>CM057002.1:72099769-72699769 GCA_029891345.1 Dryococelus australis | reverse complement strand
CGTGGGAACTTCTTAACAGGGTTTCACTGTATATGTACTGTCTAATGCCATTTCCACCTGAGGATACTAAAATAAAATAAAAACAGAGGTCCAAAAAAAAGTCAGAAAAACTTTTGAGTACTTTTAAAATGACCTCTTTTTTATCAATTACACTCATCACTGGATAAAGAACACAACTATTACATACAATTTAATATTTTGATATGATGGGAATAAGTGGCTAGACTATTGTAACATTTTTTAAACGGAGACAGAAAACACTTTTTGCATCAAAACTCAATCTAAACAAACATGGCTATGAAAAAAGAATTAATGTATCTCACTCTAACGAAGCAAAACTAGTGAAACTGCTCTTGTGAGTTGGTACTTGCAGACAGAGACAGATACACAGAGTCAGATAAACACATTTCCCATACAGATGCACAATTGCAACGTTTCACTGGCTGGGCCAACTTCTTAAATGGCAAATACAATAGTATACTGCAGTCTGTTGAGCAGTGGTTGGCAAACAGTGAACCTAGTAGCCGGGAGATAAATTAGGGTGCAGCAGGAAATTAGAAATTCTGCAGACGGGTTATTTAATATTTAGGTTAGGTGACTGTCTGGATTACGTGATGTTGGCGGGCCAGTTCTCAGCATCGCAGTTCTGAGGGCGGTAAGGTCCTCACCACTCTTGTTTTGTAACAGAAGTTAAAGTTCTGATTGTGAGATGCTGCGTGTGCTGCAGATAGCTTCTCCTGTAAATTCACTTCTATCCCAGCTATGAATTGTTTGGTGTACACTCCATGACCATCCATTCTCTGCCCGAGTGTGTTGTTGGTGAGACAGTTGAATGTGTTTCTGTACTTGTACAGACCCTCATAATAAGGGACAATCAGAGGGATATCGGAGATGCTGATGCTTGTTTGGGTTTCTGTGGTTAAATGGCATTTGAGTGCTCCATCCAAACTGACCTGAACAAGCAGTATTTTCTAATAGCCAAAGTCTTCCTTAATGGAAGATACTGTAGATCATTATTCTTAATCACAAAAACCTAAAAAAAGATCAACAACTCAGACATACCTCTGGTTGTCCCTTACCTGGATTGACTGGACAAACTCAGAACCAACCTTAACTGCATACATAAAATTTGGTCCTTGTCACCACCACTCACTCAAAACTTGTTCTCCAAACCATCCCAATTAGTTTTCAAATGATGCCCAACCTACGAAACAAACTGGTGCATCCCAAATTGTCATGGTGAACCCCAAATTGTCATGTTGCATCCCAAATTGTCACCCAGGGATTCTCACCATTGCAGTTGCTGCTCTTGTGCTCTACACTAACCTTCCACCTCCTTCAACAGCAGGTTCACAAACATGACTCATAACATCCAATGCAGCTACAACTGTAAGACAGAAAGACCTCATCTACCTGCTACACTGCCTTTGCTGCAATGCAGAGTACATCAGCATCACCACCAACACTTTCAGATAGAAAATGAATGGCCGTAGAGTGAACACAAAGCAAGCCATAGCTGGGGAAAATGTGGATTTACAGGGAAACCAGTTGCAGCACATGCAGCATCTTTGACTCTGTAACATTGCAAATATTTTATTTTGCTATATTTTTGGGGAATAATGTAATTTACTCAGTGGTTAAAGCTTTGTAATAATAGCAACTTGTATTTATTTTACATATTTTTGATTTTTAAAGTTGTAATTTTATTTCCAGTCATTCGGCAGTAGCATTAATCATCATAAGGTAATGCAAAACCATTTTCTTTTACCAGGAAGCTGTTGCAATATGGTGCAATATCGGCAGGATGACCAGGGTCATGCTGTGGCGACGTGTTGCGAGGGGTGTGTGTGCTATTTTTAGATATGACAGCACCACACGACACCCCGAGTGGACAGTTTTCAGTGGTGCATTAAAGCTTTGAGAAGATACTTATAGTAAGCACGTCATGCAAGAGTCAAGTTCCAGTCAGTGAGAACCTATGATGGATGTTTGAAGAGAACATGTGTCGTGATTGTAACTCACACCAACAGAGCCAGCTATTTTTTTTTTGGAATAACCTAAACATATTAAATTATTTCTGCTGGTGTAAGGAGTCATTCATTTAGGGCACTGGGAGAGTGTTTATTTTCTCTCGTACCTTCGTAAATAGCTTCGCAATTCAAGCATTTTTGACTGCAGCATAATTTCCTGCACTACTTTCAAATGAAGTGCAAAATATAATTAAATCTAGTTAAATTATATTTACAGCTTGTCTAATGAATTAATTTTGGCACCTTTACAAACTTGAGTCTCTGCGTTCATACCCGACTGAGTTAGGCGAGCTAATGTTCGACTGACTGTGTCACAACTGGCCCATCACGTAACATTACGTCTGGCACCCTCCCGTGTGGCTCGAATTTGTTTACATGCTCGTGAACATTCATCTGTTGCCTGAGGAGAAATATATCATCAAGCGGAGCATTTTTCTACGCCGTTAACAACAGCTACGTCAACAACGAACATACACAGCAGTTCCAGCCCAGACAGCACTGAGCGAGATGGTAGTTCAAGGCAACCAGCTACGATAACATCAGAATCCAGTCACCACACCGCCTGTTCCAGTAAACCAGCAACCACCTACCAAGGTAAAAACAAACTTCTGCACCGAGAAAATCACCACTTAAGATATCAGATACAAGTAATTAATCATGAATTGTTTAAGGTTATGTTTATATGTTTATCAATGTTATCATTGCTTTAGGCAATATATCCAAGTAATTTGAAAGGTCAAAACCTTTTCGCTGATTAATTCCAGTACTGCCAAACCAAAATAAAAATGGCCCAGTTTTCAAATAGTAAAGTAAAAGTAACTTCTAAAATGAGAATTCAAATTTATGAGTTTGCTGTTTACTGCATGTTGTTATCAATATAACGAAAAATTAAAGGCATTTTTCAGAAAAATTAGGTCCCTGAACATAACTTTAAATGGGTTTTAGAAGAAATTGAGTAAGGGGGAGACCATTTTGACCAATTTGATACAAAATTAAAAAAGAGGTTAGGAACGTGGTGGGTAGAGCCAAAAATTGTAGTTTTTGAGAATTCACCAAAATTACCAAATTAGCTGCCCCAGATAATTGAAAATTACATGCAATTTTAGAGTGTCCGGTTGAAATTACCAACAGTAAAATATAAACAAAGAGTTAAGTGAAACTAGGTAAATAATGAGGTTAATACCAAGTGTAGGAATGAAAAAGAGGGTAATACTGGTTGTGACAATGTAAGCCCAAAGAAAGAGGACATTACCGAGGCTAGACTTGAAAATGTTATTACTGAATGTGACAATGAAAATTAGGTTGGCGAACCAAATTTTGAACCAGATTTTAGACAAAGAAACTTAACTGATGTAACTGCAGTTGATCAGGATGAGTCAGAAATAATTCACGTACCTGATGCATCAAAATTACCTGAAGGTGAAATTTGTGAAAATGGTTAGGTAAATTTAGGTTGCCCAGTTATTTTGAGTGAAAATCAAATGCTGTGGCGGATTGATAATTTTGAGAAGGGTATACCAAATATTTGTATATTAAATGCACCTGTACGAGATGTGATACAGGAAGGGAGACCTGAGGTTTGGAGGGTTAAACCACAACAGGCTTTTGATGAATTAAAGCTGCAGCTACGATGAGCTGTTGTGTTGCACCAGCCAAGGTTAGCTCTGAATATTTATATTTATTGTGACATTGCTGAACGCACAATAAGAGATATACAAAGTTATTATGAGAGTAGAGGGTTACCAGAATGGAGAGTAACATGCAGGGTATCTACCAGATCTAAGAAACCAAAATCCCTGATTTTCGCAGGTTTTCCAGGTCTACAAATATATTTTTCCAGGTTTTTTATACACTTAATAGAATTCCACCCAACTACAAAAATACACATATTACATTGGCAAAAAATAATATACTATAATTATAATATAATATAATTATATATATAATATAATTATATATAATATAATATAATTATATATATATATTATATAATTATATATATAATATAATATAATTATATATATATAATATAATTAATAATATAATTAGCAATACAGATGCACAATAACAAATGTGTTTTGCTTAATAGGATATTAGCACACACTTTAAAAAGCATTCAAAATCCTAATAATACATAACTACAAAATCTTGCTAAAAATAAAAATAAGTTCACTCATTCAAATAGAACCAAAAGAGTAATATGTACATCAGTTTAACTTACAATGTAAGCATATCAGACTAATTTTGCAATGTTTTATATGAAGCTGATTTTAATATGAACCAAAATTACAATACGTACATTTCAGAATAGTAAATAAATGCACTACAAAAATAATACATGCCAAGTAATACCTATGCCGACAATTATATGAAGTTAACAATGACAATTAAAATATGCTGAACAGAACTTTGGCAATAAAACACAAATCAGAAAAAAAAATACACAAAGCAAAATCATTAATAAAGACACAAAACAAGTTACTTATCACAATATTTCACACATACTGTTATAACAAATTTATAAAAGGTAGCTACCATCAATTCCGCAGTGACTCAACTTTTGCAAAGCTTCAACCATTCTTTTCTCTGCCTTCCTCGTATCTGCCTCTTCCTCCCCCCCTTTTTTTTATTTTCAAAGCTTCTTTACGCCTTCAACTGGCATTTATAACATACTGCAACATGGACTTAGTGATATCAACATGCTCTAATCATCCACAATGATGAACATAGTCGTACAATTGTCTCTGTGCAATCAAGTATTGTTCCTGCAAATTTTCAGTAAACAGATTAGAATTTAGTGAAGATCCTCTTTCTAAAGTGGCATTTCCATGGGAAAGTACCAACATCATCTCCACAAATTTAGGAGGCCAGTTTTAGCAGAAAATTAATGTGCCTTAAGAATGTGCAGTCCCAAATGATGAAGGCATCCTTCTTCTCAAGAAAAAGATGAAAGAAGGGCTTTAGATTTTTCCAAGGAACATACCAACTCATACACTTGCTCAATGATATCAGCTTGTGGTTCAGATAGCCACTGATTTTGAAGACAACATTCTAGAGACATCTTCAAGCACTGTTTCCTCAGCTGTGTATTTAAAGCCACAGATGGACACAAGTAGGAAATTCCCTCTGAAAGGTAATAAGTTTCTCTTGAATGGCGCCGTCTGAACAGGATGAGATTAGAGTGAGTGAAGAGATTTGGACGGCTCTTAACATCGAGGTCTTGCGAGCCGAGATGAGATTAGAGCTCCATCCCTGAGGAGAGATGGAAGATTCTCCCAGGACAATTTAGCTTTATGCTTAAATAGTCACGCTTCAGCGAGATGGAGTTGATTGGCCCTCTTGGAGAAGGTGAATTAGGGGGGGGGGGGGGTTTCTCCAGTATCAGTTAAAGACACTGCCTTGCTTCCAAAGTTTGGCATCACCCCTCTTGACTAGCTTTTTCTGCTCAGGACATGATTAGCCCAACCCTGTGGAGAGAAGGACAAATCCCTCTCAGCTAGCCACCCATCACAGAAAATAAAAACTCTCATGCTTGAGCGGAGATGGAATAGATTCCCTGATGTCGCATACGGAAGTACTCTTACAGAACAACAGCTATTCCTCTTGACTAATGCTGGCTAGCAGTAGTGAGGCAGAAGCGAATCTTCACTGATCAAATCAACCTTCATCTTGGCCAATCACCTCAGAGGCATGGACGGGTTGAAAAGAAAATTACTTTGAGAGAATGTAGGACTGTCCCCGCAACAGTAATTTCTTTTTCTCCCAGTTGGGCCTCTGTAGCGCTCACTACTATGTGCATTCTGGCTATGGGTACCACTTCCTTCGCGTCTAAACTTGATGTTGCTTCGAAGAATCAGCTGAGTGAGGAAGGTCATCAAAACTTGCAGGTGGCTCCTAAACTCTCTTTTATCCAGTTTCTTACAAACTGCATTGACAGCATACATATTCTATCTCTCTCAGATACACGCAAGCTAATCCTATTTCGCTCTTTGCTTCTAGGTAAAAGGAAAAGGAGTGGGATCCCAACGGTGCCAGGCAGCACTTGTCATCTTTTATTTGTTTGCATCTCAAATTACAGTGCATTTTCTTGTTGTGTTTCTTACTTTCCCGTCAGTGTTTTAACTTGTGCGAGGGAACCCCAGTGATGTGCTGAAGCCTCTTTCATTAAAGCGTGCATTCACAGACTACATTAACGTTTTATTTTTAACAATTAAAAACAAAGCTAAGCTGTAGCAAGCAAAGTGATTAACATCCGGAATAGTTTTGGCTCGTGTGGGATTCTTTTTTACAGATTATCCTATCACAATGATAACCTGCTACTCCTAAACTACTCTCTTCAGTTGCATGTAATGCCTTGCTATGGCTGTCTACATGGAAGTAATCTGAGCTCTACCCAAGCTTCTAGAGTCACACAGCAGGCAAATTACGTGATAATTTTGATGCACGTCCTACTTTCAGATTAGTAAATTGAGTGCTGATTGCCCTCCCGATTCATCTGGAAATCCTTCCACGGAGTGTTTTTGCATATCTTAGTCCGCGTAGTGGGAGGTTCCTGGCTGAAGGGAGGGGAATTGAACCCCACAGTGAGCTGTATCATGAGTGTCTCCCGGCCAAGGAGTACACTCTTTCTCACTAAAAAGGCTGCCAAGATGCAGGACGTCTGTAGTCCCAGGGAGAGGGGTAATGAGAGTGCAGATTAATCGGTGGGCGTGAATAATACTGGTGAAGGAAGGGGTGTTATACCCACGGGTCATGTTGGTCATCGTTTACGAACTTAGTTTGATAGAAAAGTAGTTATGGGGGTTCTTGGAGTAGATTTCATGGGCAGTTTAACTCGGATGATTTTCCCAAAGCTGTAGGTGAAGGAATCTCCAGCTGGAGGTCATTCACTGGTTGAGGAACTAACCACGGACAAGCACCTATTACCTAGGTATGTGTCTAACTCCGACTTGTGGTCGAGGGGGATGAAAGGTGAGATGGGTCGCAGTATAAGCTCAGGTTCCGCCGGAGTGGGCGTGTCCTCACACTCAATTCCTACTTCTGAATCAACAGTAACCAATCTCTGTCTTGCTTGCTGTTTGAAGGCAACTCTGCAATCCACCTCTTTTACTGGGCATTAGATTACACTGGCTCACACTAATCAAAAGCACAACAATAATGATCAGGGAACTAACGTAAAAATAATGGTAGTCAAAAAATTCAGTTAGACGTAATATTTATTATTACATAATATGAAACTGGGAATCCTGGTTGGATTAATACAGACTAACTAAGAATGAGTCATCTGCGTAATTAAGTAGGCGAAGGTATGCCTAGTAAAGTTAATACCAAAAATTAATCGTATTTAAAAAGTATGTACTTTGATGCTTTTTACAGAGTTTCTGCTAGATGGAGGAGATTTTCCAGAAAGGTTAAAATGTCACCTCTGGAGAGAGGGCTGTCCTTGTGGTCAGCTGGTGTAGACGAGCCTTTGCAAGCTGCAGGATTGGCATAGCCTTCGCAAGCTGCGAGAAGAGTGCAGCCTTCACAAGCCACTGGAAGCCTTCTCAAGTTGTAGGTTGGTGCTGTCTTCTCAACTTTCTGGAGAGGTTGGAGCCGTTGCAGGCTGTAGGAGAGGAGAGAGACGTCTTTGCAAACTAGACAGTTCTCGCTGACCTATGCAGGCGGCAAGCCCGGCATCTCTGGCGAGAGGCGTGCTTTGACCTCCTCATATAGTAGAAAACCCCTTGGATCAACGATCTTCAGGAGGTGTAGGGTAGCATAGCCTTTCATCACAGGGGTTCGTTTATTAGGGTTATGGCGGCACCGCTCATTTCTTATCTCCCTGCGTGGAGGCAATGACAAATTTTTCCACCTTCGCCTGAGGCTGGCGGGTGTCATGTCACAGGACAGCAGAGGTGCTGCAATCCTGTGGTGTCACTGGAACTTCCTTCTATATAATTTTAGGGTAGTGGACCATCAAATAAAATCATATTTATTCAAAAGGGTGGTGATCATATGCCTGGTTCTGGGTGGGAATGCCGAATTCATAATTAAACAAGTAAATCATCTTTACGTCCGAGGCTGTCCAACGCATGGAGTCACTTTGATCGGTACGTGAAAAGTATTCTGCGACTGTTCATAACTTGCCCCGAGCTCTTCCCTGCTCGTTGATGGGGTGAAGTCGCACGTAGAGCGTGCAAGAGTGCTGCGCAGCAATGTGGCATAAGTCAGTCTGCCATCCCCTGAAGAGACGTACACCCATCTCCAACGAGACCACTTTTGCTTCAGGTTGTGGGGTGATTGCCCCAGTCGCAGTACTGCGGTTGCATCCCTGGGCATGAACCTCTTCTATGTCTAGAGCCGCTGGATGTCAGGTTGAGCACGCCCGTATCTGGGTCACGCTGCATCTGTTTCCTATAAGCGAGGTAATGGCCTCTTCCTACTTCCTCTTCTGCCCCTTTCTCTCTCTCCCTCCCTCTTCAGTGCATAGCAGGTCAGGTGTCGGCACGTGGAGCTATCTCGTCTTGCTTCTGCTGTGCTGCCTTCCTGTTGTTTCTTCTCAGTGGGGGAGGAGAGTTTTGGAAGGGAAGTTCACGGGAACAGATCGAGAACAGATCGTTTTTCTTTTGCACCAAAACCTTCCTAGTTCGAGGGCAGTTCACATACCAAGTAGTGAAAGAAAATAATTCTTTAAACAGCGGCTTGTACAATAAACTGACGCGTGCCACTTGTACACCTATTATAATACGACTCCGACTCATCGCCTACGAGTACTGCTTCCATCTCTACAGACGTAAGCAACAAATTGCCTACCCATACAGGCAACGGAACTTATGTGTTTTTACCTTCTCACCTGGAAGGCATGCCCCCCACCCGTGCTCGACGCCTACAAGCTGCCCAGACCTCGGGCACGGCTGAGCAGACCAGATGAGGCACGAAGCTAGAACTGCTGACGAGATAATTCTCACACCACCCAGAGCTGGAGGACTTCATGCCTCTCCTGCTCCCCGTGTCAGCAGCCTACAAGCTTCCATTATATAAGTCCGGACACTGCCGGCCTCGTGAGTCATTCTTTCGCATCTCTTGCACTGCCCACAGCAGTCTTAGTGCTTGGGGGCTCTAGAGAAGTTCTAAGCCTACAAATACGCCTTTGCTACAACCAACTACGTACGCCGACGACCAGTCAACCTGGCAAAATACCAACACGGACTTTCTTCTTTTAACATCATTTGTCTCGTCTAGACACCTTTAATTAGTAGTTTAAATGTAACTATTATTTTTCGTCTAAAATCAGCTTTTCCCGTTTATTCAGAACCAGGTCGCTTACACCTGGAACCACACAGTTACCTTCAGCTATCCTCGACTTGGTAGGAGGTAGCACAGGTCATGTGTCTATTGAACTTTCAATAAACACAAGTTTCTTTCTACTTTGTTACTTTTATTTCCAGGGTATATATCTGTACTTACAGTTGGAGGTAAATAACGCTGTCCATTGCCAACGGAATCTGGGGACGTTATTAAACCAAACTAAGACATACCCATTAGACGGCTACCTGTTTCTTCCCATCAAACACACAGCACTATAAGTGCTCGTGGGGAACAAACAGTAACGCCCCAACCACTAGTAACATCTTCACACCAGGAGACACAACACACTTGGGTTGCTTTGCACCACTCGCACTATTAGTGCACGGTGACAGTGACCTGCAGTACTGCCGGGTATTCTGGGTGGACACACAACCAGTAGAGGCTTGGTGCGACTCCGGCTCAACGTCCCTGATCAGTCCGCCTACAGTGGGGGATCAGAGGGGAATCTTATCGAGCCGGCCAACAAGTTACTATTGGGGTACACTATTAGTATTTCAGTTTCAGTGCACTGCGTAATTTATAGAACTGTTAACTTATGTTTCATGAGAGAAGGAGTGGTATGAGATGTACAGAGCAACACCTGGCTCACCCTACTGTCTGGCCGAGGATAGTATCACCCTATCCTACGCAGGATAGACAGGCGGAAAGGTTTCGTGCCGCCAAACTCAGACGTCAAGCAGTCACGCCTGCACCGGCAATATTAATTGAGTTTCCACCGTGTGTTTGTACCAGCTACAAGTATCACCCTGTTTATAGCTTCTTAACTGGAGCAGAAGTTCACCTAGGTTGGGACATGATCTTCTGGACAAAAGAAGCACAACTTTGGAACATTCGCACAGGCATTCACCCCGCTTAAGCCTAAACTTACCTCAACTACTGAACTAGAGGTGAGAGTGTATCAGAACTAGCAAACACTCCTCGCTTCATCCCCGCTACCTAAGTCGGTTTTGTTCTAGCGAGTAAAAACTGTAACTACCGTGACCAGTCAGTCTAATTGGACACGTGTCAAAGTAGTTTGTACAAGTAATTTTAAGTTGCTTACAATTTAATCTCTGTCCTCGAGAATAAAAAGTGTAGCTAACGGATGTTTTAAAATTAATCCCACTCGCAAAGGATTGACAAAAGGGAAAGTTTACCGTGGCCCCTGAGGGACAAATTTAACTGGTTTGGTTTTCAGCCAGTGCTGTCGCATGGTAAACCACTTACATGTGAAAAAGGTGCAAGCTTTTAAGAAAAAATAAATAAATTTTATTACACCCTACACTACTCTGGGAGTTTCCCATACAAGTTTGAACAGAAAGATATAAGAAAGCATACTCTTTTCAAGCACATACAGGTTAACATGATTCACTCAAGATTGTGCAAATCTTGAGTGAATCATGTTTAGGCATGCTATTTTGTACATGAATTCTTACATCTAGGTTTTCAGCTGTTTGCTGGACATACCATTCTTAAATTAGGTTACATTTTCTGATTTCCTTTCCGTTACTTGACAGGAGATAATTGTAGGTTACTTACACTTTACTAATCCTTACATACTAGGTTACATGTACGAAGCTTTAGTTTTTCTCAGCTTTCTACGTTTCTATCATTGGGTTGCTTAATAAGAGTAGGCACTTGCCTCAGTACACTAATACCTACAGGGGGTTTCCACAAGTAGAAAATTTATGCAATTACAGGGAAGTTCTTAACTTTTCTTAAGAAAAGATACAATAACTAGGCAAAAATAAAAGCACACTGTTCTCCCTAATCTTACGTTACATGCAGGGTAAAAGGGTTTTCTTTCCTCTGATCAACTCTGCCTAACCTACAAGAAGTTAATTTCCTCTTTTGAGGTTACATGCATAACAAACTTACTTCTTAATACAAATGTCAAAACAGGTAAACTTGGGTATGAGATTACTCTCAGTTTATACTATGAGTTAGCGTAGTAATTTTACATTTTCACACACTATCTAGGCTTTGTCTACGGGGAGAGAAAAATACTTTTTTTAAATTTTCAATACGTAGGGATTTCATCTGAGAGGATACAATGCTCTTGCCGTACTACTGGCATATTACGTTACACTTAGGTTTTCTGCTCTCAAGGCTAGAACATTTCTCTCAATTAACAAAACTAAATTTAGTTTCTTACAGGGATTTCATCCGTTTAGGAAAGTTACGTCTTTCTTTACTATTCTCAGGACTAACACAATTCAATCTGATACAGCTAACCTCAATACTACGAAGGGTTCACATTATAACAAAACATTTATGTTGATCTATGTAACAAAGAAACACAGAAGGTTTGCTAGGTACACGTTCTCTACACACTTGGCATTATTTCTAAATTTACATAAGTTTCTTTGGGTAGCATCACAGTGGTGCTAATTGCATTTTCACACTTCCATTTTTAAGACGGTTTGAAATTTCCTGGGTGACGGTTACGGCATACTCACCCCGAGCTTTCGCCTCAAGGTTAAAGGGGAGGGGGGGGGGGGAAATGGGGGGGGGGGGTGTTTGTGAGGAATGGTGAGGGTTACTTTGTTTATGTTCACGAGCCTACTGATAGGCTTCGATATGCATTCGCAATTCCTATCAGTGCTCACGGGATTCTGAGGCACGTTGATTTTGTCATGCTAGATTTCTCAACACAGCAACAACCAAAAATTTTTCAGTTTCTTTACTATGCTTAAGATAAGTGAGCACTAGGGGAATTTTTTGGGAGTATGCAAACATTAACTTTGCAGTCTGCTTTCTGGTTTGACTCTACATTATTTTTCCTCACCAATTTCTTAGCAAACTAGTGACCAAATTTTATGACATCATAAAAGATAATTTAGATATTTTTACTTTACTGGTGCCCATTGATAGGAGGTATAGTCTATCTCATTTAAGGTTTCCAGAATTTGACAGCTACTGCTGCCAACATATTTAAAGTGTAATACAGTAGCGCTGTATTTGAAATAATGAATGTCAGCTGACCGCCATGGGAAGCAATGGTGGTAACCCTAAATAACATGTATTCTTTCTTACATCTGCGAAAAAGAAAATAATGCACAGTACAAATAAAAAAACAAGTAAGCATTTTAGAAGAAACGTAACTAATATTACGTTGTAGTATTCTGTACAAGGTTATTAAACGTGTTTATAGTTTCAAATTTGTTAAATTGCATAACAGAAATAATAAAATTGAGCTGTTTATCTTCACCAGCCAACGACTGGACGCCATGTTGTTATTGTGAGATGCGATTTTTGTGTACGGGCGTATCAGTTTAGAAGTTATAAATCAAATTAATGAATGTTGTTTGAATAGTTATTTAAAATGCAGCGACTTAAAAATCCTTCATGCAATCATCAACGACAGAAAGACATTGTACGTGTTAACAAAGGAGTCAAAGACATGTTACTAATGGGAGAACTCGAAAGTCGTCCAGTGGTATTAAAAAAATAGAAACAACCGGCTGATTGCTTGGAATTTCATCAAAAACCATTGCAAAGTAAATAGCGATAAATTATGTATGTGAATATTTGGTGTGTGGTGTATTTTGATGGGGAAATGTAAATATCTTAACAAAATGTTTGTTAGTTCTTTTACAATTAAGGTAAACACGTTAAGTTTGTGTGCGGGGTTTTAGCAGACAACATTTAAATGCTCAGCATTCATTTCATTACTTAGAATATGTTAATGTTACAGTTGAATTTATTTTTGTTTGGTCAATAAACAACAAATAGTACTTACTGACTTCACCAAAACATTGAAATTACATTGCTCGCTTGTGTGTATAGACTAAAACCACGAATGCAGTTGTAATTAAATACTAATTATTTAGGCCCAATTACATTAAAACTGAGATATATAATGTTTCATTTGTCCAGAAATACTATGTAAAGTACAGTTTCTTCTGTGGTAAATTTTTTAGCTATGGTAATAAATACTAATCGTATAGGACAACACATTGTATTGAAATTTTTTTTGGGGACAATGGGAATGTATATTAAATATCCCCATTACTGTAATAGTACATACGGCCATGTGTTTGATGATGTAATTGCCATTAGTTTTCATTACTTAATGATCACAGGCCTACCAGTCTTCACCATTTGTGAGGAATGTTTTTTGTACATGCTTAATTTGTTGTAATTCCTACAAATAGGTTCCATAATTATTGATTGTAGAAGACTTTTACAGTTCTAATTAACTATTTCTATGTATGATTTTACAGGCCTAACTCTTATTGTGTTTGTTCACTGCCTAAATGTAATTTATTTAAGGTAGACCTAATGATGACATTGCCTGTACACAGAACTCCAGCAGACTTTTGTTTTCTCTAGTTCATTTTACTGCTCAGTTGTGAATTAATGATTTTTTTATGATGCTCTCATCAGTTAACTATGTGAGATTCACATTCTTTTTTTTTAATGAACTCATTAAATTTTTCAAGAGGCATACAAAGAAGGCAATTCTGATCATACTGCGGGCCAGGTAAGCTTTTGTATTCTCCGTTAAATTGTTTAACATGTGTGATTTAATGTTGATTACAGTGTTAATTGTAACCAGCATCAATTTCTTTCTATCTTGCCTCAAAAATTTTCTTGTTGTGAGAGTTGCAAACTTGCAAGTCTAATGAAATTTATTGATTTAAAATATATATTTTTTGTGTTTGTGATTATTGATTTGATAGTAATTAATAACAGCTGTTTAATTAATTGTAAGAATATGAATATATTTTATTGATAGTATTTTGATAACACAATGTAGATGTTACCATCAGAAATTTAAAAAAAAGATCTGTGTAATCACATATTTTCCTCAATTAGGCCTATAGTTGGCATGTTTGAAATGTCAAGCAAAAATTCACATGATGTTGACATGTTTAGACAAGTCACATGAAAAGCACACTGTGGCAGGATACATATTCAGTTTGTTTACAAGGAACTACTTTCATACAATCTGTCAAAATCTGGAAACCTTACACGAAACAAACTATAGTCTACATTAATTTTGGCACTCATTAATGTGTGGGACCTCTGTTCTTACCAATGCTATTATTAAATTCTCGACCTTTTGAGAAAAAAAATTAACTGACAAGTTACAGGCGTACATAGTGATACAAAATTTACTCTTGGGGGGTTTATAGGTACTTCCATCGCACTGCCTACTCTATCAGGTTAAGATTTTGGTAGGAGACGTTTCTTTGTCACCTAACCTTCCCTACTAAGCTATCTAACGAGCTCTTGCACTTTCGTTTAATCAATGTTTTAACATTTCTGTCACTATCACTCCCTAGTACATGGTTTAGCTAGATGTCTCTGGTGAGGGGACGGGATAGTTCAGATTCTGGCATCTGCCAGATACTTATTCAGATGCTGGTGGTGCTGGATGTTGGCGTTTGGTGCTGCATTGCTTCAGCGGGCGTCCTCGTTTGCGGGGCGCTACAGAGGGGGTGGCACGCTAACGATACATAGTAGGCACCTTCCATGGTGTCTCGCTGTAGTGTCTGGGGATGTTGTGCATGCGCCTCGCACGCAGTGGCGTTGCTCATGACGTGGCAACAGCAGTAGGTGGCAGTTCAGCTACAGCTGTCTGGGTGCGCGTGACATCTACTTCAGGGGCATCTGTATGGATGCTGGTGGCATCTGCTTTGTGAACAGTTGTTGTGGCTCTCGTGGCAGTGGGCTAACGTTTTCTTGCGGTGGAAGCGCGGGTAACCGGTGCACGTACTCGCTTATACTGTCCATTTCAGGCGATCGAGGGGTTGCATGGGAAGCTGTAACGCTCATGGGCATCTGGTAAAACAAGTTTACTGACTTGTTTCTCCTCCTCTCCAGCCTCTCTCTGTCATTTACTGACATCGGTCGCCATATTGACCGACGTGTCCATTGTTACTGAGGGCTGTGGCAGGCTTTCATCTCTTGCTAGTCCACTCTCTCCATTCTTGCCAGGAAAGGGGTAGGATGGGTAAGGCAGCAAGGCATGTGACCTAATTTCTCTATCCTGGAGGGGTTCCACCGTCTCTGGCAGTGGAGTTGCCGGGACCTATCCTGGCGGGAGCAGGTACACAGCCACGTCCAGGTCGTCGTCCAGGGTGGGCACTTTTTCCACTGCGAGAAGGAAGGCCGGGATGATGTGTTCACTGCGTGGGGTGACGTCTCGCAAGTTTCCTGGCGATTAACAGCCAGAGGAGGTGCAAAAAGGGGGGCAAGGAGAGTTTGTGGCTGTTCTGGCGTACTCTAAGGGTTGGCTGGAGGTTCAGAGGCCTCCTGTTGCTCGATACGAGAGGGTAGACTCACTGTCGACGATCCATCGGCTGGGTCATGCCACAATTGCTCTGGGTGGACACAATGAGGTTTGAATGAACTCAGACTGTGTGAAACTCGGGGTCTCGTGGGGGATAAGCTCCTCCGGAAGTTCTCCCTTGGGTACGTGCAGTAGGAAGGAGGGGGGGGGGGGGTCTACCCTTCCCGAGTCCTGCGATGGTGATCTACTAGCTCTGGCTTGAGGAGGGCTCTTTGCCTGCCACGGGGATGTCCGGGGTTCAGTTCCTGCACAGGGTCCTGTTCCTGCTTGGTCTATGTTCAGGCTGTAGTATGGGCGTAAACGGTCCTGGGTTCGACGCTACACATGAACTGGGGCCCACGTAGATTCAGTGGAGGTTGAGTGGCCTCCCATTTGTAGTGGTAAAATTTGCTTCCCCGTTTCCACAGAGGGGAACACGTGTGTCAGGATTACACTGCTGCATGTTTGGTGGGTGGGAGGAGAACTGCGTGTCTCCTGGGGTTGCCACGTCGGGCAGTCCCAGTTGGAATGCCAGCCCGGGCAATGCCAGCAGCGTGACATGGGGGCGGCAGGGTTTGACAAGGTCGCTTCTCGTCCTGCAGGCAGTCTGGGGAAGAAAGTGGGTTCGGTGTCCTTGGTGGGTACCACATGGTTCTTCCCGGGAAGGGGGAGGTCATTCATCTCGAGTTCCCGTGCCCTCTCGGCTAGTTCTTCTATTGTCTGTGGTTGCTGAGTTAATAGGAGGTTCTAGAGCGAAGGCAGGAGGATGCAGGGTATGCACCTGACTCGCTGTCCTTTTGTTTGCTCAGGATAAATTTGTTTATGAAGTCGCTCCTTTTGCCTGATGAATAATTTGACTTCCTCATCGGGGTGTTGTACACAGGAGTGTAAATTCATAATGAGGCCGGAGAGAATTTCAACTCCTGTAAAACGTAAGATAATTTGAGATTTTAACTGGGGCCATGCCTCAATAAATTCCCATACTTATCCTACCATTTTCTGGTGGTTCCGCTTAGTTGGTGGGGCACTCAGCTCATCCACTGTTTCCGGGGATGAGGTGTTCCCTCAGCACCCGTTCACATTTTTGAATAAAAATCTCTGGATCTTTATAGGGCTTCCCATGAAATTCCAGCAGTGTAATTTCGCAAGGTATTTCTGGAATGGCCCGACTATTCCGGTGTATCGGGTTGGGAGGTTTGTAGGCCTGTTCTTGCCTAAGACTTCACACTGGTACACTTGCCTTGGGTTCTGGACGCGTTTGTCCACACTGCCTATGCATGAGTGATGGAATTCGTGATTGCAATAATACAATGGACAATATATCGTCCATGTCCTTCACTTTTGGGCCATTGGCAGACCCGTACATCTTCCTGCCTACAGGACTGACACCCGTATTCGATGCCGTCCGTGTAGCGGGGCGTATTGTCCCATCCGAGACACACGTAATGGAATTCGAGGTGGCAATAACTGCACTTAATCAGGTTTGTGTCCGTAACTGGTGAAGTTGGGATGGGGCAAGGCATTTTGCATGCTCCGGCGGCATTTATTTTGGCTAACGTACTGTACGTTTCCGTGAGACTCGTTTTGGAGTCGAACATGTTTGTAATGGTCGCCATGGGGTGTTTAGGTCAACTCCCCAAAGTCGGGTGTGGGTTTCTCTGCAAGGAGTCAACGAGGGTAGTGGGGTGAAGGGGGGAGTGGGGGGATGACTGGCGTGGTTCTATCTCTCAGGTCTAAGCTACCTAGAGCTACTTGGCCCCACATTGGGCAACAATTGATGCGCATCCTACTTTTGGATTAGTTGATGGAGCGTTGATTGCTCTCCCGATTCATCTGGAAATCTTTCCACGGGGTGTTTTGCGTATCTTAGCCTGGTGGGTCGTGGTAGATGAAGTAGTGGGCTGCATAGTGGGAGGATCCCGGCTGAGGGGAGGGAAATCAAACCCCAGAGTGAGCTGTATTGTGAGTGTCTCCTGGCTGGGGAGTACACTCTTTCTCACTACAAAGGCTGCCAAGATGCGGGACGTCAGTAGTCCCAGGGAGAGGGGTAATGAGAGTGGCGATTAATCGGTGGGCGTGGATGATCCTGGTGAAGGAAGGGGTGTTATACCCACGGGTCATTTTGGTCGTCGTTTACGAACTTAGTTCAATAGAGCAGTAGTTACGGAGGTTCTTGGAGTAGCTTTCATGGGCAGTTTAAATCGGATGATTTTTCCCGAAGCTAACTGAATTGTATACTTCCTTTGATCTACTTTGCTCTTAACTGGTTCGGGCGGCATTATGGTTACTGTAGGTGAAGGAATCTCTGGCTGGAGGTTGTTCACGGGTTCAGGAACTAATCACGGACAACAAGCACCTATCACCTAGGTATGTGTCTAACTCCGACTTGTGGTCGAAGGGGATGAAAGGTGAGATGGGTCACAGTATACTCTCAGGTTCTGCCTGAGAGGGCGTGTCCTCACACTCGATTCCTACTTCTGAATGTACACTAACACATCTCTGTCTCGCTTGATGTGCTTGCTGTCGAAGGCGACTCTGCGATCCACCTCTACTGGGCATTAGTTTACACTGGCTCACAATAATCAAAAGCACAACAATAATGAACAGGGAACTAACGTAAAAATAATTGTAGTCAAAAACTTCAGTTAGATGTAATATTTATTATTACATAATATGAAACTGGGAATCCAGGTTGGATTAATATAGAGTAACTAAGAACGAGTAATCTGCATAATTAAGTCGACGAACGTAAGCTTAGTAAAATTGTTACCCAAAATAATTGTTTTTAAATATGAAGGACTTCGACGTTGTTTACAGCATTTATGCTAGAAGAGTGAGGGGGATTTTTCAGAAGTGTAAAAATGTCGCGACAACCTGCTACCGTGGAGTCAAAGGAGTGACTAGGCTAAAGGGGTGCAGGAGGTGGACTTCGTGGATTACCTCTGGAGAGAGAGCCCTCCTTATGGTCAGCTGGTGTGAATGAGCATTCGCAAGCTGCAGGGTTGATGCAGCCTTCACAAGAAACTGGGAGGTGCTGCCTTTACAAGGTGCGGGAAGAGTGCAGCCTTCGCAAGCCACTGAAAGCCTTCTCAAGCTGTAGGTTGGTGCTGCTTTCTCAAGCTGCTGGAGTGATTGGAGCATTACAGGCTGTAGGAGAGAGAGGTCTTCGCAGAGCAGGCAGTGCTTGCTGACCTATGCGGCTGGCGAGCCCGGCGTCTCTTATGAGAGGAGTACTTTGACCTCCTTATATAGTAGAAAACCCCTTGGATCAGCGATCTTCACGTGGTGCGGGGTAGCGTAGACTTTTGTCGCAGGGGTTAGAATATAAGGGTTGCTAATTTCTTATCTCCCTGCATGGAGGCAATGACAAATTTATCCAGCTCAACCCGAGGCTGGAGAGTGTGACGTCACAGGGCAGCAGAGGTGCTGCGATCCTGTGGTCCTTCCTTCTCTGATAATTCCATGGTAGCGGTCCATTAAATAAAATCATATTTACTCAAAAGGGTGGCATTCGCATGCCTGGTTCTGGGCAGGCATTAAAATTCATAATTAAATGCGTTCATCATCTTTACGTCCTATGGCTGTCCAACACATCGAGTCCCTTTGAAAAGCACGTGGAAAGTATTCTGCGACTGTTCATGACTTGCCCAAGCTCTTGCCTGCTCATTGATGGGGCAAAGTTGCCCATAGCGAGCGCAAGTGCACTGCGCAGTAATGTGGCATGCGTCAATTTGAAAGCAAACTAAAAGATGTAGTGAACTGAGCACCTCCAGACTCAGCCCACTTCTAAGGGGGTGGAGTGCAGTGGTGGGGTTTCACAACATACATAATACATAAGTCATTACCTACATGAAACACGAAAGACTTAGAAGAAGAAAAACACATATAGTCCATTCACACTTTCTTCAGCCTTTTAGAATCGAACCTTTGAAAAATCATCCTAGAAGTATTATGTCAACCTGTTTTTCCAATAACTTGTATTCCACAAATACTTAACACTGTGATTAACTTTAGAGTACTGTATTATTGAATAGATGAAACTTTACCTTAGTATCTTATATAACTTGAAATATTTATTTCGTATTAAATACGAATTAACAACAGTGAGAGCAGCGACGTGTTGGCAATGGCCAGTAAGAAATAGTTCACAGTTACAATATTTTTTAACCTAGTTTCATGTATACTATTTGTAAGTTAAACATTGCCAGTTGATAGATTTGTATTGTTAGGTAGCACTGACACAAACACATTTCATTGCTGCAGTAAAAAATATCAGCGCAAATTCCCGTGTGTAGGTTGATGTTTTTTTTCCCGTCCGGAATAAAGGTTCAATACGCGAAGCAGATCGTATCTCTCTCGTTCTCTCTCGTTCTCTCTGTCTCTCTTCTCTCTCTCTCTCTGGAAGATCGTACCACCTGTGTAGGAAAGGTATACATTTTGTTATTTCTAATTTCAGCACATCTCATACTAATTACAGTAACAGTAATGATGTCTGAGAGAGTAATTTTCAACTGAAATGAGATTTTATTGTTTAAATATCTATTATATGTTATTTAGATGCAACGACACATTTTAGATGTGATGGCGCGACACAGCTCATTGTGCGACACAAATCCAGCAGGTTGGCAGATATGGTGTGGAAAGCGTTCCCAATATGGCAGCGGCAGGCGACATACAATGACACGGCATGTTTCTCAATGAAGCGTCAAGTTCATACTCATGTTTTGAAACATCCTACAGAAGTTACAATGTTGTGATAAAAATGTGTTTCCACGGCAGAGTGAAATGTTTCTGATCGTTGTGTATGAAAGGGTGTGGTGGCTGCGTTGTAAACGTTACGCAGGCCAGGTGTGTGTATTGATTTCAAATACGTGCAAAATTTATATGTTTTAACCATGAACTGATGTTATGATGAAATTAATTATTTACCTTCACGTCTGTTTATCATAACGTTGTACCTTTGCGGTAGGTGTTTGGAAAACCGTTGTGTGATGAGGGCATGTGCACGCACACGCACAAAAACACACACAAAAAAAACATGCACGCATGCATACATACATGCACGCACACACAAAAAAAAATTACTCTCTTTATTCTTGCAGCCATGTTTTCTCTCATCTGCCAGTCTCTGGGTTGCTAAATATTTCTTTGATGCATTATTTACACATTTGCCCTTATATTTGCAAACAAGAAAAAAGTGAAATTTATATTCTATATTTATGAGAGGCTGCATTGATAGCATCAAATATTTGTCATTATACATTGCAAAAAAAGAAATTATTACCACAGGTTTGATTCAATTAGTAAATACAAACTATGGTGTGCGGTGTTTTAAAGTCTCAAAATTATTCGCTCTGACACACCAACCTGTGGCATCTTTATATCCTTCTTTTTGTGGTATACACAACACTCGCATTGCACTGATTTTACACACAAAACATCTTCTTTCCGTTGGACAGCTACTTAACAGCAGGTGGCAAGGCTTCTTGGGAAATGTAGTTATTTACAACTTTGACAGACTATTTTCAAGCTGCTCTTGATATGAGTTACATATTCAAGAATTGTATGTGTAGTACGCTACAAACAGGCACATTTGCCCCCGTGTCATCTTGACAGGAAACGGAGCTTAGGTGAATAATTTGGGGATTGTGCAACTCAAAGACATTGTACAAGACATTGCATGGTCAATTATGAAGCATTTAGGGTTGGCTGCATCTAACTTGAGATTCAGGAACTCGCCGCCACGACTAGGTAGTCTGCTTGCTGGGTCGCCCCCGCCTTCTAGGGGGTGCATCAGGTTGGTTCGGCCAGCGGAAACGCTGGATGGCCACCATGGCATCTCCTTGTACAGGCCTGGTTGTACATTGGATCGACAGGCTCTGGGTGACTGAACACTCTGCTGTATTTCACCTGTTGTGGGTCTGCTTCATGACTGAACTACTTTATCTTATGTAATATGGGATCTGACAAAGAGAACGTTCACCCCTTTTGCTGGCACAAGTTCTGGAATCCGGTCCTTCAAGGCCAGCTTTGACCCATCATTCTTGCATCGTTTCGATAGTAGCTGTGGAGTCTCATCGGATGCTGTCGGACAGGGGTGTGCGACATCGATGGTTGAACTCTCTCTGCATGGAGGTGCAGGGTCCGGGGTAGACTGACCTGGTGTGAGCTTCATGGGTTCTCCTCCACGTTCATGAAAAAGGTGCTCCAGTGTTGCCTCTGTACTCACTGCTTCCTCTGGAACGGCCTGGGCTGCAATGGCATCGA
The DNA here is from genome assembly GCA_029891345.1 of Dryococelus australis. Lineage (NCBI taxonomy): Eukaryota > Metazoa > Arthropoda > Insecta > Phasmatodea > Phasmatidae > Dryococelus > Dryococelus australis. Next base: position 72,677,863 of record CM057002.1, on the reverse strand, counting down.
TAGTCTCTGGCGGGGTGTTGTCACGTCCATGGCGGCTGCTCAGGAGACTTCCCTTGATATTGGCAGTCAACCTGAAATTTGAAAGAATGTCACAGTACATAGGTTTACACACAGAGTTATAATCAACACTAGAAAAATCCCTTGAGGTATAAGCCACAGGGTAGTCATGTACTCTTTTGTGGCATGGCATCTGTGGGGCCACCTTGGCCCTGGGCAGCAGCGGTGGTTCGAAGACGGCAGCCTCTGCGTTGAGTGTGGACTGGACAGCTAGTATGGCCGCACAATCAGGGCTGGCCGCAGTGACTGGCTCGAGACGTTCTGAGGTCTGGGTGATGACCTCTGCAAGTCTGGAAGATCTAAATGTGGCTCTTGCATGTGGAAGCTGGTTCTCGGCACTGGAGTCTACCACGGCGTCCAGCGTGGCAGATGTCTGGCTGAGATAACTTGAGGGAGCCGGAGGATGTGGCGTAGCTCGTCGAGATGAAGTCTTGGTTGGCACTGTCAGTCTGACGGAGCTGAAAGTTGAAGCTTTCTTGGTGCCAGCGGGTGGACGTTGATGCTAATGACTTGTGCCACAGTCCGCAGAGCTTCTCCAAGATACTTCAAGGGTGCTCGGGGTCCATCATCCAGGATACTCGGTGAAATTCTGACAGAAGGTAGCAGGGGTGGATGGTATCGTCCGTTCCAATGGTTAACCTCTTGGCTTAAGGAAACTGGTTACAATATGCGCTGGCTGTCGCTGGTGGTTCTACCCCATCTGTCATTGCAGGTCGTGACATCCGTGCTTCCTGGTGGGAGAGGGTTTTGGCATGTTCTGTTATGTCATCCGGCGTGTCAGAATGCAGCAAAGTGTCAGGGTGATGGGCAGGTTCCGAAGTTGAGTTGGGGTAAGGGTGCATCTGGCGGTTCGAATTTGTGGATGATGTGACATGTCTCCTGGCTAGTAGTGGAAACGGCTCCATCCAACGAGAGAATAGGTCCGTAATGACCAGTAGGCATCGGTTGCCTTTCGTACTTCGGGGATATGGTCCTATTAAATCCACCACTACCTGACTCCACGGGGTGTGCAGCTTGCAAGGTTTTGCTGTGGGTCTTCTTGCAGGGGAGGCTTTATGTCGACAGCACTTAAAGCACTCGCTGGCGTGCTGCGCAGGTCCCGACTCATGTCATCCCAGATGTAGTGTATGCTAATATCAGCGAGATTTTCCCGGGTTCCAAGGTGTCCTGCATCTGAGTGGTCATGGAATGCCAGCAGATTTTGTGTCTCAGGTCCCGAGGTATCCATATCCTCATTTTGCACCCGGCTGGTTGTGCAGGACCAGACAGTGTTGTCGTGTAATTCAAATCATTGCGGGTATTTTGTGATTAGGTCCTTTGCTTTGGGATCAGTCTGTTGATGATGCTCAATCTGGCTTCGACTTAGTTGTAGCTGCAGGAGTCGTAACTGCTCTTCTGGTTGTAACATCTCAAGTTCGGGAGGTGGACGCGGTCCATATCCTCGTGTGGTTTGGCTTCCTCAAGTTGGTCGGGTAGGCGAGACAGCGCATCGGGGAAATCATTCTCCTTTCCGGCGCAATGCTGGACTTCGAAGTCAAATTCTGAAAGTACAAAATCTCACCGTCCTACCTTGGCTTTGTTGTAGCGAGCCTCCCGTAGCTACTTGAGTGCACGACTGTCAGGCCGCAGAAGGAAATGGGTTCCTTCCAGGTGGTAACGGAACTTCAGAATCGCCCAGAGCACAGCCAGACATTCCTGTTCGTTGATATGGTATTTCTGCTCCGTCGCGTTCAGTCGAGTGCTGGCATATGCTATCACTAGAGGCCTGCCGTCCGGATCCTCCTAGTATAAGACAGTGCCGAGTCCTTTCTGGCATGCATCCATTTGCAGTCCTTCCCCTTGCAGTCAATACAAGTGCTGGATGTTCTGAAAGATGGCCTTGAGAGCTTCACAGACTGCTTGATGTTCTGGGAGTCATCTCCATTTGGCTTCCTTTTCCAATAGAGGATGTAGAGGGGCCATCAGGTCCGCAATGTTAGGTACAAAATTCCTAAGCCAGTTGCACAGTCCCAAGAAGCGCCATAGCTGTTACTTGTTACAGTACTCCTTGGCTTCTTGTATGGCCTGTATGGACAGGCTTTGGGGTTAATTTCCTTCAGGAGATGCGACGTGTCCCAAGTATTCAATGGCGGTCTTTCCAAAATGGCTTTTCGAAAGCTTAGCTGTGAGTCCATAGAGCTCCAGTGTTCCAATACTTGCAAGTGGACTAAATGCTCGTTCCAGGATTTTGAATATATGATGATGTTGTCCAGGTAGGCAAAGAAGAATTTGCCAATGCATCCGGTCAAGACTTCAGATGACATCAAGCACTAAAAGGTGGCAGGCGCGTTCTTTAAGCCAAAGGGCATGAGCCTGAACTGAAGTGTCTGTTCTTCTGGCAACTTAAAAGCTGTATATGGGCAGCTGTCAGGGTGTACATCAATCTGCCAGTATTCCGATTGCATGTTGAGTGTGCTGAAAATCTTTACCTCGCCTATATCCTGTAGGGTATGTGCTAGGTCGAGTGCCGGCGGTTGAATGGGTAGCGTTGCATCGTTTAAGGCTTTGTAGTTGATGCAGAAGCGTAGTTGTCCATCCTTCTTAGATACTAACACCACATGGGAGTTATACGCAAAGTTGGATAGCTCGATAAACCCTTGTCGCTTTATTTCTCCCAGCTGCTCCATAATCAGTTCATGACGGTGGGCGGAAACTTTGTAAGGCCGGTTGTAGATCAGGGTAGCGGTGCTCAACAGTATTTAGTGCTGAATCGTGCGAGTTTGGTGCAAGTTTCCCCCAGTTCCAAAGGTTTTGTCGTGCTTGTCAAGTCCCTCCTTCAACTGTCGAAATTGCTCCTCTGTAAGATCATGTCAATTTCAGGAGCATTGGTTGTTCTGACTGGTCCCAATGTAACGTGATTCGTCGGTCATCGCCCAAATATACCTTCTGTTGTCCATGATCCACTACACATTGTTGTTGTTGGTGCCACAGGTAGCCTAGTATCAGATCCTCTTGGATATCCGGGGAGACAACAAATTCAGCTTGGGTTTTGAGATGCTAGAGTTTGAATGGAAGGTCAATTTGGTCGTCGACTGTAAGGATACAGTCTGATTTTGCCATGCGTACTATTTTGGTTTGAGGCAGTAGGCTGGCTCTCTGGCTGTTACTAAGGATGTCTTTGTGGATGAAGTTCCCAGACACTGCAAAGTCGAGCAGTACCAATGCATTCGTTCCGTTGATCCCAACCTCTATGTAGGGAGATTCATGCATTTCTGTCTCCTTATCTAGGAGCTTGACGGCTTTTTATTCCTGGCCGACGGGATGGCCTCCTTTGATCCGCCAACAAAGGTGTTTTCCTTCGGCTGAGCATTTGTCGGCTCCTGTCCCACGGAGTTGGGTTGCAGCCCACCAGTTGCACCCCCTTCGTCCGTGCATTCCGGCCACAAGCTGGTCTTTTGTGGACAATCTTTGGACCCTCGCCTGGGTAAAGTTCGATAGAGCCTCAACCATTAGAAACTCCTCCACCAGGTGAATAGAGAAATTAGGATATTCCATACTCCACCACCGCTCTTTATGGGGCCATAAGAGAGCTGGAACTAGCTTTGATTGATCGACCCCCTGTGGATGCCACACGTGAGTATCCTGACGCTGCTGGAACCAACTTACCACTCTGTCCACTGCTCTCCACGGGGCTGGACGAAGGGAGCAAGAGGTACAGTTCCTGCCTGTGAAGCTGTGATCACTTAGAAGTCCACTCTACGGAATTAAGTCGCCGGCGTGTCTTTTGGAAGGTTCTATTTGCTCCTGTCACCTATGCCATACTCTAAGAAGGCAGGCATAGAGAGGAAGTTGAGACAGGCATCTTATGCCTCTGAAAGTAATCCGAACTGTAAACCCATTACCTCTTCTGCACTTAGCAGCTAGCTCTTTATCTAAGCAAGGCAGAGTTCATACAGCCCGCACTACTGAGAGGCCTCATCCCTCAGTACTACCGACACCTCTATTTCCTCCTTTAATTAAGACCGTTGGCACCCTTCACCCATTGGTCGAGGCATTGAGAAGAGAAAAACTACCCTTCGAAATCACTAACCAGTGGTTTAGTGATCACCACATCGCCTGCAGTCAACAGTCTTCCACCAGCAACCAGCTCAGCAAGAACACTTCACGTCCTAGGGACGACTGCAGTGTCTTGGAGGGACCAGCCCTCCAAGACAGGGACAGAGTCTCCAGTCAAGCAACTTACCAACAGGTAAACCGTTCAATAAGGGCCAACCCATTTGCAGGGCCATGACAGTGTCTGTGGACTTTGTCCCTCTTCGACAGGCCACCTGATCTGTCTTCTACACTGGCCATGTGCCAGTCAAGCACTAAGGTACCCCATGTTTCTCGTGATTCTGGCATCACGAACTAAAACTATAAAATAGACCACCATGAAAACCTCATTTCTCAAAATTAACATAAAAAAGATTTAAGTTGCACTTAACCTCAAATGTCCTTGGTCAAAGTTAAACATGAATAGCCCTAATGAATAGAAGCCCCTAATGAGCATGTGTCAAAATTAATAAAAAAAAAGTCTGTTTACAATGCAGTATGGTGAATTCTGGTGGATGTAATGACTGATTAAAAGGGGCAGTGTTTTTGTGTTCTAATTAAAATATTGTTATCTACACATGAAAAGAAGCTGTATGTAGGTGGTGTAATATTATTACAAAATTCAAATGTTAGTGAGTGTTCTTAAGCCGTTTTAAATGTCTTGACAAAGTACAAGACCGATCACACAAAATTGACTACGACTGTGGCAATATGCAGTAATACAAGTGAACTCTCATCAGATTATCTTTTCATCCTTATTGTCAGATATTTTCTAATATTTTTATGGAATTAAATAGTGACTAAACGTAATAATTTAGGTTTGATTGAAATTGTTACAAAAACAGCATTTTCAGTTCCTAACAATAACACAGGCATTTTTAGCTATAAAATTTATTTGACGAAATGAACATTTTTTATGATGAAATAGTGGAATTTGAATGACGAAACCAGCCCATTTCATTTACCATAAATATGGGGCCTTGGATAAATTCAACTTTTTGCTCTACCGGGACATATTTACCATATACAGGAATCTGCCTAAAACCTGATCCTATCTACCCATTGCCAAATGGTACGTTGATATAGACAATGTCTCTATCCAGTTCTATCACATAAGAGATATAGAAAATACATTTTCGTTTTTTATATTTACTGCCACAACTAATTAATTTTCCTTTTCAACTGAAGCATGATGCATCCTGTGCTGTGAGATAGCACACTCTACATGAACAACTTCGCCCCATCTTGAAGGCAGTTTATCCTATGGGCAAGTCACCTGCAAATCAAAACGGTAATGGAGGCGGGACACATGGTCCAACCTAAAGTTGATAGACCCTAAATGCCATCTTTAACCACGTGATCCCTGCTTTTACAATTCGCCTAGACTCTACAAAAAGCTGTCACGTCAATGCTCCTCCCCGAAGAAGCATTTCCACTCTGTCGCTCCCACTAAGGAAGCTCGCAAAGTTTGAACTTCGGGCCCATGATGGAAAGCAAGCTGCCTAACAGAAAGTCACGGCCTCAACAAGCGCATGACGGCAAGATATATCATTGTCTCATGCCGCTCCAGATCAGGATCCAGGGACCCATGTGTGACGACCCATGGCGATGACGTCTCCTCTGGACTACCCTTAAGGTTCTAGTTCGACCACGTCTTCACCACTTGGGTGAAGAACCCCTTCAATCACTTCACATTTTAGGTCCCTTCAGGATATACCCCCTTATTTCATTTAAGGAAATTTGATTATTATTGGGCTATTTGTTATCAAAGTATTTTACATTTTCAATTATACATATCACACCATGTTGTTTTATCCAGGTTGCCTCCACCTGGCTTTTAACGTAATTAACCTTCTACACTTTCAATATCAAATATTATATTTATATTTTATTACGAGAGTGTGGCTCCACGTGTTCTTTTATTATTCTATAAATACGTCTATAATAAACATATTTCTTAACATCTATATTACTGTTTCTTTTCATAGCAATTAATTAACACCCTTTGTTTGTCTATAAGAATTTGGTGCAATAGAATTATTGATTATAATCTTGTTTGCTCACGTAAGGTAAAGCAGACTACGTGACTACTGCCGAACGGCAAGTACACACACCATTTTAAAGGCAAACCATGTTCTGCCAAGGTAATGCAAATTGTATTACAGTTGCTGATGTTTGGGTGCACCCTTCAGTTAGGTACTCCTTTTTCCATTGTGGACTCTGGTGTTTTGGCTGACTTTCTATTTTACTGGCCAAGGAATGACTTGGTCGAAAGGAAGCCTCGTCGAGCTACTTGACCCGGGTGGAAAAACTCACCTAAGCACCACGACTGTCTACGTGGGGATCCTGACTTTATAGTTCCGTCCTTTGACTGGAGAATGACTTGATTGGAGCAGTAGGGTGGATCACACTGGATGAAGCAGTGCTCTTAGAAGTATGCTGTAGTCACTATTTTATCCGTCTTCACCTTACGCCTTTTATTTCTTATCAATTTATTAATTCTGCCTTATGTCATGCTCACATCGAAGTGGGCAGAAACAGAGACTGAAACAGACCCTAAGAATTCTAGAGGCCAAGATTAAAAACACGCCCACTCCTGAAGTAAGAGAGAGCAACCCCCTTTTTACACCACCTACTAGAGCAGTGAATAGAATACAGCTGGAGCATTTACTAGTAATACATTTTGACATTACTATCCTCGGACTTGATCCCACACTTTTACCTGACTCCTATACTGCAATTCCTCCACACTTATGCCAGGAACCTATGAGCTGCATAAGCACCACTCCGCTGAGCCAGCATCTGCCACTGTACAGCTGCTGCCCGCACCACAGATCCCGCCAGAGCATAGGAGGGTGATGCCGCCTCATGCAAAGCCCTAAAGAGGTGAAGGATCTTGCAACCTGTGTCACTTGACATTGTTACGATACGTAAGCCAACCAGATCCAAACTGTACACAGGCAACCTGCCTAAACATGAGTAGGAACTAGTTGGGTATCATCACTGTGACCCTGTCATTGCTCCATTTGAAGGCCTCGACCATCACAAAAACATCTTCTATGTACCGCAGTACTTAAAAGGTATAATTTATATTAGGGGTTTCAATCTCCAAGCTCACATCCAGTGAGAACCCTTGCAAGGATCACAATCAGAAACCCTGTTCATTCAAAGAGGGGAACCCGGCTCATGGTAGAGCTAGTTAAGGGGCTTGTCGATGTCAAGGTTTGCCATTGCGAAGCAATATTTTTTAAGTTTTATGATGTTCCTACTGCATTGGGTATTAAGGTTCGAAGCCTCCAAATTCACCCATACAGGAGTTAACTTTGTGCTTAACACTTTTCATGCATTTGATATTACGTCAATGCACAAGGTGGCTTAAAATGCTCCAAAATCTCAATACAAGACATGTCTACAGTAAATACCTTTATATTTACCAACATCATAACTATTTTTACTGTTTGAAAAGGCAGCTTCTGGTGCCCTAATCAGATCTAACAGACATTACATTTTGGTGATACAAGTGGATGCGTCAATTTAACCTCAACTCAACCACAATACATGATTCTGAAGAGCTAAGATTTCATATATTAATTCAAACAAATATTTAAATTTCTACTAAGTTTTATTTTACCACGGGAAAGACAAACTTACCATCTGCTTCACTGAAGAAGCCAATGTGGACAGCATACTTAGCCCAAGTGTTTTTAACTATAGGCACTCTGTCCTTATGAAACTTCCTGCAAGTCTTCACAGCAAAATAAAGAGACGTTTTTTGGATGGGATCATCCTAAAAAACAAAAAAATACAAAAATTAAGTATAAATTTTCAATTCAACAATTATTTTCCACTAACAACTACATATTTACCCGAATGTAGAACCACATAGAAAATAAAACAACTCCTATTTTTTTTTCTATAGGAAAATAAATACCTTCTCCACCTGGCTTTGTATTTATGTACAAATTATATCTCAGCACTTGAATAATAATTTAATGTCTTTCCATATATGAAAAAGTAAAAAATACATTTTCAGTAAAACAAAATATTGATCTTAAAACTAACCAAAGGTGTTGAAATTAAATACACAGAGATAAACAAAATTTTAATAAAAAAAACCTGAGCAAAATTTTATACAGTGGAGAGTTTGGCCATGTCAGTAACATCAGAATCTTGAGAGCCAATGACGGTGAAGCAAGGTGAGAATGAAATAGCACCAGAATGCAAGGGCAGAGCAAACAGGTGATCCCCAGGAAAACCAGTTGATGAGCAGGATTGTTCAGCACAATTCCCACATGCAAAAATCCGGGGAGGTGGCCCTGTTGGGAATCGAACTTGATTTGCCTTGGTGGGAAGCAAGCAGTTTGACCACTTCATGCAGTGTTATATACACATGTACTACACCACAAATGCTGTTGCACTTCATTTGCTTATCACATTATATTGATGCGTGAAGTGTTTTGCGCATTGGGGATGCACTCTCTACTATTCAACTTCGCGCCATCTTCAAGCATGCCGCTCCCTTAGGGGCCAGTCATCACTCCTAAAGATTACCATGGGACATGTGCCTACAGGGTACGCTGGTGCACATCAAGTGGGACTATAGACATATGCTCTCCAGGAAGGTCAAGTTAATGCCTCAGTTTGCCACTGGAGGGCAGCACCCAGCCTACTCCAGCTGCATCCAGCCTCTCAGAGGCCACAGTGACCGAGCGATTAGCATGCTCGACTCCGACCAAGGCGAACCAGGTTCAATCCCCAGCCGGACCACTGGATTTTTGCAAGCGGGAATCATGCAGGGCGATGCCATTGGTCTGCGAGTTTTCTCAGGGATCTCCCGTTTCCCCCGCCCCTTCATTCTGGTGCCGCTTCATATTCACTTTAATCACCCTCATCGGCTCTCAAGACCTCACTGTTAGAAGCCGCCCAAATCTCTTCACTTCACTTACAACCTTTCACCAAGGCAATAAGGAATGTCAATGCCTCCAGCTGAGGCGATAAGAAATTAAAGGCACCTCTTCAGAGTCAGAATAAACAGACTCTGCAGAGAGAGGCTAGCACCCCCGCGATACTCAGATAGCCTACAAGCTTGAAAAATTAGTATAAAAGGAAGAGCCAACCCTGGCTCTTGGCAGTTATCTTAGCGAACTAACAATAACCCTACTTTCTCCAGCCCTAATCCAATAAAAGGAATTACTTTTATCCTCTGCGACTATCGCATAGTTTTTTCCAGGCCCTCTCCACTTTGCCTGATTTTCTACGGCCCTTACTAGACCCTTCTTCTTTCGGGGTGTGTCCATGGGGTACAATTGCAGCCATGGCACCAGACAACCTTGCTCAGCCGCGATGCATGTGCCCATTTTGTTAATTAAACCCGACCTACGGCATAAAGGGCTTACCCTGAGACTCATCCCATTCTCCAACCGTCTTAGCTACTAACAAGCATGCCAGAGGGCACACAAAACTGTAAAGGTGCTCACGCTGGTGTAGCGGGATATGGGAGCTCGCCAGAAAAAAGAGATTGGCTCTTGGCAGTAGCTGCACCCCCCAGCTTGGAATAGGCCAAGAGTAACAGTAGAGTAAGTCAGTTGCCAACCCTTCTCTCCTAGCCTGCAAAAGCCAGAGAATCTTTCTAAAAGGGTCAAACATCTAGGCCACTTCGTGAACGCGCTTCAAGAAGTACAGTTCATCTGCAGTCTCTAGGGCAAGCAGTCCACCACCCTTCTCCCTAGTTTGCAAAGGCCGAAGAACTATCCAAAGGGTGCTGACCACTAGACTTCTCTGCGATCACGCTCCGGAAGACAGTTCCTGAGTTCACAAAAACTATCAGCAGCCACCCCGCAGATTCTGCCATGGCTGGCTGACTTCATCTAGAGGCTCCCGAAGACTTCCCCTGTTCACTCCACCTACCTGGTAAACCTCCAGCACTCCCAGTGGTAGCAGGTCACGTTGACGTCCTTTCTGGACCTGTAAGTTCCTTTAATTACCAGCCCGGTAATTTAATAGTTAAGTTCCATCAGAACACGTCATGATTCAGTGATGCACTGTCACATGCATTAATAAATCATTTTATCCCTGTTCTGATTTTATACAGATAGTTCTGGTGCACGCCACCTTTGCCTGTACTAAACACAAGGTAGCTTCCATTTTAATTAATTTTAGGAGTTAGCGAAGCATCAGCATGTCTTACATATTTCGTATTAGTAAAATACGTATTATTTTTCTTGTGAGTGTTATTTCTTACTTGATTTGTGTAACCTTTGAACCCCATAATTAATTTTTGTTGGTAATTTTAAAGCTCTACATTCTTGTACTCAGTAATTATCTGCCATAGGGAAAACCTGGTATCAGTGTGTAAACCTCTAAGGTAGTACTGTATACAAACACATTAAGAGGCAAACAGAGATCTGCCAATCGTCAGACCTTTGGCTGCACCCAAAACACTAACATCTCTAATCTAAGAGGTACAACCAGATCAGGTACTCAGTTCGACTCCCAGGTTGCAAAGCCAGGAGAAGAGCTAGCAGTGCTCAGGCCCGATTGACCTCTTGTGGGTTGCTCACCTAGGGTCTGGTAATCTGCACCACCCTTAGTTCATTCCCAACTTTCAAAGGCCGGGCGCTTGGAAACATTAGGTGAAATCACCGTGACCTTGAAGTACACGCTTATGACCACCTAAAAATACTAGTTTCTCCTCCTAGTTGTACTTGCTAAGAGAACCGACCACGTCTGGTATTTCGCTTTTCTCCCAGCTTGCAAAGGCCGGAGTAGAATTCGCAGCACTCAGAGTTGACCAACCTCTAGCAGATATCGCTCCCAGGACACCAGTTATCACAACTATCCTCCGTTCAAGTCCCAGCTTGCGAAGCCTGGACTTAGGAACACCAGGTAATACACTGTGTCCTGGAAGTCTCCCTTTGAGGCAGCTTTCAGTTACAGTTTACAACTGAGTTCAGATAACTTACACACAGCAAGGTAGTCTAAGTAAGCAACATAGAAAGGTCCTGCAGGTTGCTGTCAGACAGCTACGTGCTTTAATGCCAGTGGAAACCACCACTGATAACAGTGACACTCATCAAACTAGTCATGACACGGTTCCTCTATTTGGCCCACAAATATGAATCGCCCCTGGCAAATATACTGCTATCAAGGCCATACAGCAGGGAGGGGAGGCTATTTTAGGTCTCGATTAGCATTGGCACAGATTCCATTTACCAGAACCTCCCAACCTAGTTGTTACTCTAGAAACACATCCCGTCTCTCCACGTCTCTTCAAGTCCGCGGCTGCGCCTCTACCCACTTGTGGAGTGTGCACTGCAGCTGGGAAGTTCATCCACATCCATCTTCAGAACCAGGTACTGCAACACCGAAGGGTTATCTCTGTAACTCCCAACTTTGTACTCACACGCCAGCCTACTAAACCAACATTCTACAAAGGCCAGGCACCCCAGGAACTTAAAGTCCCTGCCTAATTCCTCCCATGCTCCCTGTGACTGGTTTCACATTATTTGACATCCCTAAAGGTAAACAGTCCCAAAGTCTTCTCCAAGGAGACCTATCAAATCAAGTTAACCTGGAGTTTATCTCCCCTTCATCTCTGGTAGTCACTAAATCAAAGAAACCCAAAACATAAGCTTTCTCCGACATAGGAACCCCCGACCCAGCCTGGCACTTTGCATGTATTTATTTTTATTAATATTGTATTTTGCAACCCAGTATATGTTCTGCCTGGAACATTCTGTATTGTGTGCCAAAGTGAGAAGGGCAAGTTAATGGTAGCAGGTGTCCCAATATATTCCGAGTATAAAGGACTGTGTGTATTTTAAGATTTTATGAAGTAGCATGTACTATAATGAAAGAAGTTAACTTAAAAATATTATTAATCACTAATGTTGAAGCAAAATATTTTACCGCAAATTAACGTAGTTTAAATAAAACAGCATTACGTAATGCCAGTAACTAAATGAAATTGCATAAAAAATTATTACTTTAGTGTACTTTACAAAATTAATCACAGATACTTTTGTACAAAACATCCTTTTTAAAATACAAATAAATTTAAACATTGTCTTGTAGCATGTAGGCTTAATGGTTTTGATCATATCAGCAGTCATTATGAATATACATACTAGGTATTTAAAATCCAGGCTAGGTTTTAACTAATGGCTGAATTCAAGCAAATGAGATTTGATTTCTGAAATTAATGCCTTTGTTTAAATAATGCTGAAAAACGCTATAATTCAGGCACTCAAAAGTATTGTGGTTGTGTGTGCCAATTGAGATGGTTACTGAATCTGTAGTATGGAAAGACTTATAACAGCAGTAGGTATTGTAAAATAAATTGATTATTGTGTGGTAATCATACACAATATTTTACATTGTAATTAGCTTGCATTTAATCTCACTTCCACACAATACGTTATGTACAATATTGTGCTATTCACACAACTGTAACATTATTCATAGTAACTACATAATTAAACCAACGAGAACCAGACACAGTAATAAGAAATCCACTCTGTAGAGTAGTCCTAATAACACTCACACATGAATCAGGAGGTATAACATATGAGGCACAGTGTGGCTCATAGTTGAGACACAGAGACGAAGAGTGCGTCAACGATCTGCCTTTTCCTTTATCCCACACAAACACTGCCAGTTCATGAGCAGCATCTATGGAGAAGTCCATTCTCTGAGCGTTCTCTGATGCAAGCCGGACAGACAATCTACATTAAAGAGTACACACAGAAATAATTTTAGCATGAGCTTGGTATAGGTACTTAACATACAAACAGGGCATAAAAATAAAACAGTAACAACAAACTTGTCTATAGGTCCTTAAATGACTTCACTCACCCACTTTGTATCTGCAAAACTAATTTCTTCAACAATCACAATATTCTTAGTGTGGTGTGACTGTGAAAGAAATTAACAAATTTCACCAGTCTCATAACCATACTGACGCACTGCTTTGGGCCGTACCTAGCCTCTACCCATGGTGCTCCCCCTCTGTGACAGTGATGCCAAGCAACGTCACATATTAAAATATTAAACTGTATGCTGCTGGAAGGATGTCTACATGAGCAGCTACGTTCGTTCGCAGCCTGATGACCAGCAACCTGCAAGCCTTGCTACTCCTGCCTGGATGCGGGTAGACCCCACTCTCTCAATGGAGAGCAAGCAGCATGTCAGGTACTGAAGGCGCACCTCGGCCATGTATAGGGGTGATTATCCCTCCAGCCAGCCATCTCTTTTCGCCCCTCACTCAGCATGCATTTTGGGTGATAGAAATATTGCTCCCCACCTGAATTTGGGCAGTTCACTGGCAACGCCTCCCCCGGCCTGAGCTCCAAGCTTATTGTGGTTGTTAGCTCTCCGAGCTAGGCGGTTCAATGGAGACTCGTCCTACATGATGCAGTGAACCAGAGTTGTGATGTTCAGCTACAACTTCTGTGACAGTTGCCACGTTACATTTATGGCAACTGCCGCAGGGTCATTTGCCACATTACATCCTTAATTCACAAGCAATAATACTCTTAATAAGCTTAATCTTACAAATTGAAAGATATGTACAGTACGTTTATTTGAGTTCATACTTATTTGGTGTTAAAGGGATTGCAACTTCTTGTGAATTTGTTTTTTTTTTTTTTTTTTGCAAACTTTTAAGTAAATACAAAAGTGATATTTAAACGGTATTTCCAGTAGTAACATTGTAGTAACATTATGAATTTAAAAAAAAAGTATCATGAAGGGAAACAGTGTTAATAAACTTCTGATTTTTATTATTAAATAATCTATCAACACTATTATATAAAGAGGTAAAGTTTGTTTGTTTCAGATCATCACTGGAACTACTAATCTGATTCTTATAATTCTTTCATTGTTAGAAAACTACATGCTTCCAGATGATCATAGGCTTTGTTGAAATTTAAAAAAAATCCTTGACCAAGTCTGAGAAAAATGCACTACTTGGCTGCTTTCTAAACATGCTCTACCAAAACTACAGCAGGCACAGACACCCAGCGGCTAAAGCGATTCCAAGTGGGGCTGCAGTGACTTAGTGGATAGAAATATATCAAGTGGGGCCACAGAGGCCCAGTAGCTAGAGTGATTTCAAATGGGACTGCAGTGGCTCAGTGGATAGAAATATATCAAGTGGGACCACAGTGGCCTAGTCGCTAGAGAGATCCCAAGTGGGGTGATAGTGGCCCAAGATTGATTCCAAGTAAGGCAACAATGGCTCAGCGGATAGAAATATATCAAGTGCGGCCGCAGTGACCCAGTGGCTAGAGCAATGCCAAGTCGGACTGCAGTGGCTTAGTGGATAGAGATATATCAAGTGGAGCAGCAGTGGCCCAGTGGCTAGAGCTATTCCAAGTGAGGTAGCAGTGGCTTAGTGGATATAAATATATAAAGTGGGGCCACAGAGGCTCAGTGGCTAGAGAACTCTCAAGTGAGACCATAGTGGCTCAGTGGATAGAGTGATTCCAAGTAGGGCCAGGCGCAGGGGCTCAGTGGATAGAAATATATCAAGTGGAGCTGCAGTGACCCAGTGGCTAGAGCAATTCTAAGTGAGGTAGCAGTGGCTTAGTGGGTAGAAATATATAAAGTGGGGCCACAGAGGCTCAGCGGCTAGAGAACTCTCTAGTGGAGCCGCAGTGGCTCAGTGGATAGAAATATATCAAGTAGGGCCACAAAGACCCTATGGCTAGAGCGATTCCAATCGGACTGCAGTGGCTTAGTGGATAGAGATATATCAAGTGGAGCAGCCGTGGCCCAGTGGTTCGAGCTATTCCAAGTGAGGTAGTAGTGGCTTAGTGGATAGAAATATATAAAGTGGGGCCACAGAGGCTCAGTGGCTAGAGAACTATCAAGTGAGACCACAGTGACTCAGTGGATAGAGTGATTCCAAGTAGGGCCGCAGGGGCTTAGTGGATAGAAATATATCAAGTGGGGCCGCAGTGACCCAGTGGTTAGAGCAATCATAATTAGATGTACGTAAAAATGTCAAGAGACTTTTTTTTTGGAGAATTTAATTTCTTACTATATTATAATAACCCATTTTTGCATTAACTGTATTAGTTTACCAAGATTTTTAAATTTTTTACAGTTACTTTTCAAATATATATTTGAACGTTTGAACTATAAAAAAACTATTTTCAAAATAAATCAATTCCCAGAGATGGGGGCGAGGGTACAGCTAGTGGTGTAGTATAATTACAAAGAAAGTCGCGTTGTATGGAGGTACTTGTGGTTAATTGATAATTGTAAATGAATATTAAAAATTAAAATGATTGTTAAGGGTAAAAAGATAAATAAATAGTACTATATAGTGTAAACATTTGTGCTGTTTGTTTTTCATAAAAGGTTATTTTCTTTTTAGGGATTGGTCAATATTACATTTTCTCGATACTCGATACTATTTTCAATACCAAAACATTCTCACAATACTCGATACTGATACTTTTCACTACACCAAATTGAAATTGTCATGAACACAAAACAACTTGGCCAAGAAAATTGCTCATTTTACTAGTGTAGTTGACACACACTGAAACTATATAAAAACGCACAGTACACTGAAAACAAATGGTGGATGGCTTATAACCCAATGTTCTTAACCAATTATAAACCAACACATGCTCCTTCTCTTCTATAGAATTATATTTCTACAGTAAAAGTTGTAATCAAACTTTAAGGAAAATTATAGCTCAGTATACTCTTATTTTGCGATTTCGCAGTTTTTAATTTTATTTTGTGACTTCAAGAAAATTACTGTAACGTTAAATAAATATAGTAATTATCTGAAACACCCGACATGGCCTAGCCCACGGAATACGCGGGCTAGGTTACGACAGGTGTATCAGATAATTATGGTATGTGTGGGATGTACAATAACTAATCAATTTGCTCGCTCGTGCCCATCGGCGCTAGCTCGAAATTCTCTACCTGCTTTTATTGTGCCTGAAATACATACCATAATAGCATAATAGTGATTAATGGAATAAAAATGAATTAAATGAAAAATTTTGGTGAGCATAAAATTGTGGTATGTATTGGTTGTTCAGTAACTAATCAAGTTTCTCACTCTCGACACGTTTTTATTGTACCTCAATTATGTACCATAAAAACAAATGTCAACAACCATAATTGTGTTATGTATGGGTTGCCTAAAAAATCCTCAAGGTGCTCCCAGCTGTGTGAATATTATGCTATGAATAAAATGTAATATATTGTGGCACACTTGTATTTAAATAATGGTATGCTTTTCAAAATTACCATACACATTCCGAAAGTTACAGTACGATTTTAAAAATTATCATACACATTCTAGAAGTTATGATAAATTTGTACCATAATTATGGCACAAGAAAATGGGCTTTAAAATGAGATACTTTTGGATATTCTCATGTGATACTCGATCCTATAAAGTATCGAGGGTATCAAGGTATCGCGGAATCAAGGATTCCATCCCTAGACTATTATTGTGTGTAACTATTGAAATTGAGTCCTTGTATTTTTAGAAGAGTACCAAACAGGAGCAATGTAAATTAAAAATTTTATTTTTTCCATTATCTTAAAAAATTGTTTCAATGAAAAACAATAAATTTTGTCTGCTGGGAATTTTGAAAAATATGATGGATGTTAATATAAGAGTTTTGTTAAATATATAGCGATACCTAATAATCCAGAATAGCAGTTTTAAAAACAATGAAGCGAACATTATTTAACAATTATACTGTGAAGTTGAATTAAGGATTATATTGAAGGAACATGTACAAATTTTTGGTTCTATTTTGGTATTGCAGCTCGATAAGAATTAGGAGTGTGGGTTGACATGTGCCGATGTGAGTGCAGAGTGCCCGCTACCCGCTAACAAATAATGACCAGACTTTGAAGAAGCAACATCGAGGCAGACTTTTTTCGCCCACACCAGCAAACGCCCACAACCTAAACTTCTAGTGTATTTGGTTTTCAACTTTAACCTCAAGTACATTCAGCATACAAACACTCTCCTACAAAATTCTTTCCGCTGGTGTGGGAGGTCGTCAGGGCATCAGGAGGGAAATATTTTTCCCTCCTGCCATCGTAATAAATCTCGTGATGCAAATTTTCAGAGTGAACTAATTCATAGACTGCTGCTGCGTTATGTTCATTTTGTTTTGGAAAAATGACTGTTCGTGCTTCTACATTAGTTGAAGATTGTGATACTGTGTTCGGGAAATTTCAATAAAACGGAGTACATATTCAGAGACACGAATTCAAAATTTTTTATTTTAATATGGCACCTTTGTCTTATGCTCTAACAATGCAGTGAATCTGAGTTTCGATGTTCAGCTGCCTCCTCTGTGACGGTTGGCATGTTACATTTATGGCGACTGCCACGGGGTCATTTGCAACATTACAACCTTAACCCACAAGTAATGATACTCTTGATATGCTTAACCCTACATCTGGGTCAAGCACTGTAAAATTTGATTCTCAAGTCAAATTCATTTCTATTGTTTGTCAAATACAATTGTTTAGCCACCCCAGCAGATTGTTTTGGCACATGATGCATTTTGCACTAAGAGAAAGTGCACAAATAATAAACAACTATGCCCCATCTCAGATGGTTACTCTACACGGGGCTAGTCAGTTCCAAGTAAAAACCATAATGGAGGCAGGACACATCACCCAACCTCAGTTGACAGCAGCTCAACTCAACAAATAACCACGCGTTCCATGCTTTTACCATACTCCAAAACTCTACCAGAAGTTGTCACATCAAGGCCTCTCTCCGAAGAAGTGCTCCTACTACTTTGCCATTCCCGCTAAACACACAGTGCATGTTTTTTTAATTTTGCACCGCTGTGGAGATGCGAGCCACCCGCCAGAGTCACGCCTTCCACAAGAGCATCAGGGCAAGTTGTGTCAATGCCTTGCACAGAGCACCACTGCAGATAAGGATCCATGGTTCATGAATGTGACGTCACACGCTCTATCCCCGAGAGGCGGGGCTAATTCTGTGACTCCCCTCTGAGTGCCTAGAAGCTGAAAAAATGACTATAAAAGGCACCTCAGCCTGGGCCTCAGAAGTGACTGCTGCACCGTCTGGCTGTGAGAACCAACAGTGCTAGCACCAGAGCAGAGTCCCTCACCCATGATGGTAACCGCAGAAGGCCGAGTGGTCGATGACTACAATGACAGCTCCGGAGAACCACATCTTCCAGAAGGTCTGCAACCTCTTCGACTGCCTTCCGTAACCTCCCGGGGGGCCGACACCAACCCGAGGCCTTCAACCTCTTCGGCTGCCTCTACCTGCAGCACTAGGGTCGTCGTCGGACACCAGAGGCTTCAGCATATCATCCTAATCACTCCTTCAATACCTCTCCTCCTCATCCAATCAGGTATAGTAGGTCACGAAGACGTGTCCCTTCTGAACACCCCCTTAAGGCCCTAGCCAGGCTACGTTCTCACCAGTTGGGTGAGGAACACCTCTATTGAATACACGCCTGGATCTGTTCAGTACATCCCGGCCTGATTAAGGTTAGGATTACCATTACTGCTATTTAAAATATTCAATTACAACATCAAGTTCACATCTTTTACCACGTTGCCTTCACCTGGCTTTTTATTTCAACTTCCGCATAAGTAAAATATAATTTATTTAAATATTTTATAGGATAGTGCAGCTCATGTGTTTGTAACTTTTGCTTTCCTTTTAATACGTCTTGTAGTAAACGTATTAATCTCCAATCTATTTTGATGGTAATTTTTGTCCAGAGTTTTGAAACCTTTACGTGTTTTCTAGTTATTTTGAATTCAGAGTTAACTTGTATTGTATGTAAGGCAACATTGACCACACATATCTCGCCAAACGGCAGACACATTTAAACACCTTAGCGGATGCCCGAGTTTGGCCAAGGTAATGCAAATTTTATTGCAGTGGCTATTCTTCAGAGGAGTCCTTCACTAGGAACTCACTGCACTTAAAAGGTTCGACTGTCTACGTGCGAACCCAGCTCTATAGTTCCACCTTGGCTAGAGAATAGTCAGACTTGAGTTATACGGTGGGTCACACTGTTCAGCTGTCCTTTTAGGAGCACACAATGGGCTGCTGTCATAGCCGGCTTTGTCTTACATGCCTTGCTAAACATTTATTTAAATTCGGGCTTATGCCACGAACCCATAGAAGTGGAAAGAAGTTATGTTTAAAAGTCTTTAAGGAAACTGGAACAAAAAAATTAATAATTTTATAATTCCCAAGACACAAGAACGTGATTCTCTTTTCACTCCACCTACGAGGGGAGCAAATAGGATTTCATTAGAACATTTATTAACAATTTTTCTTAACAACGACGTATTGGGATACGATCCCCTTCCCCTCCTATAACCTCACACAACTACTTCTCCTCACATACCACAAGGACCTGTGAGCGATGAGAGTTCTCTTCTGCTACAACCAGAGTCTGCCGCTTTTCCACAGCGGGCTACCCCAGCAGACCACTCAGAGAAGAAGAGGAAGGAACTGCTACCTCGTGAACAGCAGGTAAAGCGCTGTTCCATTACAGTGTGTATGACCCCTGACTTTGTACAACACGTGAGCCCACATGTCCCACATTGTACACCGGCATCTAGCCTAAACGAGAGTAGTACCTTGGTGGTATGGTCCCCGCAATACTGCCATTGCTCCACTTGGAGGCCACCACCATCTCCCGTACTCGTACTGTATCTAGCAGAATTTTACAAGTAAAATAAAATCTAGGGGTTACAGTTCCCAAATCATCCGTCCAACAGGAACGCTCATAACTCGCACAATCTTTAATGATACATCCCAAAGTGAAGGGAAGGTCCCACATATGAGCTAGCCAGGCACAAGCGCCATTAGGTGACATCAGGAAGGTAATTAAGATTTTGCACGTACTGGGTGACATCCCTACCTAATCGGGCACCGATGTTAAAGCCCTCGTTTACCGCCCTTACAGAGTTGGTAATGTGACAAACCCTTTTAGTGTATTTGATTTAGTATCATTACACTCGGGGGCTTAAAAGGCTTCAATTTATATAAACTATGAATGGTTAAAAATATTTATGAACTTATTTCAATTCTACACACAGTACATAGACATACTGGTGTGTTATATTTTTAAGTTTGCATTTCTTTTAATTTCCCTACACACATACTTGCAAAAATGTCACATAGAAGCAAGGATGGTACCTATATAAATTTTATTTTGTACATGAAAACATTATTCTACAAAATAAGTCTCATTATATTATGTTAATGCAATACATCGTACACTGTTTACATGGGTAGCATAATGGCTTGAATGAAAGCAGCTAACTATCTTATTCACCTGCTGGACTATCTTCATGCTCAGGAAAGTATTATATGTACACCATAACATAGGAACAGTGGTGGAATATGTCTAAATGACATAACTTTGCTACCTGATCAACATCGCATGGCTCAGAGCGAATCCCACTGAAAACTGAGGATACTTGAATTGCTGTGGATTATCTGCAAAGGCGAAATGATGAATGATTGTGGCTTCTCTGTCATGAACAGCATGACCTAGCCAAATTTCCTGCAAAACAAAATGTTATGTTTTAAATCATTTGCTTTATTTTTGTCGTAGTTCTTGAATGGAGTACAGCATTTTTCTCAAAAGGAAAGAAGGAAACAATCAAAAGTAGATACATAGTTTAAAAAACTTTCACAACTTTCACAACTTTTGTTTTTAATCACAACTCTTTCTTAAAAACATTTATCATTTCTAAAAATAAACTTTTATTTTAATTTAGAAATGTTTATAAAATATTTTACAATTAAAAAAATTTTAACGTCTACTACAACTACAATATCTTATCTCTTTATCTTCAAATGCACTGATTGTGCTAGCTCTGTGGTAAGATGTTAAGGTGGGTGGCTAATTAAATGATTCATGTGCCTTTTCAAAATTTACGTACTGCCTTGCCTTTACATTCATCTAACTAGTCTACATCAAATATGGTAGTTGGAAGTGATAGATGTCAGCTTAAAGCCCCAGGCACCCTTCCATATTTACGAGTATCATTGCTATTACAATAACACACCACAACTGGAGTTATATCTTCTACATGGACGTTTATGCGCCATAACATTAAGGTAGGTATGTAAAACATTTGTGTGTTCCATCACTCTCTTATCGTAGAAGAAAAATGATTTTGCCACAAGCAGTAAAACTCTGGTAATAAGTTTCTGAAGGGACTAAAAAATTGGACCTATTAACTGTAGTGTTAGTCGTACACACCAATTAGCCGCCATGTTTTACTAGCCACTGTTCCAGCCCTTGCCCAGGTCTCCCAACCTCTGCATCCCCAATATCCCCACACATACCTCTTTCTCACTTTTGTCTCACTAATTATGTCAATTCTGCTACTACACTACATCTAGACCTAATTCTCCACGAGAACTTTATCTATTTCTTCACTATTTGTACTACATATTACACTCCTAGGTATTGTTCCATACTGGTGAACTCTGCATCTGCATAACCCCACTTCTATCTACTTTGTTCACTGTTCTCCCACTTCGAGTTCTGACAACTTGATCACTGTTGCCTCTCTCACCAGTGTCTGTATTGGCATTTGAAGACATTAAATTTATCTCACACTTCCTTGCTGGAAATCCCAGAAATGGTATCTCTTCAGTAAGGCTTGATGTCTCCCTCTCTCTCTCCTGCTGGGCAAGTGTCGTCTTCAGGATTCCCTGCTTTGTTACTTCTCTCTTGTTGTTCATCTAGTTCGTTTTTTTTACTTCAAACTGATATTTTGACAGTTCCTCTTTTATAACTGTTTTTGTAGTCTGCCTGCCTAATTTCCTATCCTCTGTTCCTTCCCATACTTATATAAGCTGCCTCCTGTTCCTACGTAGCAAGCCTTTTTCAGTAACTACCATGTATGACCTTGGTGCTTCTGCAACAGTCTGGACTCTCCCATAACGAGCTCATGTTGGTGATCCACATTCTATCTCCAGCCTTTAGAATAGGCAGATCTTTGACTCTGCTTTTCCTATCATATATTGTTCTGTTTTTCTCTTCAAGTGCCAAATCCTTACGGCTAAAACCTTGTACAGCTGCTTCATTGTCTCAAATAGGTTGGTGCTGTGGCGGTATCATAGGTAATGTATTTCTCAGCTTCCGCCCGAACAACAGTTCAGCTGGTGATAAACCTCACTCCAAAGGTGTACATCTGTAGGAGAGGAGGCCAATGTTAGGATCTTCTGATTTGGACAGAATGTGTGTGGCAATGTCTACCGCTTTCTCAGCTTCACCATTTGACTCTGGAAATCGTGGACTACATGTCCTATGGTGAAGCCGTATTCCATAGCAAACTCCTGGAATTCCAATGATGTAAACTGGGTGCCCATCTGTTAGAATCATTTGTGAAATTCCATGTCTGGCGAAAATATTCTTTATCCTGACTATCACTACCTCAGATGTTGTTTTGTCCGGTCACCACTTCCAAGAACCTGGAATAGTAATCTTGGATCACTAAGCACTGCTTCTGTTTGAGCTCCATTATATATATTCCCAATACCTCCCAAGGTCTGCCCGGTAGCTGTAATAGTTTTAGTGTTTCTGCTTTTTGTGTCCTGTGTTCAATGCATGTCTGGCAGTTTTCTACCATCTGCTTCACTTCAGTAGACATGTTAGGCCACTACACTGACTTGTGTGCCCGACGAGGACATTTCACAACTCTCATATGCCCTTCATGTATCCTTTTCAACATTTCTAGATGTAGCTGTGCCGGAATAAAAATCTGTGCCCCTTTCATGATCAGTCCTTCGTTACACGTCAGCTGTCCTCTCACAGATCAGTATATGGAGTCCTTGTACTAGGATCCATGGCCGATATGTTCCTTAAGTTTCTGGCATTCCGGGTCTTTATCTTGAGCCTCCTTGATCCCTGCTAAGCATTTGTTTGAAAATGGTGCTTCCGCTATAAAATTGTGGATGTACAATTCTTCTTCCAGGATCTCCTTCCCATCAGTTTGCTTGCTCGATCAGGGCCCGAGAAAGAGCATCTGGTATGTGGAATTCTCTGCCTGGCATGTACTGAATAGCATAACAGAAACACATAAACTGCATCGTAATCTCTGAAGTCTGGCTGTTAGGTCTGCAAGGGGCTCATAGGCTAAGATACAAGTAGTGTCACCAGTGGTTTGTCATCTGTGAGAATCTGTACACAAGTAATGAATATGTATTCCCTAAACTTGTCACACGCCCAAATGGCTGCCAAAGCTTCCTTCTCAATTTGGGTATATCTGGTTTCCATTTCACTCAGGCTCCTTGATGCATATATTATGGGTTTCCACTGGTTTTCTTGATGCTGTTTTCATCGCTTTCTTTAGTTTATCACTCCATATCCACTAGTTACCATTTTTCAGTTAGATTATCTCAGACAACTGCAGAACGAACTTTTGTATGTAGTTTGTCACACCCAATATTTGACGCAACTCTGCGACATTACTCAGATCTGGCATTTCTTTAATGGTTTTTGTCTTGTTTGGGTCTAGCTGAACCATTCCTTCACTTATAATGTGACCTAGAAATTTGACAGACTGTACTTAGAACTGGCACTTCGCTGCATTCAGGGTAACCTCTTCATCTTTTAACTTTCTAAATACGGACTGCAACAGCACATCATGTTCTTCCTATGTAGTACCATACATGAGGATGTCGTCCACCTGGTTGACAACACCATCTATTCCCTGCAGGGTTTCTTGCATTTTGAAATGGTAGTACTCTGGCCCTGAATTTATACCAAATGGCAAGGGATTAAAAAAGTATCTCCCAAATGGTGTTAGAAATGTAGTCATAATTGCACTCTCTTTTGCCAAAGATACCTACCAAAATCTCCTTGAAGCATCCAATTTTGTGAAAAATTTAGCTCCTCTTAACTGTGCCAGTGATTCCTCTACTGCTGGAAGCTGAAGGCATTCTCGCCGTATATACCTATTCAGTTCTGTATAATCTACAATATTCTGACTGACCCATCAGTCTTACGCACCACCACCATTGGTGCACACCACTCCATTGGTTTTCGATAGGTGTTATTACCTCTTCCTTCACCATTTTATTCAATTCTAGTTTTACCCCATTTTTCAATGGTAGTGCAACTCTTCTCGGGGCTGCCACTGCACACGGCTTGTAGTTCTCCTCTAAGACTATCTTGTAATCGTTAAAAAGTTTATGTGAAAAGTTCTAGGAATTTACTCACAATCTCATGTGCATTCTCAGTATTCACCCTCTTTTCATTCAACCTCCTACAAGGCTCTATTGTATACAGTAATGATATTAAAAGCTTTCAATGCAGGTCTCCCTAGAAGTGGAATCTGCTGACCTTCCACAACATATATTTATTGTTCCCTATGTTTGTTGATAAATGACAGCATTGTTTTTGACACACCTACTATCTACATTGATGGTTCCCTTCCCAGCACCAAACAGTTTTTGTGAGTTTTTTTAGCACCATTCCAAGGCAGTCATTTAACCCTAGCCCAATTAGCGTGACGTCGGCCTCTGTATCCACTTTGAACTTGACCTCAACATTCCCTACGAGCAACCGGACGTACCACAGTTCTGCACAGACCTCCAATGCTGCCACTTCCCCCATGTAGTACTCACACTGTTTGTCATAATTTGTTCCCAATTCTTGTACTTCTGCATACCTGCAGCACCTTTCATAGTGGCCTATTTTGTTGCATTTCCTGCACTTCACCTTGTCTGCCGGGCACTTATACCAAGGGTGTGAGGGTGTCACTCCGCACTTGGAGCATCAGCTAGTTGCTGCCTCAGTGTTTGGCTGATAGGTCTCGCTTGTATTTCGTGTAAACTGTGGAATGCAATACTTTTCTGAATTCTCTATTTGTGGCAGTCTACAAGATCCACCCCACTATTGCAAACTGCATCGATAGACATTTCTGATGACGGCCGCACTGCCTGCTGCTGTTGTTTTACTGTTTCTGCCTGTTGGATCTTTTTTAATGCCTGCTCCATCGTCAGTCCACTGTACATTTGTAGTGCCTCCAATAGCATATCATCAGACACTCCAATCACAACCAGTACTGTTGTTATAAGTCCTTCCTTCAGGTTTTGCAATTCACAAGTCTCTGCCAATTTTTAAATGTTGTTAATAAACGCATCTGCCAATCACTCATCTTGTTGCCGACGTTTGAAAAACTGAGCTAGTTCATAAATAAGGTTTTTGCTCACTGAAAAAAAGACTCAAACTTACCTATCACCATTGCATACTTTTCAACCTGATCTTATTTCAAGGCAAACGAGTCCACCATGTCATCTGCCTTGGGCTCCATGCAGTAGAGCAGCATGTTTACTTGAGCTTCGTTTAATTTTTCAAAGAGTCTCGATACAACCTGGAACCTTTCAAATTGTCGTATCCATTTGCTCCATTCCGATGGTGCTCGAAAATCAAAGTTTTCAGGTGGCACAATCTGAAATTGCATTGTACTTGCGATTGTGATGTGTGACACTGCTTCCCGCCATCCGTCCCTGCAGTTCTGACAACGAACAAGAATTTACCATCAGTTCCCAAGACACAAAAAGTTTGCATTAATAACTAACGCAACACAAACCAACATTGCCCGAATGATGGCTTCGTTAATACCGGAAAAAACACCTGATACGTGTTGGTGTACAAACCAATAGGCCACCATGTTTTACTCGCCACTGTTCCAACCCTTGCCCAGGCCTCCCAACCTCTGCGGCTCTCCAATAACCCTACACTACATTAACAAGGAAAACTTCTTAATAGGGTCAAATTACTTTGGTGTTTATAGATCAGATGCAAAATCATGTAAACTCATTAAGTATGGAAATATTTTAGAAGGGAACTTCTTCAAAGGCTTTTGCTGTACATGGCAGTCTATTTTGAGGAACAGACCTTTTAAAGGACTTATATTTACTGTATGTAACTATGAAAAAATAAAGTTTAAACCTCACCTGCATTTCATCATGACGAGCCAGAAGATTCTGTAAACTTGTCAAATTGAATCGTGTTTGGCTTTCACCAAATACAACCCAAGAAGTGTTTGCACCGTGTTGAAGGCTTAGCCTGAAAAACAGAAAACTTTGTTTTTAAGTAAAACTGTTAGGTGCATCCACTTATAAGTCAGATGACTGGAACGGTGTCAGGAAGAGGGGGGGGGGGGGGGGGTGTTGGGGGAACAAGTTAACTGTATTTTATGATATAAATATTTATTGGTTTAACATTAAAACTGGATTATCAACTTTCAGAATAAGAAGTTGGTAGTTTGATACAATAATTGACGAGGTTGCACTGCTGTCACATCAGTGCACTGTTGTGGTGCCATATATAATACTGCTTGTCTGTGCGCTTGAGTGCATCTTCTGCTTCCTTCTCCTATTTCCTTCCCTCCCTTAAATTCTTTGGTTACTCCTTAATTCTGGGGGCCATGGTGGCTGAGCAATTAGCATGTTCGCCTCCCACCAAAGCGAACTGGGTTCAATCTCCGACTGGGTCACCGGATTTTCACAAGTGGGAATCATGCTGGACGATGCAGTTGGTCGGCGGGTTTTCTTGGGGTCTAGAGTTTCCTCAGCTACGTCATTCCGGCGCTGTTCTATATTCACTTCAATCACCCTCATTGGTTCTCAAGACTTCGCTGTTAAGAGCAGCCCAAATCACTTCACTCCTCAATCCCGCATATTATGCACATAGTATTGTCTGCACAGGTTCTCCTTAAATAGTATGTTTTCACCTTCTATGATACCACTAGCTTCTAGTCTTTCATGGTCTTTATCCCTGGGGCACCATCAAACTGGTGAATCATAATGTGGTGTGTAATTTTTAATGTACATTTGCAGTAATGTTATAAATGAGGCATAGTTAGAGTTTGTTACGAGGAGTGCTGTAACATGAAGTTTTTTTCCAAATTGTACTTTTGTTTGCCTGTAGTTTGGTTCAACTTAGACTGCTTCACTGCAGACACAAGCATAGCAATTAGGGACTTCGAATGCTCTGTGAATAATTCGATTTTGCTCCCACGTTACTACTAATTTTTCCTGCAATTCAATTCAGATAAAATAATACAATAATTTTTAATTGTACAAGGGCATTGAAAAAGCTTTCAAGTTGCTCCTCTGTTAATTTTTTCATGTTTGTTTTAGGTTTTTAATGTGTATTTTATTGGATGAATTGGGAACCTTTGATAAAGTCGACCTATACAGAACCCCTTCCTTCATGCACGGAAAGATTTAATCATTTTTTTTAAAGATTTTAATCCAATATTTTTTAGTGTGTTGGTTTTTAATTGGGGCCTGTAATATGCTTGAAATATATAGTGATTGTTCAGAGTATAGTACTGTATTTTGCATAACTGAATATTATTGATATATCCTATAAACCTTGTGGTAAACTTAATAGGTATGAGAATATTAAATGCCCAATATGAATTTTTGCCTTCTGACACCTCTGACACCACTCAATCACACACAGCATTGCACAACTGTTGCAATCCACTGATGCCAAGCTTACCAAGCTACAGTACCGATAAACAACATCCACAAACAATTTTTGTGGTCCCAGAAAAATCCCTATGTAAATACTGTTAACATAAACCGCTTGTATCATTTATTGCATAGAGCATCGGTCAAAGTATATTTCGGGTACCTTCAACTAACATTTGCTACAACTATAAATTTTAAGCTGGTTATTTATGCAAACATTTAGTAACTGGATGTGAAATAAATCAAGCACGCCACTGTTTATAACTGCTCTGCAGCACGGTGCTTCATCTATCATCTAGTGACTTCCCAACACGTCTGTCTGACACTGTGGCATGGTGCGATGTGCGAGTCTGGCTTGTTACTTCCCCTACAATTCTCCGAAAGAGGAAGTGGTTACCTACAGCATAGAGCGTGGCGACCTAGCATCCACTCTCTCACCCTTCTATCTGTCTCTCTAAGGGGAGCACCTTCCTCTCTCCCCTCACATGCCAAGAGCCACAAGAGGGGAAGCTGGTGTCTAGCAAAAGGAAAAAAACAAGTCTCTCTGCTGCGCGCACGGGCTAGCCTTCACACATCAGCCTTAAGCAAATTTGTGCCTGGCAAACGTCGATATTTTATCAAGATTATGCATAGTTCAAAATAGTTGCACCTATCATCATTCATATTTAAAAGCAAATGGTTTCGCTTGAAAATATTATGCAAAACATTTTAACGAGGAATTATTATTTACAAAGATGTTTTCTTTTGCGAATAAAGATCATTTTTTCCATACGGTTGGTGTTTCATTGTATCTGGCATTAAATTAACATGATTTTAAAATGTAATATTTATTTAACTCACGGGGCAGCATCTTTACAAATAAAACTATATGCCCAGAAGCATATACTTGACCTCAGCTTGTCACCAAAAATTGTTTGTATATCGAGCAACTTGTATTATAAGTGTAAAGTTCATTTTCAATTACTTCTTGTGGGGAAACCTGAGGATTTATATTAATTAATTTCAATAGAGATGCATCCTTTAAATAAACTGATAAAATGTAAGGGCCTATTCGAAACCTTTTGCCGTCTAATAAAGGGAATGTAATCACCTAGCCGAGTGAAGTGTAACTCGCGACAGGGGAAATCAGAGGATGTGGTTTTGAATGATTAATTATTAAAGACTGCGAAGAAATGAAATATAATCACCTTATTTATTCATTTCAGTCTTAAAATGACAAGTTTTCTTTGCAGTGAAATATAATTATAGGATGTTCACGATAAAGTGAGCACTTTTGAGGCCCTAGTTACTTTTTTCCTCTCAGCAACTTTCATCTATCTGCCACATTTTAAAATAAATATTACCATATAAGTAATAAATATAGTGTGTATATTCCACCGCACTCGGAAGTTGTCTAAAGCTACAATAAAATATATTAATTGACTGTTATTCTACATGAAAGGGCTTCAGAAAGTGCTCACTTTACAGTGAACAGCATATAACTACTTTAAAAGACAGACATTTGCCTGGTGTGCAGAGTGTCGCCAACAATTAGCGTCGTTGAGAGGTAATCCTCCCGCCATCACTCCCCTTCTTCAACGAACATTCGCCATGACACTGCCTGATCGATAACTTCTCCATACGCTCTTAGCTGATAGCACATGTGGGAAATTAAAAATTTTACTTGCTTTCAGTGTCTAATTGTTTTCTTTTCCAGAGGGTTTAAAAGTTTTAGGTCAGCTTGCATTTGGTGTCGGATTACAATCAATTATATACTGTGTTTTGAGACATTTATTTTCTTTATTTAAACAAGTTTAGGTAAATTTTTTTAAATATATTAATTACAATAATATTTATTCTAAAATTCCCATTTTTATTGTGTTTATTAGATAAACTTTATTCACAGATAATGTACATTTCTTACTATATTCAACATAAGGATTTATAAGGTTAGAAGTTGTATTTTATTGATGTACATGTCAGAACCCTCATCTACTGAAATCCCGCATGTATGGACATTTTTTTGGCAATCCCCTGAATAATGATAGATCAAGAGTCGACTGTATTTGGCCTGCCAGCAAAAACCATACCCTACCTGAATACCTACTGAGGGCTGGCAGAGGTGGTTACTCTAAATGCACAACCCACGAACCGTCTTACGGAGAACCGGAGTGGCAACAACAATACAGCTCACTCTGCTATCCTGGGTAAGGCGACACGTGTGGTGTGAAGTATTACACAGTGAGGGAAGCCACTACCCTACAGGAGGCTGCCCAAGAATCATTCCCTCACCCTCTCCCCTTTTAGTACAACCTAATTGTCTTGCAGAGCTGTGTCAGCCGCTATTGAACACCACTATTTTTTTTTCTCTCTCTCTCTCTCTATCTCTCTTTCTCTATCTATATATCTTTATCTCTATCTCTATCTATATCTCTATCTATCTTTATCTATATCTCTCTATCTATATCTCTCTATATCTCTCTATCTATCTCTATCTCTCTATCTGTCTCTCTCTATCTCTCTCTCGCGCATGCTCTCCGCATTCTGTATATTGTGCCATAGGTTTGAACAGCAGAGAATCTTGGCCAGGGAGATTGTGGAGTCCGACCAGAGGGCCAGCAGAGTGTACTGCAACAGATGTGAGGAAGCTGTAAGACTGAAGGATGTCTAAACCACCCACACAATCGACTTCTACTATTTCGGGAAAAAGCTACCAGAGAGGAGACACCATATCAGGCTTTCTCATACCACGTGCTCTCTCTCCAGTCCCCACTACACCCCCAAAGCGGTGACCAAATGCAACATACACCATTACTCCTGTCAAGGCCACCCGTCAACTATTCTGACAGAGAGACATTTGTTCCCGCCAGTTTTAACACCCAACCAGTGACACGTCCAGCAACACCAAAAGCTCAGAGGGCTGTTATTAGTCTCGACTATACAATACTGCCACCACACCATGTCTCCCTGTTAATGAGACTCCAGCATTCCGGTCCCTAGGGGAGGAAAATGTGACAAGGCCCACCTGCTGAAAGCAACCAGAACAGGTGGGGCTTCAGGCTTCTTTCTTGGTGTCCAACATGGGGCCAGATAGGCGACATTTTCAGATCGGACACAGGACTGGTAAGCCCCTTATAAAAACTGCTCCAAATGTTAACAGGCCATGTAAACCTACAACTTTGGGGAGTCGAACTTAACACCCGTCGTGCCACAAATTTACCAGCATGGCATACATTGATGTATCTATCCATGCTCCAGAGAGACAGACATGCACCATAGAAGATTACCCCACTACCAGATGTAATAGTATCACACTTGCAAATTGTGGAGCTACATCCACGGCTCCCCATTAAGCTTCATTAGCCAAAATTAGTCAAGTGTAAAAATATATGTATGTTTTAGCATTTAGCCAATAATTATATGTTATTACTATATTTGTTACAAACCACTGTCCAAGCCAGGAACATACTTCTGTATGATGGGAAGCACTGTCCAGGCCCCTGGATGGAGAAACTCTTCATGCATCAAATAAACTACAGGCAAAGTCTGAAAAAAAAAGTAAATAACACTAGTAAATACTTTTAGTTTACAAATCCTTACTACTTGTAAAATAAACAATTTATGTATAAGCATTTCCTGAACTTTTGAAGTTTAACAACTCCCACTCAATATCTTGTAAACTCAATAACAATGTCTCAGATACTAACGTGTTTATCTATGTTTGTGTGGCTAGGTATCTTATAAAGTCAAACTCAATGCCTACTAGACTGTGAACTAACTTACAGTTTAAACTCCATACACAACATAACTTTTTTTGCTAGAATAATTTTTCTACTGACAGCTATGAGGTTACTGATGAGCAGGAAATAAATTAAGAATGCCACAAATCAATCAGCAGTCTCAGTGAAGGAATATTCATTAGCAGTGCCAGCAGTAGAATAAATGACATCTGCTATGCCTGATGAATTTGTAGTCATGTCATTGGCAAAGTATGTTTTTCCATGATAGGGACATCAACTTGTCAAAAAATAGTTTGGACTTTCAATTTAGGTAAAAATAATTGAATATTAGCCCATCCTTATTCTCATTGTATCTGAAGCAAGTAACAGCTATGGTACAGTTCCTTAGTAATAGTTATTATTTACCAACACAATTTTTGGTCACCTTCTACTGCTGAGACTGCCTGTCTTCCTGCACATCAGTAGTCTCAGCACGAAGTGCAGCTGCTAACCCAGATTCCAAAACCCCACTTATTAGCAGCAGCAGAAGCAGCAGCCTCAGTAAATAAAGGAAATCTTGTACACAATCTCAGCTGCTGACAGTACAAAATGGAACACAGCCTTTGTCTGCTTCAGTTTACACATTTTTTTCTGGTTACTTGCTGTGCGGGATTCACCCCTAAGTGGACTGGCCCACATTGGATTCTTGAAAGAATTAGCCAGACATCGTACCTCATACAAACTGGGCCTAAGAAAAGATGCAAGGTCCACAGGGATAAATTTTGCGCTGTGTCTGTTTTGGGAAACGTCCAAAACAGACACAGCCTACCTGCCATCCAAGAAGAAGTGGGAAAGAAGCATGGTGACAGAAACTTAGGTAGTGTCACTGAGGCAGAAGTGAGTGATGTCCTCACGTCCAACAAAAGCCAAGGCCTCGATCTGAGCAGAAGTCCAACACCATCAGGAGCGAGGTCACCCCTCAATTTTCATGGTTTTCACGTTACTACACCGCTTGTTGCAGCGCCCGACATGACAGCTGTACTTAGGCCGGCAACAAAAGAAATCAGTGATGTGTGAGAAGGCGAAACATTGCCCATAGAGTTTCACGGCTGTCCAGCTGCCGCAACCACCTGCTGTCGCCCCCACCACAACATGAACACAGTGGTTGGCGGCAGAGGAGATAAGTGACATGTGGGGAGTAGAAGAGTCACCCCACAACTTTAGCGGCTTTCCAGCCGCCGAGCAGCCTGCTGCCACCACTGAGTTTCAGTGGGCAGCGCCGAAGCTCATTGACGCCATGTGGGGAGAGGTACCAACCCCCACATCCAGCAATGAGTAGCAGCAGCCACGGCAAGACGGGAACAGTTCTTCCGCCAGCTCGACCTGTTCATCGGTGTACCACCACCAGACCCACTCACGCCATCAACACAGCGGGCAACCGCCTCACTTCAGGCACCAGCAACATGCCAGCCAGGGTTCAGGCGTGTCCTCTCATGCAGCTGGAACGTGCCCTTCCGCAGGCCCTACAACAGGGTCCCCTGCAGTCGCCACGGATGCCTAGCGTTCTCGATGCCATCGACCACAGCCTGAAACGTCACACATGAGATAAGGAACTGGCCATTCCCTACTCGAAGGCTGAGGCAACACCCTTGGTACCACCCCCACCTCCTGCTGCACTTTAGTATAATTATTACTGGCAGAGGTCGCAGCATCCCCCCATTGGTCTTCTGGGGGGGATTTGATGTGGCTCTCACTGCCCTGCTTGTGAGGCAGACCAATGCAGCTCGCACGTGCACCACCCACGCATGACCATGTGTGAAGTGCATGGGTCCTGATGTCGTTCATGAAGAAGGGTCAATGATCTGTCCCGTCACCCGAACAACCCGCCTCACCAAGAGTAAACTAATGGCTATGTGTTTATTGCTTTCCCTGTGTGAAGTGATATTAATAAAAGTGATCCCGGCCACGTGACCTGCATAGTGAAATGAACCTACAATTGGTGATGCTCTAAAATCACTACATTATTTTTAAGCGTACTTGATATATTTCTTTTAATGTTAAAAGGGCGTATTCTCATTTTCAGTTTTATGTAAAGCAAAACGTAATTGACCTTGATAGTTCCAGCAGCCACCATGCCAAGTGTCCAAACTTGAATTCCTACTTGATTCACTAAATTGATATCTTAATTTAATTAAGTGTAATTGAAGGGTTGTTATGTCTAGGGTCTTGCGTAATTTTGTAATGATTTCTTAATTCCTTTTGCAAGCCTGTTCAGGCTTTTACAGCGATCTCAATTCGCCCGACACGCATAGCAACAGACACACACAACTTTTAAAATGAATAATTACATGTCTGAATTAATGGCTTAATTCCTCAGTGTTTTGCTGTGCATGTTTCTGTTTTTGAACATGTATTAAGTATATATGTATAAATCAGGTTTTCGCTCACGGAGTTGGTGGGAGATCTCCATGTAGGTAATGGCATCTCCGCACCATCCTCCTCCGTCTAGTTCGGCGGGCCAAGGAGGGTGCATGCGTTCGTGTCACGGGGGAACTTCACCATTTTGCATGATCAAGTAGCTGTCATAGTAAGTGTGTATTTTATCCGGAACATTTAATTCTTTTTTTTTTTATCCCCCACACTCACACTCTCATCTCTGTAGACTCGTGGCCCCGGAGATTTCACCACTCGTAATTTCCATTCGCTAACCAGTGCTGATGGCGGGTCTTATATGCCATGCCTGCAGTATTCTAGGGATTTGTATCAATGATTGTATGCATATCTCACTCAGTCAATATACATGATTGCATCGTTCCTCATCTCACTTCAGTTTACTATTAATTTAACCTTGAGTCCTGGCCCACTCCAGAGTGTAAGTCCACTTGCTCATTTGTGAACTGTAAAGGTACTAGGGACTTTTGTTGTACTTCATACACAAAACGTGAGCTGCAAGAGGGATACGCCACGTGGCTGTCGATCTACTGCTGCCCTGAGAATCAAGAGTTCACATGTTCACACATGTCGTAGATGAGCTGGCACCCTACCGGAATTTCCAACTGTTCAGTAATGTTTAGTCATGCATCTTGGTTTCTCTCAAATCCGGCATCTCTCGCCCCTCGCAAACAATTAAGCCACGTTAGTGTTTTTCAGAATTATATTACTCAAGAAGTGAATCTATTAAGAAACTATAACAATTTATTTTAATATTGTTGGAATTTGTGTTCTGGGGAAATTTTTTGACATGGGTGTGTTTGTGGATTGATCTAAGGCCACAGCACTCTGATGGCTCCCAGAGCTATGGAATGTGCTGCTGATAGGGATATTTCTAGGAAATTGATTATATCTTTGTTGATGTCAATAAAATAATTACTTTATGTAATACTACCAAGAAAAGTATTATACTTGTATGCAATTTACATTTTTAATAAACGTTGAAATTAAAATAGGGTGAAATAATTTTAAAAATATATGACCTCAAAACTGTAAAACAATTTTAGAAGAAAACATTATTAGCATTTCTACTTTGATCTGACAGAATAAAATGTTTTTGTTTCTTGTGGAATGAAACAGAAATCTCTTGTTGGTCATACAAGTACTGACGTGGCCCTCACTGCCCTGCTCGGGAGGGAGACCAACGCTGCTCACTGTGATTCAAATGGCAGTGAGTGAAGTGTTGTGATCCCCCAAAAAGCAGAGCCTAATGCATGCACGAGGAAATGTTACATCCTCTTTGCATTCCTGTAATAAAGTGCTTTTTAATATTGAGTGTCCGCCCACGTAGCTAATGTGTGATCACTTAAGAATAAACTGGAACACTCATAATTCCTTATTAAATTTTTGCAGTGATTTGTCATGTACAAATTTGTTTCTAAAGGCGTAATTCACATTTACACTTTTTAAAAAATATGCAAAGACTCTTGCAGTTCCGACAGCCATCTTGCCAAACTCGCCACTGAAAATTTAAACAGTTCGCCTATTACATTTACAAAAATTTAATATCATGTTTTAAAAGGGTTAAATTTGAATGTAATATATTTGTATGAATTTTAATAGTGTTTTATATGTACCGCATGCCTGTCCCGGCATTTGCAGTAATTTATACTTTCTGAAAGACTCTTGGTAACCATGAACTAAAACTTTCCACAAGAGTTCTAATTATTCAGAAATATTTAATTAATTTGTCTGAGTATATTTATGACTGCTGTTTGTTTTCTTATGTATACTATTCAGTGTATGTATTTCTACTAATTTCCCTCATGATGCTAGCAGGAAGATGACCGCTGCTAACGGCTTCTCTGCGCCACTATCTTTAGTCTGCAACAGTGGGTCATCAAGTGCAGAAGCATACTGTGCCATGCGTCACCGGAGCTTCTTCAGTTGTGGTAAATATGTGGTCCCTAGGCGAGGGACCAGGACAGAAGTATTGATCAGGAACGTGCGCACACAGCTATTCCACCACCTGCCACCTTCCCCTCCTGTCACCCTGGCAAGGTCGCTTGGTTCTGCGCCACGCGTCACGGGAGCTTCTTCAGTTGTAGTAAATCATGTCAGTGTACAAAATAGTTTAAAATTAAGTCACCAGAACCTTTTCATTTAGCTCCTCCCGTGTGCTAGCCCTCCTCTCCGTAAACTCGTGACCTTGGAGAGTTTAATACCGTAATTTCCACTGTCCTGTTCCGCACCTTTGTCTGCTTAGGCCTCTGGCAGGCCTCATGTGCCAGGCTCGCCTCAGACACGAGGACTTGTGTGTGTTACCTGTATCTTTTCGGTAATACAACTAACTTCTTTAAAACAAGTGTCTTTAATTATTTATTTTCTTAATTTTAACCACGAGATCTGGCCCTCTCCAGTAAATGCTGCCACATGGTAAACCACCATGTATAAGAGTGTATAATGTGTGTAGCCATGGCTTTATCAATTCGTAATTAGACTTGCGCTGCGGAGGGATGCAGCCACAGGCTGTCGACCTGTAATGACTCTGAGAAATCAAGAACCATGTGCTTTTCTGAGATGCAGAGAAGCTGCACCCTGGGAACATCAACAACTTTATCCGCATCCATCGCCATGCTAGAAGGTCTGTATAAGAATTTGGCATATCCCACCCCTCGCAAGCAGCCGAACATGTCAGTACAAACTTAAAAATTAACTTTAACGTGTTAAGAACTAAGCTACGGCAGTTACAATGCTAAAACAATATACTTATATTTACTTACTGCAGAAATGACTACATAAAATACATGAAGTGTATTTTTGTTTTTAACTGTTTAGTGTTTCCTGTCTCTTATTTTGTTCCAACATACTTCACATGTTGTTTTTTAAGTTCAAAAATTTGTACTTATCATAGTCTGAGTCATTCTGTTTTGATTTTGCACAATGGAACCATACACCACTTATTGGTGTCTGCAAATGCAGCCATAGCATTATAATACAAGACGCAACAAACTAAAATAAAAATTCCATATGCACATGTATCCTGTAGTGGTATTTGCATTTAAACAAGCAATAACATGCACAGTTATGTCACAGGCACATCAATATGGTGGTGTGC
Organism: Dryococelus australis; assembly: GCA_029891345.1. Taxonomy (NCBI): domain Eukaryota; kingdom Metazoa; phylum Arthropoda; class Insecta; order Phasmatodea; family Phasmatidae; genus Dryococelus; species Dryococelus australis. The sequence goes on along the minus strand of CM057002.1, from coordinate 72,640,977 downwards.
ATTTTCCCCAAACTTTTTTAATGTGCTATTCTTGAGTTACAAGTGCATAACGGATCATAGCAAGAGTCATAAAACTAACACATCATTACATAGTAAGCCAGAAAAAAATTGTAAATAACCCTATTGTTCCAGTTTTTTGTTACTGTAATGTAGCGCTCCACAGGGTTCTTTATGTTCTGCTAGACTTTATACAAGTGCATGTGGTCCTCTGGACATTAAAAACATAATGAAATTCTTGACCATGAAGGCAATGCTCTGTGCATCAAAAGCATCCTGATTTCCAAACATGGTCCTCTATGCTGTATCTATAGCGAATCAGTGGTGACTCAGTCTGCACTGCCATACCTATTGTGCATTTTGATTTTTTTTTAAAATGTAAAACAGTAATCTGTAATGGTCGTAGTGAGATGTGTCCTTTGTGTGTCACGTCTTGGTATTGACAGAGTCAACAGATAGCCTATATCAAATTGTATGTATTGGTGCAATCATTTAAGATGTTGCTGGTTATACCATGCATTTTTTTTTTTTATGTTTTCCACGTTTTCATTAAAATGTCCTGCAAACAAATAAAAGCATGCTTACAGCTGATGAAGGGTCAAATAAATTGCTTGATTGTGCTTACAAAGTCAAAAAGACTATTGGGCATAGGATCTGTTTAAAGCCCTTAATAAAATGCTGACACGAGACAATAGTTTGTACGAGGTAATTGATGAAGAGCCTGACACTGTGTATTACAGAGTCCAAGAGGTTCATGTCAAGGTAGTCGTATTCCAGGCTAGCACCAGTGGTAGCAATGGAGTAAAGAGATTTGGATGGCTCTTAACATCAAGGCCTTGAGTGCCGATGAGGGTGAAACAAGGTGAGTATGGAGCAGCGCCAGAATGCAATGGTGAGGGAAATGGGAAAATCTCCTAGAGAACCCGTCCACTAGAGGAATCGTCCAGTACAATTCCCACATGCAAAAATCCGGCAGTGATACCACTGGGAAACAAACCCTGTTTGCCCAGGTGGGAGGCAAATATGCTAACCACTACACAACGACCCCTCCAGCACCAGTGATGAGCAAAGAACAGCATCAAAGACATAATTCAGGTTCAGTCAAGATACCAAAGCTTCAAAACAGATGCGACTGAGTGGACAAGTTTCTGCATTTTGTGTTGTACAGTGGTACACAAAAAAAACCATTTCTGCAGTGGAGCAGCACTGATATCTTCTCTCATCTTAATCTGTACAACAATTTAACTTAATAAACACTTTGCCTATATCCCATAAAAATTACAAACTAGCATAAGAACCTTAACAGAACAGTACCAAGTCGTGAGGAAAATACATTTGGTAAACAATGCAATTTCTATTACCGCACACTCACTAATGGGCCTGAAGAAACTTGGTACATGTACTGAGGGAAAATCTGGGAGTTTTGAATAGTACCCAAGTTTCCAGTTGCTGAGTGGAGTTTTATGCTTTTGGATATTGTGTTGCATTAGTTTGGTACAGTCATCAGCAATTTGAGTTGGCAAGTAAGGATGTTAGCTTTGGCCCAATGCTCAATTTCTCAAGTTCCACTGTAAGACAGTAGTGGCAACAGATCATCTTGCATCCTCAAGCATGTCATCACCACATGATGCAACAAATTGGGTTTCACATGGCAGTGCACCTACAAATGCCAAAATGGCATTTTTCACTAGTGCTCATCAGCAAGTTTTTTAATATGAAAGGAAGTTCATAGCATTATTTACAAGTATCCAGTATTTCTTAACCAGTTATAAAAACAGAAATGGGATATAGTAAAACTACATCACCTGTGCTTCAATGACTACACACCAAAAGTAAAATGTTCTCACTGCGGAAAACTCCATTACTCAACACTATATGTTAATAAAGAGTAACAGCTTTTTCACGTTGGGGCCACACTATTAACTTTAATTGTTGAGTGAGTTACCGGGTACGAGATATTCGTGTCCTGAAGTTATTGTTTACGGGACACCTTTACATATTACAGCTTTGTTGGTCCTATACCTGAACTGGAAAAAATAAAATTTTTATACTACAAATTTCCAAAAGTATTCTGATATACAGTCCTATTACATCTGGAAATTATTACAGAAAACTAGTATCATATACGAATTACTGACACAATTCCACAAAATATACCTGACAGGTCTTGCAGTTATTTATGAAATACTTCATGGCCCACCGCAGGTCACTTCAGTCATTTATGCAGGCCAATTCCAATATTATTTTGGAAAGTTGCAGCAGGCCATTCAAATTAAGCTTGCAGACCATTGATGGCCTATGGACCACACTTTCCTTATGGCTGACGTAAATGATACTTCAGTGCCTCCTGGAATTACTCACACTCTTTTAAACCACTGAATCATGGGCAACCGTGAGATGGTGATGAGGCAGTCAGTGATGAGACTGCGATTAACGGGTCAACAATGAGACAAGGTGATACTTGTCCTGTTTCAAGATACGTCTCTACTGCAGTCTCACTGACAAGTTCATGTAGCCATACAAGAACAATAATGGTAGGTGCTGCTGTTGCTCATATTAAAGCTGCTAGTGGCAATCTTTAACACACGCATGTGCTTCTTGACTTACGATCACAGTCCCCTTTCATATCTGATGAGTACATCAATAGTATATGATAAACTTGGAGAAGGGCTTATATTTCAATTTTCAGTCACCTGTTGAAGCCAACAAGGGAGTTGCCATGTGCACTGTAGTCACATTCTTAGTAATGCACCACAAATACTGTACTTGCATATAGTGCACATTTTGTTTACAAAATTAATGTTAAAGAATTCTGGGGTGCATGCTATATATGAGAAAAAAATTCAAGGGATGGAGCAGCATAAATTGTTAACTGTCAGGAAATACTTAGATGATAAAAGTTTACCCGAACTGTCTGTTACTCCTCTTCTAGTTTTGCTTTCTTTCATCATAAACCCTCTCCCTTTTCTCTCTTGATTCCTCCTTCTTGTAGCCCCTCCAACCCTCCCCCAGTACACACACTGCAAGCAACCCCTATTTTGCTCTTTTCTGCAATACTTTAACCCCTTGTCATAGTGTCGGATTTTCACCATTAAATACACAGTACTTGAAAATAAAAATTGAAGACAAAATACGATCATCAAATTGTTTCATTCAACAATTGGATCAAATCCTTTTGAATGTATTTGGACATGTGTCACTATTACAATTTTGGGAGGATTTAGTCTGAATTTTCATTTAAAAATTATTTTCAAAGTGAGATAGTGCTGTTATGTTTCTGTGGGGTCCACTTCAGAATGAAACGTAACAATACGTTGTGATTTATTTTCACTTCTTTACTAAATTTAAATTTTATTTGTCACATGTATTTCCTCCAAAATGAAATTTAATGCATCTGAGTTCTTAATATTATTGTGAAATGATCACTTCAAACAGCATGCTAAAAGAGCTTTTATATAAAATAACTGTCTTTATAACCTTATTTCATTTTCAGCAATTGTCCACCATTTTAAAGTTTTGTGATGTCAGATACTGCTATTTTCATTATGGACAATTCTGATTGGCTGAGCCTATCAAACATCAAAGAAATTTTAGAACCCACCCAAATTTAAAAAAATTACCCTGACGGCACAGTGCTGTCACAATGTTTTGGCTTTTAGCTCACAAACTAATAAATAACTTTTTTTTTCCAAACAGATTCCAATCTCCACACGCAAATGTAAAGAAAAAAAACATTTCTTACCTAACAGTTGCAGTTTCATTAAGGAAATTATTATTTTTCCTAAAAGTAGTTCCAAAAATCATGGTGTGCACTATACACGAGTATATACAGAAGTAGTAGATGTTCTCATTCTCCAAGATACCACATCAGGTTGCTGTCAACTTCATTGCCATCACAAGTTCAACAGCAATATGCAGGTCTGGAGTTAGCACATCCAGATACTCCAGGTTCAATCGAGATCCTATCGATACATACATACATACACACACTTGCAATTAGGCTACCAATTGGTGGCGAGCTCTCTCACCTCTCCTTCACCCAACCAACTCCCTTTTCACTCCCTTCCTGAACTTACCAACCCCTCTCACAGATACCAATTCCTCCCTCAACACATTCCACTCCCTCAAAGACCTCACAAGCATGGACTGCCTACCCCACTCCGTTCTCCTCCACACCCTCTGAAGCTTCTCACTGTTGTTTCCTCTTCCTCTAAATACTCCCTTACTTAGCTTGCAGTGTAGCCCTCCCCATCCTCCCTCTTCATTCACCACCCTGTACATCCTGACTAGCCGTTCAACTTTCCTCCTGCCCCTCAATGAGCTCCACCCCATTTCTTTCATCATCACTGATGGCCTAGAGTTCCCTTCTTCCTCATCATCCTGCTGCTGCCTTCTCCACCTACCCTTTACCCATCTTGCTGCGTTTCTCTGCACCTTTTCCAGTTCTCGCACCTCCACCTCTACATACGAGTCCCATACTGCTGCAGCATATTCTAATATTGGCAGTACCATTGTGCCATACGCCTTCTCCTTCACCTCACAACTGAATCCCTTCAGCACCCTTCCCATCATACCTAGAACCCTTCTTCCCTTTGCAATCACACTCTCTACCTGTTTTTTTCCATCTGAGGTCTCCCTGCAGTACAATCCCTAGATACTTATATTCTGCTGCTTCTTCTATCTCTTGCCCCTCCCATCTGTACATGTCCCTGCTTATCAACTTCTTCCTTGTGAACCTCACTACCTCAGTTTTTCTTACATTTATCTTCATTTTATTTTTCCTGGTCCACAACCATATCTTATCAATGTCCGCTTGCAAATTTCCGCCCCCTCTCCACTTCAGCATATACAACACAATCGTCTGCAAACAATATTATTTTTCCCCTAATCCCCAAACCCATGTCATTTACCATTATGGCAAATAAGAAAGAACCCCGCACGCTTCCCTGTGGTACCCCTGACGTAACCTCTTCTTCCTCCGATATTGCCGCCCCCACTTTCACCCTCTGCTTTCGCCCCCTGAGGAAGTCCCCTATCCATTCCACTACCCTCCTGTCCGGTATCAGCGTGCCTCCACTTTCCTCATTAATGTTCCATGGGGCATCTTATCAAATGCCTTCTCAAAATCTATGAAGTTGGCATCCACCTGCTTCCCCTCATCAACTACCTGCACCAGATCCTCTAATAAACCAGCCAGCTGAGTCTCACATGAGTATTCCCTCCTGAAACCATGCTGGGACCAATTCCTATTGTTCATAACTCTAACCACATACTGCACCACCAGCCTCTCCATTACTTTTCCTGTACTTGATGTGAGACTCACCAGTCTGTAGCTGCCAAGCCTCCCCCTAACCTCTCCCTGCTTGAATATAGGTACAACCATAGGATCCTTCCAATCTTGTGGTAACTTATCCTCTCCTAAGGACTTTTTAACAAGGACCTCTAAATATTTCACCAACTCCCTGCCACCAAACTTTAGTGCTGCGTTTCTTATCCCATCTGGACCCCCTGCCTTACTGCTCTTCAAACCCCTAATTACCATTTCTATCTCTCACTCCCTCATCTTAAACTAACTAAACACCCCCTGAACCCTGTTTGTACCCCTATTCCAACCCTCCTTTGCCACAAACACTGACAAGTACTGTCCCTGCAGCATCTCCAATTTTTCTTGGTCATTTGTTGCATGCCTACCATCCCTTCTTGTTAGCCGAGGGATCCCTTCCTCTCCCCCCTTAACTTACTTACATACCTTAACAATTTCCCCCATTCCTTGCCTTTTCCTTCTTCCACCATGTTCCCCAGAAATACATTCTTTGCCTGTTTGATCTTCCTTTCAAGCTCCCTACCCATTTGTTTCATCATTTCTTTAGATCTTATCATCCCTTCATTTCTCCCCTTGGCATGTAATTTTCTGCACTTCCTCTTCATTTTCAAAATCTCCTGTCCATAATATGGCGGATCTCCCCCAGTCCATAACCCTTTCATTAGCACAAATTTCTCCAACATAACCTCCATTAATCCTTTAAACTGCCTCCACAACCCCTCTACTCTCTCCTCCATAGACCATTTTTTAAACCTGTCTCTCAGGAAGATTTCTGCCCCCTTTGTGTCTCCTCTCCCACACTGCCACACTAACCTTTCTGCCCTTTACTCTTCCCTCATCCTGCCAATCCCAATGTCCACAACCAGGATATGATGGTCGCTTATACCATCCAATACTATTGCACCAACTACAGCATTCCCAGGTCTGACCAACACCACATCCAACACTGACCCAACACCCTCCTCATTCCGTCTCGTAGGTGTTTCTACTACCTGGACTAATCCCCTGTTGACGAACTGTGCTGCCATTCTCTGCATCATACTACCCATTCCTTCTGCACCCTCTACACATTTCACCCCTAGCATATTCAAATCCCCTGCTACAACAACCCACTGCCTGTCCTTTAGTCTATCGACCCTCTCCTTGATCATCTCAATTGCCTACCATCAATGTCCTGGTGGTATATACGCTGCCAGCAAAGTTATTTTCCTATTACTACCACCACTCAATTTAATTTCCTTTACCTCAACATCCTCACTAACCCATTCTACCGCCCCTTTTAGCCCTTTCCTTACACACACCATTATTCCTCCTCCTCTCTCATCCCTATCTCTTATGAAGATGGTGAACTTATGCTGCCTAGATTCAATGTCCAGTACTTCCTCACCATTATCTTTATACTTATACTAGTACTCTGCTTTACCACCCTACATTGCTTACCCCCTATCTCCACCCCTGTGGCCTCATCAATGCTATCCTCTCCATTTCTCTCCACTTCTGTTTCCTTGCTTCTGATTGCTATTTCAACAATTACTGCTCTGCCCTGACCCTCTCCATGAAACCAGCTACTTCCCTACCTAGCAGATCACCTAGAATGCTCTTTCCCGGCTCTGTCAGGTGAACCTGGTCCCTCCCTACACTTTCCCAGCCTACCCATTTCCCCTTATCTATAAATGTAGCCCCCAAATCCCTACACACCCTCTCATATACCTCACTCGCAGCCACTGCCTTCCTACAGGATACTGCTTTCCAACCAGTACGCCACTGACTACTGCCCTAGCTCCAGGGAACTTCTCCTGCACTTTCCTCAGTAATCCCCTGAGGTCCCGCTCTACCTCCTGCCCTACCTCCCTTCGAGCCAGGTCATTTCCCTCACATGAATGAGAACAACTTTGCCACCCTGGTACCTCTCATACTACTAACCCTTTCCTCCAAATCCCTGGTATTCCCCCCCCCCCCCCAAACAAACGCTGCTTTATACGTAATTTTCTTCCTGATTTCCCTCAGCTCCACCCCCATTACAATAGAGCTGCCAAGAAAAACTACCTCTGGCTCCTTTCCTACAACCTGTTCCTGCTTTGTGGCTCTTCCACCCACCTGCCTACCCTTGTCTACTTCGTCTCTTACCTGATCCCTGTCTCTGGCCTCCTGCAGCACCCTTGTTTCTCTCCCTTTGACCAGCCCTCCTCTTTCCCCTCTGCTTCATACCTTCTACCACTGCCTGTTCCCTGCTTTCTGTTTCCCGTTCCTCTATTCCTGATTGCTTCCTGCCTACTAATATCACCTTATCCCTTACTACTATTTCTTGCTCCTCTAACCTTATTTTCTGTCTTATGTCACCTGCCTTATCACTTTCTACTGCCTCTAACTCCTCTATCCTCCTCCTTAATCTTACCACCTCTATCTCTGCCTTCCTCCTCCTCTGCCTTTCCTCCTGCAGCCCTAATTGCATTCTGCCAAACTCTTCCTCTCTATTCAGCTTTTCCTCATATAGACTAGCTTGCATTTTCTTTAGCACCCCATTTACATCTTCCAACTCCTCCTCTAACTTATCCACCCTCATTTCTACTCTACTCTTACCCATCTCATTCCTGACATTTTCCTCCATCCTCTTAATACTATGCATCATTTCCCTCTCTTTCCTGCTCATCAAATTTACCATCTCCCCTTTCCACCTTTCCTCCTTAGCCACTTCCATTGGCACTGGCACATCCTCTACAAAGCTTACCCTCAGCATATTCCAAATTGAGTTTCCACATCCACTTATTTGTGTTTCTTTCTCTACCCTTAATTTGTTCCCTACCACCGCCACTAAACCCTTTCCCTTAGCACATTCTTCACACTTCCACTCATGTTCCTGTAGTGATCCCAGTTCCTCCTCCCTGATCCCTATACAGCCAACATGGTACCAGCCGCCACACTGGTTGTACTGCACACCAATATCTAATCTTCTCCACACCTTACCACAGCCCCTACACTTACACCTCCCTACCATTTTTTATATTTTCTCTTTTTAAAGAAAATTTAACTAATTTAAAATTAAAATTACTCTCCCTTATTTATAAAATACACCAAATGCCTACGTATACACACACTTTCTTAACTAGCCTAACTTACATCATACACCCTTTACCCTTGTACAATAACAAAGGCCTCGGCCTCATGCACAGAATCGGACACTACACCCTCCTTATAACTAATTACCACATAAAACACTAATTTTAACTCTAATTATACCTCAAACTAGTCCTCCACCTATATCTAAACCTATTGCTAGAACTAATCACAAGCCAAAACAGCCTTAAATACGGAACGACACAACCTGTAGTCTGTCTGTGGTGGCCGTCTTGCATCCTCTTATTTGCCGATGTTCACCCCAATGTTCTTGATAGTATGTGGTTTACAAATCCAACTGGTGATCCAGCAGTACTTCACACAATATCTGACTGGGTTCTGATGGCAAAAATTAGCCACATTACCACTGGTAAATAAGATAACATCACCTCATTCTTCATACTCACTTCAACGGACCTGTTGGAAACTGTTCATAAAAGTTTTGGAGACAGAAGAAATGCCATCTGTGAAACAGGCTGACCCAGAAATGAAGAAAGGGAGAAACGTTTCTTCCGAATTCTTTGCATGCAAAACCAGTGCTTCCCAGTGAGGTTACTTTTCAAGACTGCAGAGCCAGAGCTTGACAGGTCTGTACTTAACCTGTAAACATGCTGAAGTAGATTGTCACCTTGAATTTGGACATATGCACTGTCTAAACCATATAATAAGTGCATTACAGTACAGAGTTTTTCCATTAAAGGCTATGTTTACTGTAAATATTGATTTAAAGTTTTGTTTTGCTTTAAATTTTCTTGTAATGTTAATATTTTCTGATATAATTTCTTTTATCGCCCCAAGTAATCATTTTAATTTGTATTAACGTAGTACTTAATAGTAATTGTAGACCACATATCCATTTTCTAAATTTAAATTTCTGTTTTTTAAAGATATTCTTATATTGCGATTTGTTTTAATTTTTTTCTTAGGTATGATTAGCTCTTTTTCAGTTTTATTTAAGTGTGTTATTTTCTTGCATTTTTCGTTTTGTGATTTTCCAGTTTTTTTTCCTTCTTCTTCTTCTTCTTTCTAGAAGTTAGTTCTAGTTTCAGTGTCATCGCGATACATAGTTGCCGGAAATAGGGCTTCTGGTGCAACTTTTTGAGTAAGGCGGCCGTGATTTAATTCCGTCGGGGTTTGAATCTTGTCAATCCCAGGCACCAGCACAATTTACCTAATTTCAGAGTGGTCGCAGAAGTAGTATAATTGATAAGAACACTGCGCTGCATTTGAGAAGAGGGTACAGGCATTATTGTAAAGCTCTATTAGTGATGCCAGCCATCACCAACGCTCAGGCGTAGCTTAGCGCCAGGCGCCATATTAATGAGGACGACGCTGACTTAAACCAAGATGATTCCAACCTTTTCCTGATGCCGGAGGGGCATCTAAATTTCTACAAAACTTTTCAAGTGGATTGTTTAAGAAGTTTACTAAAACATTTTAGTAATTTTGCGAACATTTTATCTTGGCATAAATAATTGTGTGATACGATCCAGTGGACCGGATGCCCTACGGACTCAAGCTAGCGTCGGATCAATGTGATTAGTTTTTACTAACCCTGAGAAACTTTTGAAGCATATGAATGATTTGAAATAAGGAATTTTAATTCTTAATTGACATTCGTGGAGATTGCAAAATGAGTGACATTCTTTTTCATGAAGTAGTGAAGTTAAATTGTGTTTTTAACATCGTGATAATAAAAGACAACTTTAACCAGTAACACTTTTATTTTTAGCAGATAGAAAATAACTCTGCTTTTCTGGGTTTAAAGTGGAAGACTGGATGTCACATCTGTCACGTTGATGGATACTGTTAAGTTTTTCATGTTCAGTTTTTAAAATTGCTGAATATGTCTATTTACATACCGTATATACTCGTGTATAGTGCCCACTTTTTTCCTAAAATTAAGGAAAAAATTCTGGGGTGCATCCTATACATATAAAAAAAAAAGAGCAAAGAGGAGTGGCAGCCATAATTGTCCTGGAATATTGAGGGAAGTGGCAGGACTGTCTGTTCTCTCATCTCTCGCTCTTACATCACTCCTCCCCCACTCTTACATCACTCCCTCTCCCAGCGACCCTTCAGTTATGTGTAGGTCGGTTGCAATGCTGCTCCCCCCCATAATCGCCCTGCTGAGACAACTAATGACATCCTGTCACACTCCAAACCAGAGCTGCCATGTGTTTACAGCTCCCTCCCTCTTGTAATGACACCCAGATGCTACCTGTCCATAATTCGGCCATCCCTCTTTATTTCCGAGGCTAGGGAGTCATGACCGGGGGGGGGGGGAGGGGGGGGGGAGGATACCTTTATTTTAGAGAAGGGTAGTGTGAATTAGATATAATCCATACTTACAATACTTACATCAATCAGCATACAGCATTTAAAAGGCAAGTCCAGAAATAACTGAAATGATAAAATGATTTATTTTAAGATAGGATATTTTTAAACGCCGTACGTTATGCTGCCCACCAGTTTTACAAGCACATTTACAATTTAAGTAGTCCGTGCTCTGTGGTCGCTAGGCGAGGGACCAGGACAGAAGTATTGATCAGGAATGTCCGCACGCAGCTATTCCGCCACCTGCCATCTTCCCTCATGTGTCACCCTGGCAAGGTCATGTGTCACCCTGGCTTGGTTCTGTTGTACACAGCTTGTTCAGAGTGACAGTGAATGGAGCCTTGTTATTTGTAACTACATTAAGTCATCTACCTATTACCACCCTTGTGTTGTGAGTGTAAAAATCATGAAGAACTGTATAATGGACTTGTGATAGTAACTTAACATATAAATAATAAATACTCTTATTTTCCTGCACGAAATCAGTGATATGGAATTCAAGCTCAATAAAAGTTGCATGGCATTCTGCATTTAGGATTTCATGGAGACAAGGGAAGGACCTACACGTCTTCTAAGGTATCATTTCTACAAGAAGATGTCAAAATATTAAACTAAATTAATATTTCATTAAACCATGTTATTTTTTTTACCTAAAAACAATTGAACATGATGAAATTTAATTTTTTGGTGGTCAAAGACAATGAAAATAAGTTATATTTGATCTTATAAACATGTAAATTATGCAAGTCAATTTGTGGGAACCATTCGACTGTATTTAACAAAGCTGTGCAAACGGTCCAAGTAAAATTTTAACACAACTTTTGCATATGTGGGTTGGACGTGCATCAGAATCAGTTCAAATTTCAATTATGTCTTCTTCAAAATAGTGAACCTTTCCTTGGGAACCACGGAAGACCGCAGTTTCGAGTGTTAGCTGTATTTTCTTTGATGTGGTTCATGCCCAACCCAGTTGTAGTGTACTGTACTGGTACATGGCACAGAACTTACTGATATTTGTGATAAAGCAATGAATTTAAAACAACAGTATGTTATATATATATATATATATATATATATATATATATATATATATATATATATATATATATATATATATATGTGTGTGTGTGTGTGTGTGTGTGTGTGTGTGTGTGTATATATGTATATATATATATAAAATGCACTTACACCAAAATATTAACAAGCATAGAAACAATACTGCAAAGTGAATATTGCACACAGCCCTAGTGTCCAGGTCTCTCATACTTGCTTACAATAAAATTAATGTGGCACACCCATATCAATGAAAAGTTAGCATCATGTCATCAAATACAGAAGAGACTACTCTACAACATGCATTAATCTCAGCTGCAGAGGTTAAAATACAGCTTATTTTTTTCCAAGAGCATTAGTAAATACACAAAATGAAGTAAAGCAATACCCTGCAGTCATCCTAAAATTGTAATTTTCCAATGTGCATGAAATCCAATGCTCGGAAAAATCCCATGAAATACAGAGCATAGTACATACAGATGTGATTCATTAAACCATAATCAGACCTACTCTTCATATAACTTTCAAAACTTTTCGAACTTGTAAAACACCAGAAATAAAACCTGTTTAAGGGTACTGGTGAAGAAAACTGTGCACTAAAGATAATGTACCTTTTACAATGGAGGGAAGGATATAATATCTTTAAAAGGAACCAACCTGACTAATGCCTGTTTATAATGCAATTCACAGCTCTTTTACGAACTACACTGTTGAGTACCATTTTATTTAAATAAAATTATTATAGTACACAAAGAAAAATATGAACAACTCCAATGACCAATACACCAGGAAAATCGTGTAATACCCGATATAACAACTCACTTTGTCAGCATCCCTCGCCTGATTGAGCAGGTGTTTCCTTGCCTGTTCAGCTTGTGTCTTTGTGTAGGATGACCCACCTTGACTCAGAATCACAAACACAATGTTGCTGGGTGCTGCAAACACACATCATACACTGCTGTGAATCATTATATGTACCACCGGCCTTCCTTTACAGTGAAAAACTACAAAGGTGTTAACGTACATACATCAACTATGTTGCCACAAGGGCATGTTTGTGTTTATTTTGCTATATCATACTTTGTCACACCCAGCCCAAGACTTTTCATGTTCATATAATTAAGTGAATTTTGAGAGTTTGTAATTATAATTGTGCATATGGGCTATATAATTTGTTCACTCACTGCTATGAATGCTTTGTTGACTACATTTAAATATATGACATGAAAGTGCCAAATGTCACACCTGTCTGCATGGAATGACTATATTCAGAGAAGGGTTTAAAGGAGTCCCAGTCTCCCAACTTTGAATCACATAGTTAAATATAAACTATAAGAGTATTTTACTTTCAGAGCTATCACTAAAATGGCATCTTTACACACATGAACATCTGTGTCAATATTAATACCTTCAAACAACCCTTGGTATTTAATTCGTAGACAAATAGTTACAGTTAAGAGTTCTGGATGCCTGCAGCCATTTTGTACATTGCCTCGAAATGCACAAGCTCTAAGGCCTACTTTTGATCACTCACCACTTGCTTCATTATGTGCATGTGCAAGATGCCTGCCTGACTGGTGTGTAGTTTTCCCATCTGCGACTTACCTGAACATCAGAGGTGACACTATACTTTTATGGCACACTAATAAACATCAAGTTACGATGTGTGCTAAAAGACAACACTTAGTTTCTATATATAAGATTTAGCAGCTAAAACTGATTCTGAAATCACCCATGTTCCCATTTTCACACCAAAAAGAAAATAATCGTTGGAGTTGAAATGACAGCTTGAAACTTGTCAGAGGGCACACAACATTTCTTAAATACTTTTTTTGTTTACAGACACCTGATAAAAATAGCCACCATTTTTTCAATCAGATGTTTTCTACCAAACCTTTGCAACAATCTGCATGCACCAGCCAGGTGGAGCCCTTAAACCACTGGTGACTATAAAAATACTCAAGACAAAAATTACCACTCAATACACATATATTGCCATCCATTTAAATTTTCTCTACATTACAAATGTCATAGATTCTATGAAACTATAATGTTTTCACTTATACATAACATTTCTTCCTGTTAATTATGAGGGGAACTTATTTGTAAAATCTCTCTCTCTGCAGCAGGTGACTAGGAGCAAAATGAGAGGACGATGGAGATGTGAAGCCTCCCTCGCTGCCTCGAGACTGTATGTGTCACCGGCAATGGCACGCCACTCCTTTCGCAGTCAACAGTTGTTCGATACAGAACAGCATCTTAAGATTAAAACCCTCAATACAATGTGAAAAATAATGCAATATTCAGACAGATGGCAAGATAATGGTAAAAATGATACCAAACAACAAGCACTTCCACGGACATGGAACAAAGTTTTGCAACAATCACCGCAAAAATTACTATCAAGGCAACAGGTCAGGAAACTAAGGAGGGAGGTTGGTGAACCAGCACCTGCGCCAATCTCACCACCAGAGCATAAGAACCCACCTAACGAAGGTGCAAAAGTGTTCCAAGTAAGTGACAGTACTGTGACAGCATTAAGAGTGAATGTAGAACTTCAAGGGAAAAATGTCACAGCTGTAATTGACACTGCCGCCAGTCACAATTTTGTGCGTGAGGGTTTGATACAAGCCATAACAACTGGAGTGCCACCGTGACTTCTGCAATTTGCTACCATACATCAACAGAGAGAAGCGAGAAGTGTCATGCATGTCACGGTAGGGATCCGAGAGCTGCGTACCAAGTGCAATGTTTACATTGTGCCGGACCTATGCAAAGAAATTATTCTGGGACTGTCATGGCTTATTGACAACCACACCATGATAGAGCCACATCTGGATCGTCTGCACGTGGGGACATGTGGCAGGTGGATGGTATATGCCATGGAAGCAACGCCACCAACAACAACTGTCGTGCCACTTACTGACTTCGAGCACGAGGTTCCCGTTACACATCAACAATGTCTGCAACATCTGCTGGACCAGTATTCCAGTGTGTTACATACTGAGGAAAAGTTACAACGCACTGATTTCACAGAGTATGTGATCATCACAACACATGAGGACCCGGTGTACTCCAAGCCACGAGACCCAGGTATTTTCTCTCGCCGCATCATCAACCAGCAGGTATGTGAAATATTACATGACAATGTGATTGAACCTATGCAGAGTCTCTGTAATTCAGGTATCACACTTATCCCTAAGAAAGATGGTGAATGGCGATTTTATGTTGATTTTCACCCTTTGAAAAAGATCACTATACACATGCCACCACCAGTCATTAATATGAATGACACTTTGTCAACATAAGGCCAGCCACCATTTTCACCTCACTCAATTTAAATTCCGGATATTGGCAAGTGCCTATCCGCCCACAGGACAGAAATAAAACAGCTTTTACCACACCAGATGGGCATAGATTTCAATTTTTTGCCATGCCATTTGGTTTAAAGTGTACCCCTGCAACATTTCAGAACTTAATGGTTAATGTACTGGATGGATACATAAGAGACTTTGCAATGGCGTATTTGGATGATGTACTTGTTTGGTCTAACAGCTGGGAAGAACATTTGCACCATTTGAGCCTCGTGTTTGAACGGCTCGAACGTAACAAACTTACGTACAAAGTTGACATGTGTAAGTTGAGTATGAGTAAGATGGAGTTTTTGGGACACTATGTAACATTGAACGGACATGAACCAGAACAGCAACACATACAGGAGATTCAAAACAACAAACTCACACCCAAATCACGTAAACAAGTCAGGAAATTTTTTGGTTTAATTTATTGATTAAGGGAGTTTGTCCCCAACTTATCTGTGATTACTGCACCATTAACTGCTTTGTTGTGTGAGAAACGTAAATTTGTATGGACACCTCAAGCCAATCAACCCTTTAAAGAAATCAAACCTGCATTTCAGAACTGCAAACAACTATCCAGGTTCAACCCACAGTTACCGATTGTCGTGCAAACAGATGCCAGTCAGGGAGGCATCGGGGCCATGTTGTATCAGGAGGGAACACACTGGGAAAAACACAGTCAGTTACCACAGTACGAAGTTTGGGGAGATGGAACCCAAGTACCATGTCAATGAGCAAGAATGTTTAGCAATTGAACATGCATTGTGTAAGTAACGGCCGTACCTGTTAGGAAGACAGTTTACTCCCAAAACTAACAACCAATGTCTTATGTGGTTCGAGGACATGCATAACGGGAAGAGCAAACTTGTCCCCTAGGCATTGTTACTCCAGGAGTTTGACTTCAAGGTAGAACATGTGGTGGGAAAAACCAACGAGCTCGCGAACGCTTGGTCCAGGAATCCTTGCCCGAATCAAATGGCAACTGACAATGCGGAGTGGGAAGAGGCACTACCACCTTGCCGTGCAATACCAACTGCAGACACGCAAACTATCATTGTACAAAACATTGTTGCCAAACCACCTGGCAAAATTGTTTCATTGAATGTACGCAATGGGTTAAGAGAGGTACACACTGCACAAGAAAATTTCCCAGATGCTGCGCAATGCCGCCAACATTGTGCAATGCGGTACGCAGAACACTGGAGAGTAGTGGACCGGGAAATACAAACCAAACCACCTGGTAGTAATTGTGCGCTATGGAGAACGTATGTGCCAAAGGAGAAATGGGAATATGTACTTAAGTATGCACACAACAGTTTAGAGCATGGATACCTGGGTTCAGGAAGATGTAAGAAAACATGTGCAGAGCTGTATCATGTGCAATACCCGGAAGCAGCGGAGAACAGACGATGATGCTCCACAGCAACCAAGGCTGCCAGATGAGCCATTTAAGACAGTAGCGATTGACATCATGGGCCCATACCCGCACACCAAAAAATACTGTACCAAGGGAACAGAACACCGTACCAACCCAGGGCGAACCCAACCGGACGTAACCAAGACGTAAAAATCCAGTTACGCGTCCGGTTGGGAGAAGACCATACCAGGTGGACGGAGTTAATTCCGGAGGTAATGTTTTGCCTAAGAAACAGAGTAAATGCAGCAACCAGGAAGACACCCGCAGAGATGGTACAAGTCGCAAACTCCATGCCCCCGGAGCACCCCATGAAAATCCACCTATACCACCTCAGCAAATTGTAGAACACCAGGCACAAATTCATGAGGAAGCGAGAGCCAATCAAGTAAGTTATTGCAATGTGTGGGTACTGGAGAGCAAGAGGCCGCCACCCGAACTCGTACCCGGAATGTATGTTTACATGAGGGAGACCCCGCTATCGGCTGGGATGAAAAAGTACTGTGCTGGGCTGGCACCTAGATGGACAGGGCCAGTAAAAATAGTAGAGAAGATAGGGAACTCCACGTATTTAGTGAAGTTGGGACCAAGACGTGTCACGAAACGGCACCATGACGACCTGCGTATAGCCCGACCACCTGTAGGGAAGAGAGGCAACGAGATGACGTTACGCCCAGTACCTTGGAGAGCGCGGTGCAGTAAACCAGGGAGTACACAGGGAAATGTCAACATGTGCACCACTGTCAACAACAACACTAACATGGGAACATCAAGCACGGGAAATGAAATGTCATTTAGGGGTTTTGTACCAACAGAACACTCCTCGCCTAGTGGTGAGGAAGTAGGCAAAGCAAGTGGTAATGAAACATCATTTCTGGGTTCCTCTGTTAATGCCAATCATAACACAACAGATCAAAGTAATTTAAGGGATTTCCGTCTGTACACAAAGACAGTGGTAACAAAAGTACACATGTAAATATAAACACAACCAGTGCCAGTGAAGTAGGTTTTAAGCAGTTTCCCCAAGGCACAGCTGAATTTGGTTGTAACAATAGTGAAAATGTAAATTTTGAAACCACAAGTGAAGGTATGATGCCTTTCAGAGGCTTTTCAGCTCCCACAGAGGAGAGCATAGTAGGGCGAGGCGAGTCACCACCACGTGCCCACAACGTTGTTCCTGCCTACACCCCCACCTCCTGCAAACACTGCAGAAACAGAAGACCTCCGAGGCTATGTTTTATTTGCCCTCGACCGGTGGTCCCGGTTCACAGCCGGGCAGAGCCCGCCAGAGTAATGTTGAGTTGCTCGCAACGTCTTGGCCTTCGAGGGAGGGGTCATTTGATGCAGACTCACAGCCAGCGGCGCTAGAGCCCATGATGGCGCTAACCATGCATGTGTCACGTGTACATGCATGTGCGCAAAGAGGCTCAAATCTGAACTTTCCTAATGAAATATTATTTGTCTAGTGTAAAATGTGTCTTATTTTATTTTCAGGGTTTGAAATGTCTTTAAATGTTTTAAAATGTTTAATTATGTATTCAAAGTGCACGCTGCACGGAGATTAAGAACAGTAATACTTCAGCGTGAAGGCCATCATAAAGAGACACTAAATTAATACAGAACATTAACAAAAAAAATTCTGAAATGTAAAAATAAATGATTAATTATTTGTGCTACTTTTATTTTCAATACATAAAAGTTCTACTTGGCGTGCATAGCACTTCCGCTTATGTGAACCCCGTAGGCAGCAATGGCAGGTCAGTGCAATGCTTGCCTCTGGGTAGTCTGTCTAGGAGAGCTGGCATGGTAAGAAGCTGTCATGTAAGCACTACAACTTTTGAGCACTGATGTAGATTTCAATAGCACTTTTAGTATATCGGTTAACATTTGCTTGCGTACATTTTGCCAGCCTTTTCCCCAGCATTATGCTACTGCTTAGCTAATTTATTTTGCCCCTGTGGCATTTTCAATTTAATCGAGGAGGAGAAAGATGTTGGAGAGGTCGTGCCACCTGCGAAACTTGAATCAGGTGCCATCCGCTTCTGCCAAAGGCATTCCATCGTAATTTCTGTATTATTGCTGCATGCAATTTCAAGGGTTTTGTTTTCATGTATGTATTTAAGGGTATTTTTCATGTTTGAGTATTTTATGGCCATATTACGTACAACTATGTGGTTAATCACCACCAAGTCTATATCCGCGCCATCCTTGCGCTTTGAGAGCTTATTTGTGTAATATCATGTGTGCAATAATTTATTTCAGGGTTCTATGTATTGTCATTCATGGTTCCGTGTAATTTTCATGTAAATTGACGCTTTAGTGTTTGACCACGCGGTCACTTCAATGTTTGCTTTTGCCGCCATCAGGACTGCTACAAGCCTGAAACTACTTTAATCGTAAAGAGGACAATTTTCTCAACACGAATAACAATTTTTCAGAGTTTAATTTGTTGTTTCCACGAAGAAATATTGCAATTCCACCTACACCACATGGTCCGGTACAAACTTTATTCAGTGGCATCTGCGCCATCTTAACTTGTTTTCACATATGTGCATGTTTATTGTGAATGCTCAGCTCGTGCCCCATCATCTTCTAAGAGTAGTTATATAATTTTGTATTTGTGTACGGTGATATTACTTCCGTCCTAGCCGGCTACATGTATAGGTTGTCACCACACTACCCACGTTCTGGAGGGCGAGCCCTGATGAGTTTACGCTAGTGATGCCAGGTAATCACACGTTTATGTATCATCACTTGATTCATTGTGGTATTCACAGTGTCCTGTCTTCAGGTGAAAATCGTCAGTCCACCCTAGCGGCTGTCAACTCTCTTCCCATGTGAAGATTGTTTTTTCATACACCACGGTGAGGTCATTCATCTAGATGTGTGCTAGAGTAATTGCGGGCTGGGGAGCACCCAAGCAGAGTTAGCTAGACACGACCGAGTTGTATCATTAAATTTCATGGCACGTGATTTGTACATACGGTATAAAAAAAAAAGTTTCACAGTGACTCATTATTTTATTTTGTAGTGACAGTGTCCTTGCCACCTGTGTTTTTCAAGTGTTTAAAATGTTTAGTATTGCAAACATGTATTGTAAGTACGCTCGGGTGAGAGGGACACACAGAACCCTGAGTCTCAACAGTGTGGTGATTGGGAAGCACCGCTGGCACCCATATCATCAGTAAGTAATCTGTGTCATTGTTTGTCTCATGTCTCACACAATAGCGTCACATTGAAATAAATAATAAACCAGATCAAAAACATTATTTGCTATACTGATAAAATGTAACAATAAAAATAGGTATGTTGTAATTAAAGTAATAGATACTCAACCTTAATGAGAAGTGGAAGCACATGGGAGATGTTTTTGAGGCTATAATTACCTTGTTTGCATTCAGTTATGGGTGGTGTTCCAAAATATTACTCTATAAGTGATTTTTACTTTCTGGCTGCTCCAAAGCACTTTTAGTAAATATTTTACTCCCTCTTGGTGGTGTTCCAAAATTGCAGAGTAATTAGGCCTACTCTGAACATTTTGCCAGAGTAAAACTTTTATGCATACTATTTCAGAACGTAACGAAGGGTAAATAGAAAATGGCAGGAAGTTAAATATAACTAAACTGACTGAAAAGAATAATGTATATTCTGGTTACAGACACACATTGGAAAATTACAAATGGAGAGTGATAAAATTTGTGTTTTTTAATTAAAGGTTTATTTATACAACGTGTTACAGAAGCATGGAACCAAACTGTGCCAGGGGATTGCTGACGTGAAAAGAAGAATGTAATATGACACCCATGGTTCATCTCATATAATGACTGCAAAATGCTTAAAGGTGGAGTCCGAAAAGTATATTATGAAGGATTTCAGTAAAAGTACTTGCATTGGAGAAACAAAATTTGGTATACAATTAATTAAACCAAGATCTTAGATAAATTTAAGGTATGGTATGTTGTACTCATCCCCATCATGTAAAAAAATAGTAGTTTGCACCCACTTATTGCATACAAATGTGTTAACTTGAGGTAAAAGTAATGTGTGAAGCAATCGTATTAAGCGGTACGTCGTAATTCGCCAAAAAGGCACTCTTGTTGCAACATTCTGGGACCCACCTTTTTGTATAAAACACACACAAAGGTTTCAGTTGTAGCAATACTATGATCTGGTGGTAGGCAACACATCCTACACCTGGAGGTAAACACATGGTGGCTATAATATGGCATCATACAAATAATTATTGCCAAGAACAAATAGGCAGGAAACAAATTACAATAATTATTAGTAAATGTGCTACACCGATGTTTAGATGTGTTTGGTAGCACATTATGAAGCAAGAGAATAGAAACAAAGACAAAAGTTTATGTAAAACAGTCTAACTCTGGCCGTTCTGCAGATACTGTAACCAGATGTTTTAGTGGGGTTGTGCGTAAGTGTGGGTAGTGATAAAGATGCTGACATCCTACCAGAAAACAATTAACTTCATACTACAATCTGTGATTTCTTTAACTGAATCAGGCTTGCAATAGTGGACGCACATTGTTGAATGTCATAGCAGTTACCCCCCTTCCTCCACTGAATTGTCGCAGCTGTACCTTAATGCCAGAGCAGCCTGTTATGCACTGTGTGTCATTGCATAGCTTCACTACTGCAAGACAGGGACATGGCATCGTACACAATTCAGAGATGACGGATATGGTGTTGATGTATGGAAAAGCTAGGAAACTAAAGGGAAGCTACATATTTGTACAGTAAACTATATCCTGCACGACGTCAGCCTAACAATCATACATTCGGAAATGTCACACAGTAACTATGAGAAACAGGTACGTTTTTGAGGAGAGGTGGACCAGGTCAACAGAGAAGCGTTCGAACACAACATTTTGACGAGGCAGTCTTGGGAAGTACATAGAAAAACACTTCTACTAGCACCGATGCTGTCGCAAATACAATGGTGTATTGTATGACAGTGTTGTGTACTACATGAACAGCTGCTGTGACCATAGAGTGTGTGAAAGGTACAAGCATCACAGCCAGCGGTTAATGCCTCTTATTTAGATTTTTGCCAATGGTTCCTGCATCAGTATGAAATGGTTCTTGATTTTCAGGGTATTTTAATAGCAGAAAGTCACTTCTGGGATGACTAATCCACATGCAATTGCAATGATGTGCTACTAGCACCGATATTCAATCAACAATTTGACCAAAATACTTGGCAACAATGTTATTGGGCCATACTTGCTGCCAACACGTTTGACAGACTTCCAGTATTAATTTTTTCTACAGTTCACTTTGCCAGACTTATTGGAGGATGTTCCACTCGCTGTCAGACAACAGATATGGCTACAATACAACAACGCTCCACTCCAACAACGCAGCATATCCCAATCACTGGATAGGACAGGGCGGGCCTATTCAAAGGCCACCACACTTGCTGGGCCTTACCCTATTAGACTGTTAGGTTGTAGGGATTTATCAAGGCGTTGGTATACTAGAGACCCATTGAATCCGAGAAGGACATGCTAGCGAGGGTCATGGCCATCTGCAACAAGGTGCGAGACACACCAGGTGTCTCTGAAAGGGTACACCAGTCTCTAATGCAATGAGGTTGGAGGTGCACATTTAGAACAGTTGCTAATATGAACTTGTTTTCTAATAAGAAGCTCTAATAGCTAGAATGACTGTTTTGTTGTGCTGTTAACAATTAGTGCTATCTGTACTGATACCAACCACAATACATAAAAAAATCTTTGAACCAATGAGACTAACCAAATTTATTAAAAGCAATACTACAGTCATACTGCTTGCACCACAATGTATTATCCCTACTCTCTTCTTTTCAATCAAGACAAATCCATTTGCACATTTCTACTACCTGCTAAAATATGTGGTTACAGTATCTACAGAACTGCCTGAGTTAGGAAGTACCACAGAAACGTTTTGCCGTCATTTCTGCCACCTTGCTTCATAATTTGCCACCAAACTTAACTAAACACTGATGTAGATCATTTACTAATTATAATTTGCATGCTACCTATTTTTCCTTGGCAATAATTCAGCGTGTGATACCGTACTAGCATGTGTTTACCTCTGTGTGTACAACATGTTGCCTACCCACCAGGTAATTGTATTGCTGAAACCTTTGTGTGCATTTTACACGAAAAACAGTGGGTCCTAGAGAGTTGCAAAAAGAGTGGCTATTTGACTAATCACGGCGTACTGCTTAATACGATTGCATCACACAGATTTTTTAATTACAGTTAACAAATTTGTACGCAATAACCAGGTACAAACTGCTATTTTTTTACTTGATGGTGGTGAATATGGCATACGTTACCTTCATTGTATCCAGATCTTGCTTTAATTAATTTGTATAACTAACTTTGTTCATCTAAAAAGCATAGTTTTCATACTTTTCATAATATTCCACATAATATGCCTTCTGAACTCCGCCTTAAACTAAGGGCTTCTACAGTCATTATTTGAGGTGAATCATGGGTGTCATATTTACAATTTCTTCTTATCTCAACAATCGCCTGACACAATTTGGTTGCATATTTCCAAAACATGCTGTATAACTGCTGCATTTTTTGACACAATGTTAATGTTTACATTATGGAAAGTAGAACTGTTTATTTATATTAAAATTTTTTTAAATCAGTAAATATTTGTAAACACAGCTTGTTTTTTACATCATATTCATTTAAAAACCACGTTTACTATTCTTTCCTTAGCCGTTACTCTATGTTACTTTACTACTTGAGTAATGTTTTGGAACGCTGAGGTGTAACCACTGAAACTAGTTCCATTCGAAAACACGTTCAAACATAACTGCCAACAAATTCACAATGAACATGTTTAGACCACTCACATGACCGCTGACTGAATGTAGCATGTAAATTAACGTGGTGCAGATTTGTGTGTATATTCACAGTTACATAGCCATTATTTATTTTACCCCAAAATTTCCCTGGTCTTCGTAGCCCTCCCATCTGTCAGATTCTTACACTGCAAAGGGAATATACAAATGCAACTATTGGATTATGCTTTAGTACAAATAGTATTATCAACAATACACACCATTATTTAGTATTGTCAACATTTCCTTCCGATGAGCCTCTCGTCTTCATAATTACCAAATCCCAATCTTTGGATTACCTACTCATTCACTTAATTCTTGTACAGTAAACATGTTATGTGTAATCATCTAGAATAGGGGCTCATCTGAATCACATGGTTCTTCCAATTAAATGTGTTATATTTTACTTCTACTAGGCCTCCAAGAGTTACAAATATGTGGACACGTTAAATAAGGTTACATGGTTAGACCTACATAAACTGCCATGAAGTGGATTTATGAGGGTGATAAAGAGCATCATTTAGGGCTGTTTTAGAGGTCAATGTGACAGCAAATAGAGGTCAAACAAGTTTATGCAGAAGAATGAGATATTTACATGCCATTAAGGAAAGCTAAAATTAGGAATGCCTGTTTTCAAAATTTCGTTAACATTCTTAATATACGATTTTAAATAATAAAAAGGGCTATATTAGAGCAAATTTCACAAGTTTCAGAAAATAAAGTAATCGGAATATTGCAACAGTAAAAACTAAAACAGTTACGTGTCACCTCCATTCATAGTAGAGGGATTATAGAAATAATTATTGTTACACAAAGGTGATTTATATGCATACGCGTAATGCACCACAACATCATGTTTGAGCCTAAAATTACGCACTTCACTGCTTGGAGATAAGGATGCTTTTATCCTATCCCTTCAGCATGGAAGTAGATAATGCCGACCATTTGAGGGGTTGTTTCTCCTGCTGTGTACCTTCAGTGGGTTTCGGGGGGGGGGGGGGGGGGGTGTAGGATCATTTGTCAACTCATCTGCTCCCCAGGGGGGAGCAGATGAGTTGACAAATGCAATCTCCCCTCCCCCCTCATGAGTCTTGCAAATGCCATTTCGTTACAAAAGATGCTGAGGTGCGACAATCAGACCGTACGAACTTCTAAATTATGTAATTGCAGTTTTGACATGTAATAAAATGATAAACATGAATAGTAGCATATCCTATTGTAAGTTAGATATAACTAAGTCAGATATAAATATACCAAAACCTTCCCTCAGTCATTGAGTACATGCATGTTTGAAACATTTCAAACTGTTGTTAAATGTAAATGACTTGAGGCAGAATGAATGTGTACATTTCTGTAGTATTGTGTCGCAAATAATTAACAGCAATAAATTATTTAGAAATTTATTTCCCTGAATTGTGACAACTTATGCCAAAATATTATTTACAACTGGAAGTGTTTTTTAAGTTGATTTGAGATGTTTGGGCGGCTCTTAGAAGTGTATTGTCTTGCGATCCGATGAAGGACGACTTGAGGTGAAGAACGTCTGGAATGAAGGGTGGGAAAACGGGAGAACCCCGAGAAAAGCAGGGCCATGGTGGTCAAGTGGCTAGAGCGCTTGCCCCCCCCCCACCAAGGAGACCTGGGTTCGATCCTTGGAGCGGTCGATCCACGGATTTTCGCATGTGGGAATCATGCCGGGATGATGCTTCATGTCGGAGAGTTTTCTCTGGTATCTCATGTTTCCCCCACCCTTCATAGGGAACCGCCCAAACCTCTCAAATCAACCAGAGAAAAGCCGCCATATAAAGGCATCATCCAGATACGATTCCCACATACACAAATCTGGGTGACAACACCAAAGTATTTTTAAGAAACCTATTTTTTAATACTGTGGATAGCATATTAGATTCTGCCATTTATATTTTGTTTAGGTTTGTGAAAATATGTATAAAAATTATGTGAATTTCGAATTGAAAAATACATGTCGTAACGTCTTTCTAGTTTATGATTAAAATTATCTGGACAGTTATAAAACGTATCTTGACAACATATGAATAATTTTTATGAGCAATTAAATGAAATTTTGGAAACACTGTATGTATTAAAATTTTTTTTTGGTTAAATGTAGCACTTCATGTGAGCGGGAATTTAAACTGCACGCTAAAGCAAAATTTTATAGACCGTTCTGGCACAAGTGTGTTCTCATCCCCATAGATCCACGAATAAAAAAATTCTCTTACTTATGTGGTGGTATAGGCTGTACACAGTAAAGTGGACATTTTTAAGGCCCTCCCAACAGGCATTAATCGCTAATAAATATATATTATTGCAGCCTCAGGCATTAAATTTTGAGGGTGAGGAAATTTATACAGTACGTATATTGGTCACATTGCAATGATTATATTGAAAAGCAGTCGGAAGATGGAAATTGGATGAAAGGAAAAATTTAGAAGGGCCTTAAAAAGTGTTCACTTTACAGTGAACAGCATATAATAATTTTTAGAGCTTGTTACCTGTATGCTTTAAAAACTCATATTTACAAAAAAATAATGTTTAAAATTTTTGTTCCCAAAATAATTATTTTACAAGCTGTATACTTTTTCATTGTACAAAATACAATAGCTTGTCCAGTTTACTGTGATCGTACAAACACTGACTTTGAAATGAAAGTATTTTCTTTACAAAATCTGTGATACCGGTAATGGATTATTGCAGAGAATTAATCCTCTGAGAAAATTTTTTTCTTCCCAATGTGAAGTATAGAACTCTATGTCCAGAGATTTCACAGCACACATAGCTACAACTATATGATAACTAGATGCATATGAATGAAACTATTGTGTACTGGAAATTGTTTTCTTGTGTGGTATTTTAACATTCATTACGTGTGGTAGCTACATTAGAAGTCCATGGCAAATCTAATATATGTGTACAGCAAACTGAAGTGCGCAAGCGGGAAATCCGGGCAAAGTGTAGTATCTATCCTGGAATAGATTATAGGAGGACACCTTACTGATAATATAAGTTGCTGCAGTTAGTGAATATGAATATGTCCTATGATGTCACAAGAGAAACTCACGTTACATATGAGAGCCGCAATGGTCAAGCGACTGCTGGAGCATTCGCCTCCAACCAAATCGTTCCGGGTTCAATCCCCGACGGGGTCACTGCCAGATTTTTGCAAGTGGGAATTGTGCATGGACAATTCTGTTGGTCCACAGGTATCCTCAGGAAACTCCTTCAACCCCCCCCCCCCCTTTTTCCAAAAAAAAAATTGCATTCCTGGCGCTGCTTAATATCCATATCATTTCTAATTTCATTTATCAGCTCTGAAGACCTCAGAAGGCATTACTTGTGAGGTAACTTGGGAGTTATATTTTTTCCCCGTATGCTTGTTAAACTACAGGAAACACAAATTACACATACATTATTTTGGAAGGAAAGTAACAATTGGTTTTACATTAATATTTTCGCTAGCATGAAATTAAACATACCTATAAATGCCCAAGTTACCGCATGAGACATTATCATATGTATGGAAAAGTTTACAGAAGTACAAAAACATTAAAAGCACAAATTACAAAATATGTTTGCATTTAATAGCATTACATACTTTTAAAAAATGAGCATACTTAGTGTTTGAAAAAAGATACATTTTATTGAAATTTACACACAGCTTGCTAGCATTTCATTAGTGTAACATATACTTTTTTTATGGAAGTGTGACCACAATTGGCAGTATTGTAAAATTTCATACCTGTATCTGCATAACACATTTTTATGCTGACCAAATTGCTAATATTGCATAAACACTGTATTTAATGTTCCAAGTACACTGCGCACACTTAATTTTTATTTCTTAAATTTGCGTTAAATTTGTTAAAATAATGATTAGCGCACATAAAAGCTGTATGCAGTCTGTGTGTACATTTTTATTCGCCCATAGCTTTAGCATTATCAATTGGCTAAAATTTATCAATTAAAACAGTAAGTAGCTACTCACCACAACCGAAAGGGAACTGTCATTCCTCCTGAAGGACCGTTTAGGCCAACTTCCATCAGCAATAACGGTTAGTACAGACAAATGCAATCTACCGTTAACATTACCTTTTATAATACGTGTATTTTTTTTGCCATTTATAAATTAATATCTATCCATACATTCTGAGCAAACCACAGTGTTCGCAAGGAAAACTAATCCCTACTACCTCACAGTGTCACCCCACCCCCGTCAATCCAACGCCACTCTCCTTTTCCAAGAACTGTGGATGAGTAAAACCGCAAAAGGTCTGCTACTGCGGCTGGCTCAGAGCAATATCAGTCTAACGTACAATACCAGGCACACGCACTATGCGACAAGCATTTGGAAATTCCTGTAGCTATTTATTGTGCTCTTAATGTGTTCTAATGTAAGTGTGCTTAACATTATGAGATTACACATTTCAGAGATACCTAGTTGTACGTTATGTGAATAAAAAGATTAGAGATGGAATGGAGTTACCAGTCGTTTACACAAGCGACCATGTTGCCCTTGACATTGAAGTAATGGCTAAGAGCCACTAAAAAAATTAAACAGTATATTGCATCAGCATTTACCACCAGTGTGGAAAATTTAAGCTCAAGTAGCCCATGGATCAAAGGTAGTAAGGTACATGGTGAGAGGAGTTTTGTTATATTCGCTATGCATCTGCCTTTTTCTAATTTTACTATTTTGTTATGGCAACGAGGCAATGCCCGATGCCAACATTATTTCAAGCAGCAAGGAGTCACTCAATCGACGATGAAAGAACAGGAATTGGGGGCATGGCCAGACTATTTAAACGGGGTCGCCAGGGTGGTGGCCATCTTTCTTCTTAGGATCAACGCGGCCACTGGTCGCTACTGCTGCTGTCCAACTACGAGCTCCAGTTGCAAAAAGACCTCATTGTCCAGGGGAAACAATCTACACTCGGAATCCTAATGGCCTTCCATGCGACACGGGCTTGACCGATCCGAGCTGAGTATTTAAACAGTAATGAGTCCGAGTGAATAGTTTTGGATAACTAGGGCTTTAATAACGCCTCCATAGAAGATTTTGTAGAGCAAGTCACCGTCCCTCTGACAGAAGGGTACAATATTGTGTAGACTTTAAACTTAATAAAAGCTATACTTTAAATAACTTGCTGATTTACGTTATTTGAGAGTAATCCTCATTAACTGAGCTAATTTCAGGGAATTAATTTGAGGACCTTAAGTCTACGTAATAGTTAAAGAGGCTCTTTGCCTCCTTATATACATTTTAATACTTTTAAATTAACTACTGAAAAGGCAGAAATCAAAAAGTACAACAGTTTGAATAACTGGGACTTAAAATTGGAGAGGGAATGTGCGGGTGTTTTGGGGGATACAAGTCAGCCACACAGAGGGTGTTACCAGGACTTTTACCTATTTGCATATCATCAGAAATCTGGCAGGGTTCCTGTTTTACCTTCGCTTTCCCGATGAAAGAATGTGTACACACCACTTCTACCAGGCGCCATTTAGTTGTGTGTACCACCAACACAGGTGAGTACAATAACATCACTTTTGCTTATTAGTGTTGACTATAACGTGATGTCATTTTTCAAAATAACCCCCTCCTTCCACTGTCATCCCAACATACAGCTATAGAATTGTGACTTCAAGCAAAAATCTGTTAGTCTGCTTCCCAAAGCACAATCAGGGACGTAGAGCAGCACCAATATACCAGCATATTTTCCCCCAAATTGTTGATTATTTATTATAATTTTTTATTTATTACATTCACTCTGTCAACCTTTATATGTCAACAATACAAAATATGGTACATCTTACAAAAATTGTACACAACAGATTACTATACATTACAAGTTTTAAAAATAAATTTAAATCAAAACATTTAATAAATTTAAAAAAATATATGTAACATTACAAAAAATAACACTAGCAATAATTACAAATTACAATAGACTAACATGGTTTGGACACCGATGAGGGGCGCGATGCGCCGGATTTTAGCTGATCCCCGGCTCATTATAAAAAATTTAGAGAAGATCTAATTAATGTCCGTAGGGCACCAGATCATCTACACACATGTGAACATGTAGAGACTAGTTCTCAGGGCAGTAGCGGGTTGACAGACATGTGGCGATCCCCTCACGAGTCACACTAACTAAGAAAAGATTTCAGATTAGAATAGTCAATACACTTGAGAACGTGGTTCCTGGAGTGGGCCCAGTTCCGAAGTTACTTACATACAAGAACAAAATAATTAAGACTCAGATCTTCTGAAAACGTGTATTGGCAGAACGAGATTATATTCAGTACACAATACACTCTGACCCTCATCTGAAGCGGACATGGCTTTTAGGCCTGCCATAGGCCGAAGCAGCAAAAATGTGGTTAGGCACATGTTAGGTTTACGGTATTAAAATTTCTGGGTCCGCGAGTCTAATGGAGATGAGGATATGTACGCGGGAGGAGCAAAGCACAATAAAAAGGTTCCAGTGCACTAAAAACTTACTATTGAAGCTACACAAGTCGAAAACACAGATGAAGGCTTCTGCGATACGGCACGTGTATATCCTCTAGGACTGCCAAAAACAGACTGAAGATGGTGGCTAAGACATCCGGCTACCTCTCCGAGATCTCCCGCCAACATTGAGAGAGAAATTACTTAGGAATACATTTGACGAAAAGTACATACAAAAACACAAGAAAGTACATGAATATGACGAAGAATTTGTGCACTAATTCTGACAAGCAATACTTGTTACTTAAGTCCAGAGTTCATTACGCGTACTTTGTGTTGGAAAAATGATTATCAAACAAGCCGGAATGGGACCAGCAAGACATGTAGGAATTAATTAAAAGAAGAACAATATATTTTAACATTTACACACACACTCAAAACCCTGTTATTAAATTATGAAAATAATTTAATACAAAGTTAAGGATTTTAGTTTCGGGCAAGTGGCATGGTGAATGCCGGAACTGCCAGTATATTTTATGTTACAATTTAATGCAATTAAAGAAAATAACATACGCCGATTTCGAAAAATTTAACATAAGTATTAGAAAATTATGTTAGGAATTATGTGTGTCTCAGGTTTGTGTTTAGTATTAAAACGTAACCTAAATGACTTCACACTCGTAGGCTAATTACGCCTCACTTTAGTGGAGCAAACGAGGGATAACACTTTTCTTTGCGAATTTTAGACTATGCTTTCAGGGGCACACATCGGAATTTTACTATGCACACACTGAGTTGAGCTCTGTCTTGGTAGCACGGGCCTGACGGGTCATGACCCAGTTCACAGAACTGTTCCTGCACGAACGACAGTGGTGTCTTGCACATGAGGCGTACAGCATTGCGAACCTGGTGCACAAGCATCAGTGGGCTATCACACCAAATTTAGTTGTTTGTATACTTTCCGCTAAATAAATAATATTAAAATCATTACAAAGAATGAAGTCGGAATTAAGAGAAAATAATTTAGACATAACTGTTTTAAGTATAGATAAAAAAGGAAACAATATTCAGAGGGAGCTCTGTATACTGTTATAACTAGCACATTTTTATTTGTCAATTCAAACTGTACACAACATTCAATTTACTGATTTACACAATATTCTGTTAAGTCAACATTTAATACTTAGCCTATGCGTATTTACGTTGTGTACATTTTCATGTATGATTTAGGTAAAATAAATGAAACAGGTAAACTGGTATGGCCCTTGTGTGTGCTATCACTTGCACTCCAGGTAACAGAACAACAGATTTTGCATGAATTCAAAATTATTTCTGAATGAATTGTTTCATTCATTTTACATTTCTTGGTTGTTTTTACACGTTCTTTAAATGTTTTACCTTCCTCTTTTCTTGGTATTTGTAACACTCCTTTCTATGGAGATTCTTATTTTCTACAGGAAATATACCAATGTGACCATAAGATTATGCTTTATAGTCTACTTGCAATTTCTTCACACTTTTTGAATTAATCATTTGAAAAATCACTTTGTGTATAAGGCAGTAGGTTGTTTCCTAATTATGTTATCTATCACAAGCGTTTAGTACTTCACTTATGTTAATGCAAAAGAACGTAAAAGTGCCACCCTTTTAGTTAAATTTAAATTTTATCTATAACTTAAGTAAGTATATATTATAATATTCCATTTATAATTAATACAATTAATGAGAAAATAGGTGTTGGTAATGCCTAGTAAGCAAAAGTTCTCATGCTAACTATAATTACATGGAGTGTGCATGAATGTGATGCATTATCCCTTTGGTGTAATTTTCTAGATCAGGTTTAGATTATTTTGCATGAGACAGAGGAATATGATGAAAGTAGATCTTTAGCAGGGCTTCAGAAAAGTTGGAAGCAACCGTGAATGGACTATATAAGGAATAGTACTATCAATTGCTGTTCACGGTAAAGTGAGCACTTTTAAGGCCCTAGTTACTTTTTTTATTTCAGCGAATTTATTTTCCTTTGACCGCCTTTCTAAATAAATATTACAGTGCATGTAATAAACACTGTTTGTAGTACACTGCACTCAGAAATTAATGCCTAAGGTCAAAATTAAATATATTTATTGGATATTAATCCAAATGAGAAAACTTTCAAAAGTGCTAACTTTACCGTCAATAACCTTAATTTTGTGTTGTCAGCCTATCCTTCCGACGAGCCCAGTCTTCTCAACTACAATTTTATGTCGGCAGAGAGGTATCACAGTTTGCAAATTGTTTTAACTGTTTCTGTTTCAGTAAGGAACCAACTTTGAATATGACAATTTCATGAAAACAGAGAGCCGGTCCACCTACCAACACAGCTGACTGGCCAGAAAGAAGTAATCAAAGTCAAAATTATACATATTTCTTCATAATTTCCTGCAACACACAATATCACAAATTTACCAGGTGCAAAAAAAAATCTTCATGAATACACAGCATGCCCTCACGGTGTTACTCTAAAGATAAGTTGCAGTACAATTTATTTCATAGTGCGTGAAAAACATTTCTGAATTTTTAAATTGCTGAAAACTAGCAACATGAAAAAACAGAGAATTTTGCAAGCTTACGACAGTTATGCATTCTAATATTACAAAATATACATGCAAATTAGCACTAAAAATATATCAACTTTAGGAAATGTGAACTTTATAGAACACTAGAAATTCGAATAATGTTACATTGTGAATGAAATTACCAAACGAAATATTACTAGAAGAGGTTCATAAGGAACACAACAAAATTATAATTTATTTTATTTTCTTCGACTCAATTTACAAAGTTCATTCTGTCAAACACAAAATAAATTTTACCTTTGATTTCCATTACGACCACACTGCCTTTGGTTGAAAATAATAAACAATAAACATAAACACTGTTATCGATTCTATTGAGAGGTTTAATATTTGCGAGATATCTTGACATTACGGTAACGTTCCGAAACTAAATTTCTAGAGTGGAGCAAATTAAAATAGAGACAACTGGAAGGATGTAAAAATAAACGTGGTTTTTGAATGATCATGATATAAATAGCATGCTGTGTTTATAAATATATGCTGATTACTTAACCAAAATAAATTTCAAAATATATTTATCACTTTCCTGAAATTCCTCCGTTCTAAAAATTTAGTAATATACACAATAATACTGTCTTAAAATCCAACATGTAAAATTTGAAATAAAAATAATAATATTATCACTTGGCATTTGTAATTTTTTTAATGTGTGTTTGTAGCCAGAATATCCAAAATTCCTTTCAGCATGTTTATTTGGTTTAGGTCATTCTATTAACTTACCTGTATTTTCATTTTACTCTTCGTTAATGTGCGTGGTCAGGTATTCATGCTCTATGTAATTCATAGAAAAGTACCGCATTCCAGACCGTTACCACAGAGAATACGAGGCATTACAACTCTTAAGTGATGTCACTGACGATAGAAAATGCCATAGCTTACGTGAATATATAATAACATGGGAAACTAACAAGAACAGTACTAAATACAAACTACTTCACTTTCAGTTTGTTGCGCTTGTTAACAAGTTAATAGCGATGTTAAGAATTCTTAATTCTCTGAATAGCTGTATGCCATTTCTTAATTTTACTGGAATTTCTCTTGATTCATAGCCTTTTGGGTTCTATCATAAACAAATTCTTAAAATTGAATTCTGGTGTGTTTTCTTGGTTTCTATCGTCCTGTACTTAGTTTGTTTCTATTGCATTCTAGTAGTTTCCAATGCATTTTGTTGTGCTGTGTACCATGATGTTATCTGATATATTATAGTGGATTACATTGGTTACTTATGTGTTCCATTGCTGGTGTCTACTGTTTTTGTTGTATTCTAATGGGCTACATAGGTTTCTCCTTTCTGTTGTGTGAGTTTTTGAATTATTTTGTATTCTGCTTTTTTAAGTGGATATGTCGTGTTTTGATGGTTTATTTTGTGCTGTTGACTCTTGGTATCAGTTGCATTTTAATGGTTTCATTGGTTTGTGCTGTGCTATATTATTTTTAAATATGTGGTATTATTATTGTTTTAATTTCTTTATATTGTGGTTTGTTGATTTTTATAGTTCTGTAACTGTTTTTTTTTTTCATTTGTTATGGATATGCATAGATTATTCGATGTTTTGTTGGTTTATTTTGCATTTCCCAATGTTACCATGGTGCTATATTATTTTTCATTGTATTTCACGCTGTTGGTTTCTGGTGCAGTTTGAAGTCGTGAGAATTGCCAGTCGTATATAGTCTTACAAATAGTTATACGAACATAGTTCCTTGATGAGATGTATTGTCAGTGTCTTCAGTGCTTACCTACACTTAGTGACTCCAATCGCAGACAAAAGTACTCTTGGATTCTGCTTTAAACAAACATTAAATCGCTTGTGTGGTGAGTCCTTGAGAAAATCCTGCGTCTGCTGCAGTAATACAAAATTATATGGTGGCTGGAAAACACTGAGTTGTATCCGAAATTACATGGTTCAAAACATTTGAATAGCACCAAGTATGAATGTGATTGTGAATCAAAGTTTTTAGTCTCGCTGAGACTCTACTATGCTCGCTGTTCATGTTTGATGCATCGTTAAATGCATCTGCTATGCAGTTTTCTGGAGCAATTTCTACATCGTTCAAAATATCCAGAAACATTTCAAACAAAGATTCCGCTGATGTGGACTGAACACACTTCAACCTACAACTCTTTTCTGCACTTCTGTTCCCAACAGATACTGTAGCACTATCACACACTGGTCGTAGCTTGACACATTCATAGTTGTATACATTAATAAGGAAAATAATTATGCATCCTTTACTTCTTTCGCGATTTCAGCATGGATTGTAAGCTTGATGATGTTTGTTATTTTGTAACAGTCATCTTACATAGGAATGTGACCTGACTTACTCTTCCAACCGATTTTATTCTTCCTTCATAGGCTAGATTGTTTTCTCAGTCACACTCTTTACATGCCTAGCTAAGTTATGATCACAATTAGAAAGCAACATAAATATTTCCAAAAAAAGTCCATGATTGACAGAAGGATCGTTCAAACTGTAGGCTCTTTCCTCCTTCCCTCTATATGCAAGAACATGCTTTCCAATCAGCTTGATCACTTCAATAATACCAGATAAAACTTTTCTACGTTCTATTATTTCTTTATTTATTTTCCGAGTTGTGTTTCTAAAATCAAAGTTTTTATTTTTCTTTCCTGATGATTTGCGATGTATGACATAACTGACTCTATGTGGGCATTCGATTTTTCATGTTCACCAATTGTTTGGCTCAGATGCCTGTATCAGTCAAATCTTTGACAAAATACTGAGAAACCATCAGTGAAAGCCAAGCATACACTGCAATATAGCTTTTGGTTCTTTAAGTTACAGCTCAGACAGTTTCTTTTGAAAATTTTATTGTGAGTATGCATTACACAAAAAATTCCATCGTCGAAAGGAAGAGGATAGAGGGGCTTTGTGGTAATTGTAGAAGTAGTAATCTGTTTAGCTGTTTGGACTGGAAGAAATTTAAAAAAAAAATGTCCAAGTTGTTCTGCCCAGGCTTTTTGAAATGATCAACCAGGCATACACTTTAAAAATTTTGCTCACTTGAGAGTGAGCCAATTTATTCTGCATAAGTACTTTCGATATTAACCACTATTTGATTGAGAATTAAATCTTAACATTAATTGAGTTCATGCAAAATTTGTTCATTTCAATTCTATTTTGTGTAGTCATATTTTCTACATTTACACATTTTTTTTTCATTTTCTTCAAGAGATGAGGATTACTATTTAGTACTATTTTAAGAGCTGTTTTGCATTTTACAACACATAAAGTTTTGCAGAAGACCATGCAGCCTGTTCTCTTTGCCTAGCCTCTTTTTCTTTCCTAACTTCATGGCCTGACTTCCGTTTTTTCCTATGTTGTTCTTCCATTGTACCCTAACAAATTATAAAATTGGTCAAGAAATGTTTCAATCTAATTTTTATACTCAAAGGATAGAAGCATACAAATAAATTAACTAGCTAAATTTTCACAAGAATTACACTTAAATACAACTATATCGGATGGAACTATTCACTTGCAGGTAAAGCCATTTTATTTCACTTAATTAAAATTAGAATACTTATCAGGGGGCTGTGGTGTTTGACACATGTGTGCTCTTTTTGACACCATGATTCCAACGTCCGAGTAACACAGGAAGTCCCACTTATACAAATAAAAAAATACAATTAGTTACATTTACATTCCAAATGAAATGTTAGAGTAAATATATTAAAAATTTTATTATTTTTTCCTTGTGATCCTATTGGCTGATGGTCTAATGTGCATGTCACAAAATAAAATCTAGCCATTTATTCCATACACCTTGACATCGCGGAGACAATGGCATCATTTATTAATGCCACTTGACATGTCTCTGGATCTTAGGCTGGACCATTCAGGAGGAAAATAGTTTATGTGGAAAGTATGCAAAAATTACCACCATGATGTCCGGGGGTTGCCAGTGTCTCAATAGAGAGCACAAGTTCAATTCGGGCGTGTGTTCTACATCCTGAACAGAGTTCTCCTTGATGTCCCACTCCTGGGCTGTTATAGGTCACCTTACGCCTTGCGAAAATATTCAAAATTGTTACGCAGTCAAGAGGTGACCGAAGAAATAAACACAGTCTGGCAATTCACGTGACATGACTATTAATTTCTTTAGACCTTCAATAGAAGCACTTATAAAACTTGCCCTGCTAAAGTGGGGTACACACTGATGCAGAAAAGGGGGCAAAAGGCCTATGCGAAAATTAAGATGTGATCACGAACAGGCCATGCACAAATGGACCTGGGTGTGGAACACTGCACTCCCCGGGCTAGAAATAAACAAGAGGTTTCATTTAATTAAGTTAAAACTATTGAAAAGGAAAATGATTAGTACCGAAGCGTTGAAGTGCCCAGGGAGTGCATGCAGCATGACCATCCCACCCAGTAACCAAGAGGCGACTACTGAAACAAGGCGGTGGCTGTAGCCTCCCCGTCACAAACTCCTGCGCCATATCACGTGATCACAAATTACGTGAAAAATACATAACAAATGAAATGGAGTAGATTAACGTGGCCCTAAATGAATAAAAAAATACTTAAAACCTTACATGACAAAACACACTGGAATAATAAGAAGAAATAAAAATATATAAAACATTTACTTAACCATGATGTGTAAGGCACCGTAACCTCAACTTGGTACTTTAAGTTTCCCCGGTGCATGGCCTTGCACATGTCGGTATTCCTCTACATTCATTTGCACTTTATTAACTTAATGCACACAATATAATGACACAACACTTTAAAGGGAAACCAATTAAAAAGCATGCTTAATATTTTTGGCCACATTTTGACATGTGTGTGTTACATTATGGCATTGTGTCCAATGGCTTGCAGAAGATGTAACACAAAATACTGTCTGTACAGTATTTGGTACTGGTTAGTACTGTCCTCTTTACAAAAATATATAAGAGCAATAAAATAAACCAAACACAAGTAAATAAAAGGGTACTCAGAATCACACGAGTATTCCATATGTGTGGAGTCTTACCATGTGGCTGCTTGGTTGTTTATGTTTATGTTCGTTGCGAACATCAATATGCCTCATTCAATAAAAACATAGAACCCAATAAAAACACTACAAAACCCTTTAAATTAAATAGTAATACATATGCACTTTATTGCATGGGCCATATACACAACACACGAATATTAAAAACGTGGTCATGCAGAGTGCACACAATGCAGCATAAATCGGACCACGTGGTCATGTGACAACAAATAATATTAACTCTAAAAAATGGCCTGGAAATTACGTTAACATATTTAACACTTATAAACGCTGAAATAAATAAAACAATTTAAAAACAAACACTACAGGGCCAAAGAAACAGATGTAAACAAACAACATATTCACTTTCTACAGCACACCTATTTAATCAAACTGAGCCACGCACACTTTACACTGGCTGTACATGGTGCAGACAGTGGTTGTCAAATGGCTTGGTGGGTCAGTCCTCCAGACGTGGTGAGTGGTCTAGGGTTGGGACACATGGCAAACATCAACATCTACAAGTCGGACTTGTTTCGTATACAAGTACATGGCGAGCATTAACCGATTCGTAAGATTGCTTACTTCCCCATTTCATTTTCAATACAAACACAAATTATGCAGTTTATCACTACGCACTACTCAATATGAAAGCCAGTGCATACAAAAAATTTGTTATGACTATGCTGTGATTAGTGGGCATTGGGGCTACTTACATTAAATCGACTAGGGTGCAGCTAAATTTTCATTAAAACATTCTGAAGCTTCACTTCACTTCACACACAGAGAGATTTCAATAAAACTTCGGTTCGGTCGTCAGTCGTCACTACAATAAACTATTCCAGTCGGTAGAAAATGTCCATGCAAAAAAAGTACACGCATACCATATTTAGTAACTTTTGGTCAGCTTGGCACCATCTAGAGCATATCTTTGACTGCATGCTTCAGCCCAGCATCGTTAGATAGTGCGCGAATCGGGTTTGGCATATGGCAATAAAAGTATTGATCGAGACCATGGCCGAATTATATATACAGGCCTACTGGCAGATCTGTCCAAAAAAGTTTGTTCTGCACAGTGACGTCACTCTGGTACAGCTGCATTTGTGTGTAGCGATCAACAGTGCTCTAGTTAATATATATTTACTCTATGTCGGGTAGTTTTTCTTGAGTGATGTCACATTAGGTGTGCAAAAGCACACCATTATATATGTATCGTGATCGAGATTAACTTTGAATGCCATGTTTTATATATCTAGCAGTTGACAACAAGGGCGTACTGGCCTGATGGCCGATGGGCTGGTGGGCCAGTTTGAGCCTAATTGATAGCCATGCTGGGGGAATGATTCAGATACTGATGAACAATTGCAGGCCAGATGGTGAGCAACAAATATGCCCAATAATGTATGTTTCACTTTCCCGCACAGACTGCACATTATTGACTGTACATCGAAGTAGAAACACATGATGATGTTTCGCACTAATGCACATCGCAGATTTAGGCTGGCAAGCCAGTCACTGTAATAATACCATGTTGTTATCTACTGCGAACCATGTGGTCCTTGGCTTGCTGCTGTTACCCTCATGTTGCATCACAGTAGGGATGGTCCTGCTGGTCACGGTGCGGCAAGAATAGAGGGAGGGTTTGGGGGGTGCACTGCCACTCGACATTGCAATATTCCAAAATGGCGGCTGCGGCGGCATCACACATGCCTTCCCTGGTTGCAAGCTGGTATTCTGCTCCAACCCTTTGTATTCCAATTTGGCACCAAACCTCCCACAGGTTGTTTACACTATTTGCTGGTGCTGATTTCTTGTTGTTGATACTTGTTATGATGAAGGAATGTTGAAAATGTTTGCCAGTAGCGAATTATGTTGAGTCAAGGCTCAAAGGATGGTGCACGTGGTCATGAGAAAATGGCACGAAAACGTGTGCATGAATGCAGGGGGGAATTGCGAGAATTTTGGTGGGAAAAAATTTGTGTGGGAAATATGATCTGAAGTACAGTATGGTTCATGGATATTCTGGGGGGATATGAAAGCCACATGGCTGGGCAAGCCATTTGATGGCAGTCAAAATGGCGAGATGTGAAAAAGCCACATGGCTGGGCAAGCCATTTGACGGGGGTACTAGTCTGGTCCAGGAGGGATGGTGGGGTTATGTGTATCGGTTTTGTGTTGGGGATGAAAATGGTACCAGATGGACGCCAGTCTGCTCAGCAGCAACCATGATGAACTCTTAATCCCACGGTGTACAGCCGATCGCCCAAAGTGGCTGCAACTCCTACACCACCATGTGGTGTGCTGCATCCATGCAGCTGCTGCTGATGAAGGAGAAGTTTTCATTATAAATTCCTGGGACCTGGACTAGCGAGGGATATCAGCCTCCCTCGAGGCATAGCTCACTCCTGGTGAGTGTTTTGGGCGCCCTTACACCCGAAAAATACGTCACGCATACTTCATGTGCATCTCCAATTTATAAGGCCGAGAAGTGGCCAGAAATATATAAACACTGGAAAAACATTGTTACACAATTTATTTAAATAATCCCTAACAGGGCAGTTACATACAATTGTTCGCCACTCGACTCGGAGAGCTCCTAAGCAGTAAATGCGACAGAAAAAAAAAACACGAGAGAAACCAGTATAAATTACTGGGACTCCATCAGAATACAACATAATTTAATGCAACAGAAACCGACAAAATACAACACAAACCCGTGGAAAACACTAAAATTACACCAGAAGACCACACAACATAAGGGAAACAAATTTAAACTATGTAATTGAACTACTGTGGCCGGTACCTCCACACCGAACACAACCTCTCCCGACCCTCCTTTTATCCATATCACACTCAGGATCAAGAAAGGAGGGGACAAAAATCTCAAAAACATCAAATTGTTTAAACTTGGCATTTATCTCCGTCCAATATTGGGGAAGTGGCTCAATCGCTACATTAAAAACACACAAAGTCTGGTTTAATATCTTTTTACTTAAGCACTTTAGCATCAACTTACACTTTCGGCCAAAATACACAAAACACTGTTTACATGAGCACACTTCAAAAACTCATTGTAAAATTACACAGGGTCATTAAAATAATTCACAAACAATACTGCTTACAATTTCCTGAACAAAACCCACAAACAGTATTTTAGGCTACCTTTGCCCAATTTGGCAAAACCTCACAATACTCCAGTTACACATAGCTTCTCTCTAACTATAACCTCAATACAGTCCTCCACTCAAAGTTTCATTAACTCGAAACTACACTCCCTTTCAAAATGTAACAATTGCATTAAAACTTCAATTTAAAATTTCTGACATCACTCTTAAAACAACTCAAACTCAGTGACTGCATCGATTTTAACCTTAAGGTTGAAGTATAGCAACTGTCTATGGAGCACTGCACCCGATTGTACAACATGAAGTAGTACATACACCATGAAAGTTGTCAGAAAAGTGCGATTTTTGCTGTATATGAAAGAAGAATGTATATATTTTGCAACATTATAAAATATACTTTTTAAATTTTAAAAATTCAAGAAAGATTGCCATAATATTTACTATGATTGCATGTAAGGAAATTGTAATAATAATGTATCATATCAGTTAAAAATATAATTAACTTTATTTTCATCAGTTTCAGCCATAAATGTTTACGTCAAATAGATGCACATAAAATCAATTACACGCTGTTCACGGTTAAATGAGCACCTTCGCGGCCGTAGTTATGTTTCCTTTAGTTATTTTTTATCCTTTAACCATCTCTTAAAATAAATATTACTATGAAAGTAATAAGCACAATGTGTGTATTCCACCACAACGGAAGTTAACGTAAAAGTCTAAAATAAAATATATTTATTGACTATTACTCCAAATTAGAGGACTTTCAAAAGTGCTCACTTTACCGTGAATAGCCTATATCAAAATTATTTCCTACATCCCCTTACATCGCCGCACACGTACTCCTGATATCATTCCCCAGCGCACTGTTTACGAACACAACTCCCTCTTTTCGCTTGCAATGCTCTCTTCACAGTCAAACGCATTAAAAATGCGAAGTAATCCTCCAATTAAAACAAGGCGGGCTTCAGAACCCCTAAAAATTTCATGCTACTACACGTCGTTCACAGCTGCATGGCAAATAGACGCACCCACAGGGTTCGAGCGGCCAAAAGGCGACGAAAGGCTGAAAACTACACAAAGTTGTAACAAACAGTTTACATGCCACATACGTGACGTAACCCACTCCCTCATACTACATCAAAACACAACATAATGAAATATGACAGATATCAACAAATTACAGCATTAACCACCAGGAACACAACATAAAACCTCAAAACACAACTGAAACCAATAGAAATTACACGAACTACATCAGGATACAATAGAATGAAATATGACAGACAGCAACCCAGCAGAACCCAATGGAAAGAGGCCAACTCCCATATTAATTACAACAGATTTTACAACAGAAATCAACAGCTTAAACATATAAACCAAGGAAGAATTTGTCATGTTCTCTGTTGGTTACTGTTGTAACTTTTTGGTAAGGAAGGACGACATTCAGAAATATTACCAAATGGTATCTTCACTGAATAGTGATATCAAATGGTTACGAGCCATTTTTAGAATTATTCTATGGATAGTAATAATGCCATTTATTAATGTTTACCTAATGAGCAGGTATCGTGAATATAACCTCATTTGAGCGGAGCTCGCTGTTTTTAATATTTAGTATAATACCAATATTGTTTGATATAATTGGTATAAATTGACCAGACAATGTTCAAATACCTTCAACAAATATATTTAAGATCAATGAAATCGGTTTTATTAAAATACAAAATACTGCAAAATTGGTTATGTGAGGTGCAGTGAAGGCCTAAACAGATATCATTGACTACTGTTCATGCTATTACACACGTTCATACAAATAGCAGTAATATTCATGTTACTTAAATGTACATAACGTTTTTTACTGAAATTCTAAACAGTTGATACATGAACATCTACTTACATGTAAAAACTTCGTGTGCATCAAATTATCTCGCGAAATAGCATTCAACCAAGCATTTACTCTTTCATCATTGGTAGAAAAATTAATGACGTGCAAGGGTCAGATGTATAAGAACACTGCGGCTGTGTACCTGTGATTATCAAATCCATATGTGATGTGTTCTCTTAATACGAACCGACTGCTGTGTTGTGGAATGTTTGCGACAAAAACCAAACTGCTCATTGGGCATAATATTGTTCCTTTTGCATTACACACACTGCGATTTTTTACTGATAGGTCTGTAGTTCTGTTGTAGTTCTGTTCTTTGTCAGGGCGAGAAGTGGCCTCGGGATTGCAGATATAAGGACATTGACTCGTTGGTCGACATATTTAAATATGTGCAGGGCTATGGGGCATCCAAGTTCGTTTGGAAGGCAGTGGCTAATGTCTCTGCCAGACAATCTGCCTTCTCTGATGGCATGAAAGCTTCTTGCGTCGGGCGTTTTAAGGAGCTCTCGTGTCATTTTCCAGGAACTTCTGTCCTGCGCCTGGAGTTTAACCATTTTCTCGCGCCTGTCGACGCGCCCGTAAGTGTCTATTTCCCCCCTGATCAGGGCCTGCAGACTCAGGTATTTCTCCTTGCGGAGCAGAGAAACAGATGGCCACCAGTGGTGGCGGGCGGAGTTGCGAGCAGTATTCGTGGATGTAGTTGTGGAAGTGTCATATTTTACGCGGGGTCGATTTGACTGTGGCCGCTCAGATTGCTTTACACATTCACCAACAAGCTGAGGCGAGTTATGTTTTCAG
This sequence comes from Dryococelus australis, assembly GCA_029891345.1. NCBI lineage: Eukaryota > Metazoa > Arthropoda > Insecta > Phasmatodea > Phasmatidae > Dryococelus > Dryococelus australis. The sequence goes on along the minus strand of CM057002.1, from coordinate 72,597,621 downwards.
GATTGTGATATTCTAAAGCGGCCCTTACACTGCCGCCATTTATAAAAATCAGGACATTACTCCCTCAGCGCGGATGAGGTAAAAGCCCCTGTGAGGGTTCTTGTCCTCCCATTGCTGTATCATGAATAAGTATCTGTCTGGGGAAAGCTAACCCATCTCGCCTGACCGTTATTTCAAACAGATATACTGCGCCTGCAGGCTGTATTGTTAAAAAGGCCTCTGGGTAGCATCGGGAGTCCCAGGGACCATAACTGATTTCCTCTCTTGCGGGGTGATGGGGGCAGGGACAGATCTAGGCTTTCCTTTGCCCGGGGCAGAAGTTCTGATTTATGCTGCCCCCTCCCCCACCCCTACACAACCCAGCAGCAATACACGTACCTGGAGGAGTTATACAACGTACATTATGAAAATGTAACTGTAACGTACAGTTAAGTTATGTGGTGTTGATGTCTGAACTGCGAGTACTCTACCACTGTCTGTCCTGCGCCTACATCTGCCCCTCTCCAGGATCACTCGTCCCTCACACTCACTATCTCACCTGCATTCCTCTACCCTCCACGGCCTCCATGCAAGCATGCCGCGCAAACTCACTTAACAAACCGAGTAGTAAAGATCTCTGTTTGAACAAGATTGCGATGGTCTTTAAAAATCCCGCCTGCAAGTTAGTGTGATCCACCATCACAACGTGCAGCACTGCTATCCCATCTCGCTGGATATTTGGCTCCATTCCCCTTATTCTACCCTGCCTCCCCTCCTTGTGTGTGCTCTGGATGAGTAAAATACATACAAATGTGTAACAGAGTAATTACATGTGTGGTTTACGAGACCTTATATGTATTCAATCTCTTTTAAGCACGCCAAGTTTAAATTTTAATTGCAAATGGTGTTATGAGAAAGCTTTCTACTTTGTACCAATGGGCTGTTAATGAAAAACTCTGGTTTGAATATTGTGTTTATAATATTGTATCGATTGTACCTTAGCGGTATTGATGGCGAGTAAAAGTCTGAATATTAGTAGATAACGTATAATTATTTTTCTTTTGGCTTATTCGCTCTTAATTTCACAGGTTTAGTGTTTGAAAAGAAATTTCGACTCATACGGCGCCCCTTCCAACCCTGGGCCTAGGGCAGGCTGTCCCCCTTTGATCCTTCCCTGATTGGAACGAGTTATTGGTCCCTACAACGTGGTATTTTGAATAAGCAGCACTTTTGTGAAGAACCATCACGAGACCCATGAAAATCCCCGTCCCCGTGACTGTTTTGTTAAGCGGAATTTAAAGCTAAAGTTGTACATGACGGGGTGGTTCGGGGAAGCAAGGCCATTGAGTATGATTGTTTGGTGAAATGCCCTTCCACTGAGCTCTCCCCGTGGTATAAATACTGTATTCTCCCTTCGTCACACCCCTCTTCACGCCACCAGTAAACCATGCGCCTAGACCTGCATGAAATATGTAACGAGGGTAGCCAAGGCTAATCTCAAACTGTCTACAACAATGACAACACTTCCAACCAACAATAAGTAGGCTTCCAGAGCGGTTTGTTTGGCGCAACGCATTAACAAATTTGTTACAATCCCCTTCAGATCTCGAATGCAGCTACCTCAGGTATAGGCGCAACCAGGCTATGCATCTTCTGTGATTTTTTTTTTCAATTGAACAGCTACTTGTAACATGATCTCCATTTACTTCTTGCAAATATCCTGCCACATGCTGCAGTATGAAAAGCAACAAACTTTACGGCAGAAAATAATATGCCAACATCTTAAAAAAATGACGAAAGCTAGAAGAAAAAATTATGGAGGATACTCCGCCACATATTCCTATTTGCGAATGTCTTGAACATTAATGCAAGTATACGATCATTTAAAGTTGCTTAAAAAAGTTTTCTGGTAAAATTTAATAATAAATTCGGTTTTTTTAGTTATGCAATATTTTAAAACTGTCAAGAATTCGAGCCCCTATTAAGTAAAATTTATTTAAATGGTAGTATGTGCTACACTGTGCTTAGGTAGGCACGGCTGTAAAACGAAAATAAAATAATAAACAAAGTCTTACTACATCTCTAGAAAGAAGCGATTAAACAGTAGCATCATCGTCCACTTAATAACTTTATATATACTTTTATATAACATAATTCGAAAAATATATAAGAGCATTGGTAACACATCCATTTTTTTTACTGCCGATTCATTAGGAAAGTAAATCATTCCAATACAACTGAAAACTCGTACAATTTTACATCAGAATACGTATAATTTCTAATATATGAATGCAAATAGCTTACAATCCTTAAAGAAAATTAGCTTCCTATATCCCTGTCCAATCAAAACAAGGACGTATATGCGGGGCACTCGTGTAGTGGGCAATCCCATCAAAGTCCACCGAACATGAAATAATTGACAGCTAACATACATAAGAATTGCATAATATATTACTACAAGGCACTAACGAAATAATACATAGAAAATTCCTATCCTACACATACTGAACTGCTAACCAAACAAGCGATGAGCCAAAAATGAGTTCAAATATTATGTATAAAGCAAACTTCTTATTCCCGCCATAATGAAACAGTGTTTATTGCAATTTATGACATTTGTTCATATCAAATGCTCATTGTCGGAGCACATTTGCTCGATTAAGTCACATCTGTGGGAACTGAATCTACGAATGCAATAACCGAGCATATCTAGCTTCTAATGATACAAATTTATCTATAGTTTATTTACGGTTTCTTCACACTTTTTTAATCAAACCTTTGAAGAATCACCCATGTATGATGCATTTGGTTGTTTCAAAAATATATAATGCATCACAAGCATTTTATACTTCAGTTAACATAGAAGTTCCTTTTTTTTTTTTGTTAAGATGAACTTTCACTTAAATATTATTATACTGAGTGTGCACGGATGTGGTGCGTCATCCCTTTGGTGTCGTTCCCTAGACTCGGTTAAGCTTCATTTGTATGGCGTAGGAATATCCTCTAAGTAGAACTTCAGCAAGTCTTCAGAAAAGTTGGAAGTAATCATGAATGGGCTATAGTCACCAAATGTGAGAGTTCATTCCGCTATCTAAGGCGAGACATGAAGGGTGACCAAAAGCAGAATAAAACGGTCAAGATGTGGTCCCTGGCCAACGTCCACACCTGTTACGCACCAAACTTGCAGATGAAAATAAAATAAAAAATTAAAATCAATTACTTACACGCATCGCCAGACCCAACACGAACCGTGAAGAGGTGGAGAACAAACTTTAACAGAAATGCATAATAGGTCAAAACAGAATTTGCAAGGCGGTACCATCATACAGTGTTAAGAAAAATTTATATTATGTGACAATTTTCAAAAAATCAAATACATTAAAATTGATATCAAATGATTGCTGCTGATATTTAAGTGTGCTCGGTATGTTTATTTTATTTTGATTTATAATGTGGTGTATTTTAGGTATCGCACAATTAAATTTGTTGGCAAGTATTTTCATACTTGTTGCCTGATACTGATAGATTAATTTTTTATTCCCGCTCGCTGGATATATCCAGCCTACCAGGAGGGATGCAAAGCATTATGAGTGACATCACACACACTGCACTAGACTGCACTACACTGCCCTATGCTGCACTAGACTGCACTGTATTGCACTTCTTTGTTCTCTGGTGCCTTCGGTACAGTGTTGAAGTGTGACAGCATTATGGAAGGCATGGCACACCAGAAAGTATCGAAGTGATTGAGCTTTACCCTGCACCAATTTTCCATCTCTACAGAGGACATCTTTGCATCGTTCTGCATTCAAATGCAGCAGGGCGGATTGGCTGGATTATGCTGCCTGAACTGTAGCTCGTATCACTCTTTGTGGCCAGAATCGCTCTGAAGGATGAAACAGCTGGGCTTCACTGGGTGGTCCGCAGCTGTGTGATGCTTCTGCACATGGGGCACGCCCCTCAGTAGGGGTGGCATGGCCACCTGGGACATCAGGGGTGGCAAGTTGGCTGCAACCTGTCCTCCCCATATCCCCTGTTGGAGCAGATGGTGGTATGTTGCACTGGGTAAGTTACTACCAGGAGTGAACTAGTCTGACAGTGAGAGAGGGGAGTGACAACTCTGTGGTGTCTCCTCTGTTACAGCAGGTGCATTGGTTAGAATGGCTTCGCCCTGGAGTATCATCAACTCATAGGCAGTGCACGCCTACAGAGAGCGCCCTGATGCTGTCGACAAAGTGTCAGATACTGCTGCGACATCACCCCCTGGGCTGGCGAGGTGAGTGGGGAGGTGTCCCAAGTGTACAATGATGTGTTATGGTTGGCGGCACTGAAGTGTATCACCGTTGTGGGCACCACGATGCCAGGTATCGCGATGTAGGCTTCGTTGCTGACACAATACTGCTTAGTTGTTGTAGGCACAGATGCAGTGAAGGTAGCATCTAGCAATGATATCCTGTTTGTGATGCTGTCTTCCCACAAAAACCTGTTGAGGGGTCAATGCTGGGTGTCGCTGGGGCAAAGAAGTAGTGCAGGGAACTGCCAATGGGTGGTCACCTTGCTGTGTCAAATTCATTTTGTGTGAGGTTATGTTCGGTTACATGGATGACCTGAGGTGCCTCGATGCATGGAGCGGCATTGGAGGTGACTGTCAGTACCACTCGTCGGTATTTGGGAGACTTGTCGGTGTTTAGTCCAAATCTGCACAAGTCAGCTAATAGTCCCACTTTGATCTGATCATGTGGACGACACCAGGACAGTCCCATGGGTAGGATACCAACCGATCGGCATGTGTGCTCCAATGCAACACTACACCATCAGGTCATAGCACACATGAAGACATCACTAAGCATCGTGGCGCCCCTATCAGATTATCTACTAACAGCCGACGCCACTATTGCTTCCAAGGTGTTGCAGAGCGTTCATAGCCCAAAAAAGCAGAATGTAGTTCAGTGTAAATTAATCCCGTTGTGTGTTAACAACTGGCAAGTGTAGAAATCCCATAATTAAAATAATTTCAGAGTTAACTATGAGCCTCACCTGAGCCAAAGTAATTCAAAACCCCAGCAGAGTGAGTGGGAGAGTGTTTATTATCAGCAATTCATTGTTACGGACAGGGCAATTTTGAAGTAATGCAGCATTCAAAATATGAATCACAAAACAGTTTCTTCCAATTCCATTAAAATATAATACACAAAAATATAAGTTAACTTCTCTAATTTATTTACTGATGTTCATAATTAATATACCTTCAAATTTATATCTTAAAAAAAGCATTATTCTTTTGTTGCGGACGGGACGAAATTTAGAAGTACAGAAAATGACTCGAACTTTAAAGATAATATTTTAGTGATTTTTATTAGAAGTAAACTTTTATTTGGTAATAGAATTTGACATTAGTTAGTTGTCTTCCAATTCACAAATTGGCAAAGAAAAATTGAACTATTTATTATATTTTAAAGAAAGTGACATGTATAGAAGGGACGTTATGGATGGGATAGTTTGTTTGACAAGTAGTATGGGTAGATTCAAAGTGTTACAAGGTTATTAATACTGTCATAAACAATACACTCCTGGCATACTTAATACATATATGATTTTCATGCATAATGTATAATTATATGTGATAAATTGTTAATCTAAGTGGATATAGAAAAAATGCATCAATTGTTTCAGTTAAAACTTAAAGTTCAGTTCTACTTTTAAATCTGTAAAACTCCTTTTTCCTACATATTTCAGCTCAGGCTCAGGAAGCACACCAAGTATTTTGCTGACGTAAATAATAAATGGCTGTGACTTGTCCACTTTAAACAGTTGTCCTTGTTCAGTGTGAGAAGTAATCTGAATCATGTGAATAACCTCAATATTGTCATTTTCAACACCTTCTTGACTTTTAGCCACATATCTATGTTTTTTCTGTTGCTTGCTCTTCCCCACTAGCTCCACTAACAAGTACTGGACAACCTTTATTTCACTTTTAGTCACATGTTTAGGAACTGTATACTCACTATCAGTATCTAAATACACATCTTCAATCTTCATTTTCTTCCCAAGACTTGCCAACTTTTCTTGAAATTCTCTTCCAGTATCCGAATCTGACTCTGAATTACTAACACTCTGGACAAATACTCGATACAGTTTCAGTTCATATTGAATAGTTCTTCCAGCCACATTATATCTTGCTTGTTAACAGTGCGGAAATAATGCTTCGCTTGTACAAATGGTATTGGAGTGACCTTTCCCCGTCTCTTTTCCAAGATGTCTTGGTGCTGAGCAATTGATGTACTGTTCACCAAAATTATTTCGATTCCTTTAGGTTTGCAATGGTCAACACAGCATTTGTAAAATTCTTCAGCATTTAACACAGTAACCTGCCTGGATTTTATTCGCTCCTAAATCATTCGCTTGACTGTTCCACCATCTCCATCTATGGTTCCCTTGCCATGAGAAGTTGCAAAAAAAAACTCCATTCAACAGTTACACCAAAATTATCTTCCATGTGACATAAATTTGATAAAGTGAATTTATTTTTAAACTGCCTAGCACAGCCATCAGAGAAAATGGACACCTCTTCAACTATGTGCTGTTCTTTCAGGTATGTGATGATTTTCTTTAGGAAAATCTTTATAGTGTATTTATCATGTCTTAAGTCATCTCTGATAATTGCATACCACTGTGTTGCATTTTTCAGCCACGCTACACCAGTGAATAATGTAACCTGGCTGTTATTCCAATGTGCATTCTGTATTTCATCTTGTGCATTTAACGAGTAATTTTCTGCGAAGTCTACTTGCAGAACAACTCCCCTAAGTTGCAAGTTTTTCTTTTTTGTCTCAAATTGGGCTTCTTGTGTGGACTTTACAAAACAATGTACTTTTAAAGCAACTAACTGTTTTTGGACATCAATAATTGTATTTCAATAGAGCCACCAATACTGGAAAGTGTAAAACAACCATTCATATCAATCCACTGCTTCCATGAAACCACAGTTGCTAAGTCAGTATTATTGGGTAAGATACATAAAATATCATTTTTACATTACTAGCAGTTATCTTCCTGTCAGTGGGAAATACTGAACAGTTTTCACCAGTGCACCAACAATGAAATCGAAGTTTGCATGATGCTTACACACACACACATTGTGTGGCATTTCCGAATTTGGTAGGACATCTCTAGGTCGTAACTCATAGAATTTGCTTTGCTTAATATCAACATCAGGGTTTTCACTCACAAACAAAGAAAATGCCTCTTTAATTGTCATAACTTGATGTCTTTTCTGGATCTTCTCTATGAATCCAGTGCTTTCATTCCTAATACTCTTAAAATCCCTCTTGCCAGGTGCCTGTCTGCTAATATCATCTCGAACATAGAAGGAATGTACTTTATCTTTTGCTTCACTAGTGAGTAGTGTTGACCCTTGTTTATAAACTTTATAAACACGTGCGTATCAGGTGACAAAGTATCTAAAGCTAGTCTTCTTGCTACAGCAATTTTTTCCTTGGGCATTTAGGAAGAGATTTGTTTGCCTTCAAAAGTGCTTTCCCAAAAGTTTGTTTACACAAATAAGATCCATGTTGGCTTAATTCACCATTGCCAGCCTTTTTACTAGATTGTTGTAATTCTTTCTTTTTCAACCTGTACTTTCCCTTTCTTTCTGTTTCTTTACCCCTTCTTAACTTTATTTATTTCCTGCCTACTGTTGTTGATAGTTAAGAATGCATCTTCTCTTTTTCCTTGGCACGTGATATTCTTTTACATTTGGCATCTGATTCCATGTGGTTTTCCATCCCCCCCCCCCCCCCTTCTAAACTTTTTCACTCTTAGTCTGGTATTTTCCTTTCCTTCATAATCTTGTCTGTCTTGATTTTGAACTCAAGTGTCCACCTAGATAAAAGTATAGGTCTAAGGTATAAGTTTAATACATTGTTTAATCAAATATAAACCATATATAAGCTTTGCTATAATACCTAACGTTATAGTGTCTGATGTTAAGTGTAGAAATTAACCTATAAAAGTTAACATAATAAGTTCTTGTAAAACTCTTAACATGATATTTCACAAACTGTTACTGACAGGACATGTCTTCACAATTCCACAGAATTGCAAACATTATCATCAGACAGTCAGTTGTTTGAGGTTAAGTTTAAAACAGTTTATTTGCTTTGTTTATATGATGACAACAATAATATTATTTTACTCTATTATATAAGGTAGACTTCTTAATGCTTTTGTTAAGGACGGGATACTCCAGTACAACATTAACTAATTACACAATTTTCAGAAATCTCCTTGATTCTTCGTGAAATTAACAAAACACTTAAAGATATAGAGATTGACTGTTTCCCTCCAAAAGCCAGGTGTGACAAAATTTCAATTTTTTTGAAAGTTGCATGACTAACAACTTTTATCAATTAAATTCCTCACTTGTTAGTGTTCGAAAACACCAACTTCAAATGAGTGTAAAATTGAAAATAAAGTCTATTAAAAAAAATTCCACAGTATTGAAAACATCGGATATTTTTTTAATTGAATAAGTACAATGTTAAGGAAAATTCACTGAGGTTGACTTTGGCATGGAATTGCTGTTATGTTTTTTATGTAATTTTCAGCATCCTAGTCATTGTATTATCTATGTATATCTTTGCAGACTATAATGATTATACACTGGGAGATACACTCGGAAGCAACATAATGTCATGCAAAATTAACGGTATTAAATTTCGTTGGATTTATTTCATGTACGTATTTTCTTCAAGGGATTACATGATTGTGTAAGGGTGCCTGTAAAATATAAATTAGCCGTGTAAAATTTTTTCCATTACAATATTATGTACCCATAGTGCTAGACATTTTGTTCTAAATGTTCTACGTTAGTGGCGCTTCTCCCATTCTGCCGGGAGTGGACAGGCACCACCTTCTTTAGTTTTAAGCGAATGTGCAATGGAACAAGGCCATGTGCACAGCACAGACCATTAGTTTCATAATGTTTCATAATAAACACCATGAGCTTCATCATTCCATGTGGCTGTAACCCCCAACTCACCTCGGGAGGGCGAAGCCGAGTTCCACTCCTCATATAATTAAAATCTTTTCAGGTAACATGGGAGTTATCTTTTTTATTTTTTGAGCACATCTTAAATATAATTTCAGAATATTAACATTCCAAAAATTTAGATCCCAAAACAATTTATGGGCTACAACACACGAAATATGTGAGTAATAAAAAAATATTGGACCCAACTGTTTACAACAAAAATGTTGTTTAACTTTACACATAAATAAAAGTTATCAGGTCTACCCACTTGACGAGGTAGGGTTACTACATATACAGGAAATAAATAATCGAAACCCTAACATGTTACTTCAAAAACATCACCCGATGCCGAAACACATCCAAAAGAGGCTATGAAAATCCTGCCTCCATCAAAATTCTCAACGTTTACGTGTTGGCAATCCATTCAAAACAGGACTTAAAATAAGGAAATAAACAGCATAGTTGATTCACGATAACTTCGGCCTTTTCTGAAGCCCTGCTAAATTTATACTTTTGGTTACTGATTAGGTATCCTTACGCTTCACGTAAACGTAAACACTGCCATATGACTTCTACTTTTATAACTGTCAGATGCGTTGGTTGCTGTTTACAGCTGTTCAAAGAATTGTCATATTGCAGAAACAATTTCCTACGAATGTTCACAATGTAGGCCTATAACAATATTTAGGTCAGCTTTAAAACTATTTGTTACACACGATATAGCACGTACACATAATACACATTAATATTTTGCCACGACGGTGCAACTGTTGCGTAAACAACAGTAGTATTTAATGTGTGGTTATTAATATGTGTTTGGAATAAAAATTAGAACGAAGGGACAACCAGTCCAACGAAACGACGCAGTAAATTCAAGCATTCAACTCGTGTCACTTATTTATTGTACATCAACAAACGTAAAAGATAGTGGTGAACATGCAAACACATAGGCCTACCGTAACATTTATTCTGCTAATATTTGCAGGCATTGGTACTTTCTGATTTGTAGGTTTATTTTATTATTTATTTAATTTTATCTGGGTGGGCTTAGTATTTCGTTGGGATTGTTGCAGACATTCAAATCACAGAAACGTAAGCTCGTTATACAACTGTTTTCCGAACACCTAGGGCAAAGGTAAAGCGTTGTGATAAACAGACGTGAATGTAAATAATTAATTTCGTCATAAAATCAGTTCATAGTTAAAACGTATAAATTCTGCACGTATTTGAAATCAACACACACACCTGGCCTGCGTAACGATTACAACGTAGCCACCAAGCCCTTCCATACGCAACGATCACAACACATTCCCCTTTGCCATGGAGACACATATTTATCACAACATTGTAACTTCCGTAAGATGTTTCAAAAACACGAGTACGAACTTGATGCTTCTTTCAGAAACACACCGAGTCATTGTATGTCGCCCCCGCCACCGCCATATTGGGGACGCTTTCCACACCACGTGTGCCAACCTGCTGGATTTGTGTGTCGCGCAACGAGCTGTGTCGCGCCATCGCATCTAAAATATGCCGTTGCATCTAAATAACATATAATAGGTATTTAAACAATAAAATCTCGTTTCAGTTGTAAATTACTATCTCAGACATCATTACTGTTACTGTAATTAGTATGAGTGTGCTGAAATTAGGAATAACAAAATGTATACCTTTCATACACAGGTGGTACGATCTTCCCGATGGAGAGACGAGAGATAGGGAGAACGAGAGAGAGACACACGCTCTGCTTCGCTTATTGAACCTTTATTCCGGACCGAAAAAAAACACCAGTCTACACACGGGAATTTGCGCCGATATTTTCAACTGCAACAACGAAATGTGTTTCTGTCAGTGCTACCTAACAATACAAAAATATCAATTGGCAACGTTTAACTTACAAATAGTATAAATAAAACGAGGTTAAAAAGTATTGTAACTGTGAACTATTTCTTACCGGCCATTGCCAACACGTCGCTGCTCTCAATGTTGTTAATTCGTATTTAATACAAAATAAATATTACAAATTATATAAGATACTAAGGTAAAGTTTCATTTATTCAATAATACAGTACTCTACAGTTAATCACAGTGTTAAATATTTGTGGAATACAAGTTATTGGAAAAACAGGTTGACATAATACGCGTAGGGTGATTTTTCAAAGGTTCTATTCCAAAAGGCCGAAGAAAGCGTGAATATTTTTATATTTAATGTAATATCACATTAAAGAGTATGTTGATAAAATATATACTTCTTGCTACTTATGGTACGGAGATTGTGAGAAAGGATATAATGTTTTCAAGGAGATACATAATTTGGTTCTTGGAAATTAACACATTGGCAGCCAACCTTGAGAATTATATATAGATCTACATTTCCATAGTAAATACCATGTCTACAAAAACTTCAGCCCTTTATAAATTAATACAGGAAATTGTTATTAATTATCCTACTCCATGAAAGATGATTGTCGTAAGTCACTTAAATGTCTACATCCTTATAAATATCTTCTTATCGATTAAATGTAATTCGTCATGTATGATTAATTGAAATCATTTCAGGAATGTGATATTTTAAACATAGATTAAATTAATTTGTATCTTAAAAATTACAGATATCTCATTAAACAGTTAATGGGTAAGTGTATACAATGCAATATATTAGACAAGTTTATTCACGTGTATCATAATTTATTACGGATTGCATTTCGAAATAAAACAATATTGCCATATTACATGAATATTTCTGAAGAAAATTCTTTCATTGAACAATCAGAAAAAAATATAACAAAATTTACAAGCATGTTCTAAGTAGTTTCGATATTACTAAATATGACTCATGTTTATATGGGGTAACAAATTTCTGTTCCTTGTTACCGAAAATCGTTAGAGGAGTATGTACTTTCACAGGAAATAATTTAGTAAAACGACAATTTTACAATTTATTAAAATATTTTTGTAATACAATTGTATGGATTTTAGTAAACATTCATAAAGCTGATATAATTATGTAATACGCTCAAGTTTTTGGTTCCATTAAGTCCTTACTATTTCATATATATGTAAAAAAAAAAAAAAAAAAAAAATCTTTGTAAACCGTATAAATTCGAATAGTTTTTCGCTGTATTTTTGAAGCTGTAGGATGAAAACGTTATCTCGTTTTAAAGAAATTGCGTGAAAAAACTTGTCACATACGCTTTATTTATACCTCAGGAACTTATGTTTTCGGCAATATTGATATACTTCTAAAAATGTCACCAAATATTTTGTTAATTCAAATAACCGCTCTGAATATAAAATTGTGTAAAAATATGTAAAATACGATCCCTTGTTTTATATAGTTTCAATATCTCACTCCAGCAGAATTTGGTTTTATGGAAATAGTACTAGCAGACACCCCCACATTTCGCATATTTGTTTGAGAGCTTACTAGACATTCAGACACGTGTGGCATATATTTAGGTAGTTTTTACAAATGAATGAGAATCTGTTAAGACATAACCTGGAGAATTCTGATTCAATAACAGCCTGCAAGTGAACCAGTACTGTCTGTATCCAGTATGTATCTGCTCCGACATAAACTGGCCGTTGTGCGTTGCAACTACCAATGAACAAGCATCTGATGCTAGATATTTCAGATGGCTATGGACTCTCGCCTACAGGTCAATGTAGAAGCTAAATTACAGGACCTACACTTAGTATTAGCATGTGGAAAGTTGTAATACTTACACAACATTCGCCAATTTCTACCTTAAAAATAAAGTGGAATTTTTCTGTGTTCTCTGATTTACAGTATAATATTTTCTAGCATATTTGCTTACACCAATGACTCATTCCAAAATGTCAAACGATTTCTTTCTGTCGTCGTAAATTCCATTACTGAAATTAATTTGGTTATAAATAGTATATATTTCCTTTAATGTAGTGCTAGTCACGATATTATTCTGATTGTATAAAATTCTATAAAATTCTGGTGTTATAGGTTATGACAATTTTATATCTGATTTGGGACATGTCTTGGCTATAAAATACGGCAAGAAAATTTTTGGCATAAAATAAGTCTATGGGATAATGTACGCCCGCGTATAGCGAATATCAAGCGTAATAACATTAACTAACCGACCCATATAACACCCGACGTGTTCCCACAGTGATTACTAATTACTGTTTAAAATAAACTCTAATGGTGCATATCTTCGGCTTATAAAAAATTTCTGTTTTTTCTACTCTAAAATTAAATATTAAAATGTACAATTTACTTGAATATATTTGTGCTCTTGCACCATTAGATATTCTTTATCATAACAACAAAAACTTAAATTTCTTTCTGCGTTGGAACGGTATGCAGATAGAGGTATTGAGGTACTTTAGTAAAACGTATTGAGTCATGTAGTATTACTTCATAAGCACACTCATCTATCCGATTCGTATAAAGCTGTGTTCAGGACAAACATGATTCTGTCCACAGGTAGGTTTGATTTCATGTCAATATATTTAAAGCAGATCTAGGCTTTACACTGTCCTAAGTGCAGTCGACTGCAGTGGCGCAGTTGATAGTGTGGGTGAAGAGATTTGTACGGCTCTTAACATCGAGGTCTTGAGAGCCGATGAGGGCGAAGTGAGGTGAGTATGGAGCGACGAAGGAATAAAATGGTGAGAGGAACGTGAGATCCCCGGGAAAACCCACCGACCAGCGGCATCGTCTGTCACGATTCCCGCATGCGAAAAACCGGGAGTGACTCCGCCGGGAATAGAACCAGGTTCCCTTAGGTGGGAGATGAGTATAATTGTTAGAGTGAGCGGTTATGGACACAAGAGGTTCTGGGTTCGGGCCGACGTTAAACATGTAGATAGTATGTGTTTGCCTTCATACGTAATAATTACGCTATCTAGTACTGGGAGACTCAAACTTATATGAGCGAGCTATATTCAGCAATAAAATGTCACTTAACCAAAAGCTCAGTGCTTATAAGGGCGTCAGTTTCATGAGGCGAGTACGACAGAGCTGTCGTGTTTTGTGTTCAGTTGCTGCCATTACTCAGTTGCGAGGACGTCTTAAGCTAGAGGCATGGAGCTTAGTGTTATATCTGGTGCGTCGGTCTTTGTATTTACGGCATTTACATGCTAAGTAAAATCAAGTGAACAAGACCACAGATTTTTATTTTCTTTCTTTGGCATAAACGTTATTGCGCTAGATTGATTCGTTGGCTAGAACTTCGCAGGAATTTAGTCCAGCCAAAATCAATTAACAATAACTATCTTGCACTGCAAACCTAATGTTTTTATGGCAAGTAGTAATAGTGTTTTGGCGTAGTTTGTGTCAAATGTTTCATGACGAGCAAATATTTTTAACTCCATAACAAAATTAATATGTGATTAGGTCAGTTGTTGGTGTTCATTGAAACGGAAACAATAAGTAGCTGATAACTAATGGGTCTAATTTCCTCTGTATGGTAAAAAATAATTTTGAATGTAATTCTTTAAAGCTAATATGCGACGTAGGCTTTGAAATCTCGTCGACAGCATTGTCATTAGAGACAGGACCGGAAATATACGCAACAGTAACGAGACAGTTACAAATGCACACGTGACTTTCCCGGAACTCGAATCCAGAAAACTTCGTGCAATGAGATAGCGTAGTACTAACTCCATTACGGAGGTAGGATTCGGAGCATCAACTTGGGATGTTATCAGCCGAACGTTTTAAATTATAGGATTTACAAACTAAAAAATGTATGGGGAGCGTCTTTTTGAAAATAAGTGTCTGAACCACTTAAATCATGCAAGGTTGCATAGCGTATCGCAACGCTGTTTGTGTGCGCAATTTGGCGGTAACCGGTTGATTCATTCCCGAGATATGGCAAAAAGAGTATTTCTTCATTTGGCGATATCGTAACTGTCAACACACAAAGTTTGGTTGAATTTGGTTGAATAGTAATACACAAATGACAAACTTATCGAAATTATTTATTTAGCCATTATTTGGAAAACCAGTGTCTGCTCCACTTAAACCATCTTAGTTTACATGGTCTTCTGTAACACTTCTGGTGGACGATATTTTTTTGAACTTAGGTCGAATGGGTTTGGAAAAATGACAAAGTAGTTCCATTTTATCACGTGACATTATCCTAAAAAAAAGTCGGCAAAGTAAGATGTTTATAATGATTACTGATAGCATACAAAATTTGGTTGAATTTTTTAGAGATATAAAATACTAATATAAATTAATTTTATTGATGCAATTTAAATAATGCCTGCCCCTCCTAAAGCACGTAAGTTTTCACGGCCTACCGTAGCACACGACTTGCGTGTTAAATTTGGTGGGAATATGTTGGTTCATTCCCGAGATATGTCATATAACCTCAATTTCTTCGCGTGACAATCTTCATTTATGACGGCAAAAATGGTTATGTATCAGTAAATTACATGAACGTCGTAGGTACTTGCAGCATATAAAGTTTGATTGAAATTGTTTGGGATATGTTGCATACTAAGCAAATATATTACATGCCGGTTATTATTAAAATTGTGACCAACCCCTTAAATTATATAAATTTATATGGACTCCAAATGTGTAACATTTCCCATGAATTTGGTGGGAATTATATAGACTAATTATTTTCCGAAATTAGTTATAAAATCTTAATTTAGCATGTAGTGTTAACTTGTCAAATGAAAGAGAAAAATATTAATATATTAGCTCATTTGATGATAGCATTGATACAGTCAGTATACGAAGTTAAGTTTAAATTGATTAGAATGGTTCTTTGATGTAACATACTAAACTAAAATGTTTATACGTCTGGAATTGATCTCATAAGCATAATAGTTCTTTCGCAAAGTAGTCTAGAAAACTCAAGTTGGTAGAATCAATTAAAAATGTTTAGTTACAGTTAAAATTTTAGTCACTTTTTGTAAAATATATTTTCTTGTGACTTCGGAGGGTTTTATAATTGTCATTTTCTCAGAGCCAAAATATGTATTTACGTATTTACAGACAGAATGCTCACGGTTTAATTACGTAACTTTTTTCTCAGCTATCGGAGTTCCCATGATCGCATCGCAAGTCCAGTGGTTAGCCCCCCCCCCCCCCCCCACACACACACACACACACACACACACAAAAGTTCAAGTTTCTTGTTGGATACAGTTCCTGGCGGGCGGAAATATTTGAACAACTGTTTTCACGTGGAGAAAGTAGCGAGCACTCCGGAAGTACCCGGAGAAAACTCCGGGTGCTCCCGTTTCCTTCCTGTATTGTTCCCACCACTACTCCATTGGTATCTTATATCCCCCTGCTATTCCTGCTGGCTGCAGCAGCGGAATCGTCCCTGAGGTATGACAGTCGGCTCAGTTTAGTTACAAAGTACACCTATCCGTATTGTAGGCCTCACATTAAGACGGCTTTATGAGGACTTACATTCGCTCCCCCACACAACTAATAAGGTTAGCTTTCCATATTGAGTTGTATACTAGACTACGGTAAAAATTTCTACGCCATAATTAAATATTTGTCACAAAATAAATACGACGGTCGTTGAAGTCCCAGTGCCTGTAGGACACACCGCTCTCAGAACTGAGTAACAGCGCGGCTGGGTAAAGGCTGTTCATTATAAAGCGAGCACTTTCGAAATCAACATTAGAAAAAAAGTCACTGTTCCTAACTGCATATATTTTAACGGGCGCTATGAGTAACATACGCCCAGTTAAATTGGTAACGATAAATGGGAAAGTAGTTCTGTAATTTAAAGTCGAATAAAATGTGTTAGGTAACAATTTCTGTTAACTTAATTATTTCTTTCACTGTCTGTTTTTTTATGCATCGGAGTGTAAAAATGAGCAGATTTGTAAAATATTTACTTTTATAATAATTTCACACTTTCATTTGACTGCAGACGCATGAATAAACTGATCACGCCCATGACAGTGTTAGTCTTACATAAGACGGAAGAATACACAACGTGTATACAAGTAGATCTTAAGCAGGGCTTTCAAAAGGGCTCATTTGATCGTGAATAGTATATAAGAACAAAGGCGCATACATCCTCCTCGTTACATAAGAGTTATGTCTTTGTTATAAGACGTAATAATATTCTTTTTAGTAATTTTGTGGTTGAAGGTGACGCCCTCAAATACATCACACACCTTCCCAGACATAGGCAGTCACGAATTTATTAATAAATGAAGACGAATACAGTTTTTCTACGTTCATTAGCCGGGACTCGAACCCAGAACTCTTGCCATCTATGGCATTTAAATCAACACGGAATGTATTTGAACACCGATGTTCCAATGCAATTATATATACAATTAGATTCATAGACCTATAACGTGATACGTGTGTACATATTTACATTACATGAAAACAACACAAATTGTTTAGATACCTGAATGTATTAGTTTGCACAAGATTGTGACACGAAAAAGATTGATATTTTTTCTGTACTTCATGTCACGAAAATAGTACCTACAGTAAGAGTTGTTATTTAAAGACCTGGGCTATAGTCATATAGTACATAATTTATCCTTACGAAATTTAAAAGAAGAGGCATAAATTACCGTCATCCGAGAACACATAATTCGATATTTTAAAGGATCGAGGTTGCGTTCCAGCGGTAAGATACGGGACTGGTACCGTGGAAGACAGGAGTTGTGTTGCCGGCCTGGCGCTTCCATGACTTTAGTTCTCACAGGTTTTGCTGAGAACACTCCAGGCGGATTCTGGGACTGTTCCTTCATACAGCCACAAGCCTATTCCTTCCCTGTCACATGTACGTCTAGAGCTGAGCTGCCCTGCCAAGGCCTGTCGCCGTTCCTGCCACTCACTACATACAATGAAACAAACAATAAATTAAATTACGTGTGACCGTGCTCCTTCACGCAGGTATTATTTTGTTAGGTTTGGCGATGCTTTTATACGCGATAATGAAAATAAAGCTTCCTGGTGCGTGTTAAGATGGAGCTACTTTTATAAAGTGTGCATACAGATAGGTGCAAAGTAACACAGTTTCTTCAGACATAAGTATAAATATATAAAGAAACAAGGAATTTATTAATAGAAATCAAATTAATAATATTAATTATTTTCATAGAAATTACAATAAAGCAAAACAAATTTGTTGGAAAACAACATAACGAGTTAATGCGTAAAATTAATAGTAGAAGAAAAATGATTTCAGAACAGAACCTTCAGAATATTGTCTGTCTTGTTTTTCCAAAAATTCATTCGTTCTTCAGAGAAAATAACGCTATACCATGGTCTCTTAGTAATGTAATTAAAGCTCTTCTTCTACTAAGAGTGAAGTATAACAAGAGAGATCTCATACACTACTCTCGATCACAAAATGGAAATAAACATCGTCTTCAGTTCCCTACATACACTGAAAAGAACCATTACATCTACAGACTTACTCGTGTGTAACTACCTGAATGAATTTCGTCGTTGCCTGCGCTTATACATTCAAAATGCAATATCGCCCACACCACTCAACCGAATTTGGTGAAACAAACTATTATGTCATCACAGTCACTTCAGCAACACAACAATGACAAAAAATGCAAATTTGCAACAACAGTAATTATGTCAGAGTACCGACAAATAATAACCAAATACAGTATCGAACAACCTGTATATTGGGTCTTAAATTAAATGTCAAATTACAACGCAAGGGTGTATTATTCCTAATGAGTTCCCTTCATGAACTGTTATTTCACTGTCAACTGTCAGATACGTATGTGTGTATCATTCTTTATGTTTGTTTGGTGCAGGGCGATTGGCAGCTACACATAAAGCAAATATCTTCTGTATTAAAACATACTGTGTGTGTATATATATAATATATATATCATTATACCAACTATACGATCAAATAAAATTCAAATAAAAATACAAATAATTACCTCTCCAATAATTACATATTAAAATTATAATTGAAATTATAATTATGATAAGGAAAAGAAAGATTACAAAACCAAAGCCGATTATTACGGCAAAATATATTTATTATGGATCGAAGTACAATTCAGCGTGACCATGAATATGCGTGTCACAAGTAGTAACTTCCGATACAATCAAATCTGATCACCAATTTCAAACTTCATCTTCTTACGAGACAACATGGGCGCATTACCAAATACGCTAATAACAGCAGTATTATTGGCCTTCCCTTCATGAACAGGATAAATCTTCCAACATATTATATCAATGTGAAATAACAGTTCATGAAGGGGACGCATTAGGAAGAATACACCTTTGCGGTGTATTGTGGTTGTAATTTGACATTTGATTTACGACCCAATATACAGACTGCTCCACACTGTGTTTGGTTATAATTTTTTGGTACAGTAACATTATTACTGTTGTTGCAAACTTGCATTTGGATGTCATTATTGTGCTGCTGCAGTGATTGTGATGACATAATAGTTTGTTTCGCCGAATTCGGTTCACTGGTGTGGGCGTTATTGCATTTTGAGTTTTCAAGGTCCTTCAGCAGTCACCTAGAATGACACGGCGAGTTTCATACACTTAAATATCTGACAACAATGTCTGCACAATGCCGGCCATCTGTTGGACACCGCTATAAACAATGAAAGGCGCCATCTAGCAGCAGAAAGATATGGCCGCTATTGTTGTCACACTGAGGGACGGCAACAAAGCATTACTTTATAAAACTGCTAGCTGACCCTGCGACTTCGTTCGCATGGAATTTAGGACCCACTTTGAATACCTCTAGCCACTGGGCCACTGCGGCCCCACTTGGGTTCGCTCTAGCCATTGAGCCACTGCGGCCCCACTTGATATAGTTATATCCACTAAACCACTACTGCCTCACTTGGAATAGCTCTAGCCACTGGGCCACTACTGCTCTTGGGAAGGAAAGGACAGTCCATAGACAAAAGAGAAAGGAGAAATGACGGAACTTTTTTTTAACGATGCTTTTTTTATGCAGTAAAATTACAATAAGACTTTTCGTAAAGGAATGATATAACATTACAATACATTTTTAAAAAATAAATTAGACTTTTTCCGGGATAAAGAGTAGCCTATGTCACTCTCCGATCCTCCAACTATATCTGTGCAAAAAATCACGTCGATCCGTTGTTCCGTTTTGACGTGGAAGAACGACAAACAAACACACAAACACATTTTCCCATTTATATTTCCCATTTATATAGTAATAAGTATGTAAATTTCATGTCAATACGTTCAGTGGTTTTTGAGTTAAATCCGTTCAGACAGACAGACAGGCAGGCAGACATGAAAAAAAAATTAACATTAAATATGGCTTAGTAATCAATTAGCCTATATGAAAACATAATTAAAAGTGGAAAATTCTAAAATCACAGACACTTCTATTGTATTTATTTGTTATAGATACAAGTACTCAGAACCTCGGAGGTCAGCGTGGTGGAGCGGGCAGAGGCAGGCAGCCACCCACTATATGTACAACCGGAGATAGGGACGATCTTGAGATCTAGTTAGGCGCGAAAATAATCCCCACACATAACCCTAAATGGGAAGATACCCAGGCGATCCTGAGGTAGACTCTGTTTTTCCTTTAATTTCAATTAATTGTTTGTTATTTACTATACAATCGGATTAGAACCCACGCAATACAGATAACGGGTTCGATCACATTCCAAGACGATATGTTTCGTTCGTTAGTATTTTCGCGATTGCTTACTGCAGCACCTTGAGGGTTATCTGTAGTTATACCATTTTCTCTAACTATAGTCTGTTCACGGTAAAGGGAGTAGTATTGAGGCCTTGTAACTTTTTCTTTCAGTTGTCTTTTATCCTTTAACCACATTTCTAAATAAATATTGCTATGTAAATAATAAAAACAGTGTGTATATTCCACCACACAGGGAAGTTAACGACTAGGACTGAAATAAAACATATTATATACTATTATTCCAAATGAGAGGGCTTTCAAAAGTGCCCGCTTTACCGTGAATAGCCTATAATGAATTGCGATATTTTTCTAGAGAAATGTTGAGGGTAGCTATAACAATAATTGTTCAGCCCTTACATTGATATATGTTGAGAAATTCTTAAAAATTAATTTATATAACTTAGATATAGCAGAATTAAAAAAAAAATGTAACTTCAGCGAATGTTAGCAAAAGTACAAATTTCTTGGGAATTTAAAATTATGTTATTTTCATTTTTCTACGAAAATATTTCGTATTTCGGACCTACAATTATTACCATTTCCCAGTTGACGTCAATTTTTAGGTTTATTGACGTAATAAGTGAAGGCTATAAACTTCTGGCGGTTTCATGTTTACGTAAATCTGTCAAGTCTTTAATGGTTTCGTGCCACCATGAAGTTCCAACTGCTCAACACAATTATTAGTAAAATAAGTCTGTGACAAAATGGCTTTGCTAGAAACGCGTGTCTGTAAACTCTACTGTAATGGTTCAACCACTATGTTACATAAAGAACAGTTATGAATGTTTTGTTCAGCGTCGTAACTCGTTCAGTTAATGTTGAGCTTCGTGTTGTAGCATAACACGCAGGCAGCAGCAACACTAGGGCCGGGTTGAAGGCAAAATACTGAAGCAATTTTGGCAGCGGAAAAACTTAGAATACTGCTTGACTTGAGAAATGGGATTTGCATAAAAAAACATTCTGCGGCGTGTGTAGTATTGGCCATGCACCTGCAACATCGTCAGGCTACTCTAACCATCAGGTTACCCGACCTAGATACTGGATCCATAAAGTCAAAACAATCATCAGTGAATAAAAAAATGTGTATTATTACGCCAGTACGGTAAAATATCCCGAGAGAATACGTTATTTCCATCGTTCTAACAGTTTAAAATTTACAGCAGAAGTCATTACGTGGGGCTGACATACTTGAAGAGGACAAGAAATAGCAACACTACACAATCAAATGAACGTTCACCCACAGTTTCCAATGTTCTTAAAAGAAACAAGCAGGATACTTTCCAAAGTTCCACATCTGCACAGCTAGCTGCATCGTGATGTAAAAGTGTGATGGAATTTAATTCTGTGTTGAGCCGTGTAGATCATGGTTGTTGAGCAAAGCCTTCAATTTGAGACGCGTATCCACAAATTGTTTAATTTCAAGCTCCCCGCAGAGGCGATACTTTATTTCCCTTGTTAAATAATTGTTAAGCTTTCCCCTGTGCTCCCTGTGAGATAACAAGTCTCAAACACGTGACCTTAGCGTGACACACGATCCATTATTCTCTTCTTAATTGCTGACGAGAATAGTTTGTCACATATTTTGTTAACAATTTACATAATTTTATATCGCTTTTAAGTAGAAAATCATTTAATACAGGCCGCGATGCAGGATTAAAAGTGTTTTACAATCTAAACGATTGCTGCCCCACTGTTACAAGTAAAGAAAGGATTGTAAGCGGCTAAAATACTGTATATCGACTTGCTTTAGTACATACCGAGTCCTTAGTGGAGCCCACGTCTGTGGCGTAATTTGTATTTCACAGAGGATCAAATGATCACGGCAGTTGGGTAATATCTACAGCAAATTATAAAAGGCAAAGCGTTACTGTCACCTGTACCTTGTATTTGTTCCTGATCTAGAAATAAATAAATAATAGCCCAAGAACACAGGTTGGAAACACCTTCGGTTTTGTTTGACGGTTAGTTTGTAAGTATGAATAATAAAGCCTCAGTATGACTTCGTGCAGCGTTTAGTAAACTGTACGATTGCTGCACGGTGCGCCTGAAGCACAGGCAATACGTCTATTACTTGTGCGGTGTATGCTGTGGACATAAGGCGTCTGGCTCCTAGTGGTAAGAAATGCTTCTGCAGCTGCAACTAGCTGTCACACACAAACCTGAGAGCAGTTCAGATATAAGTTAACTTGTTCTTTCTTATATATTTCTGCGTCAGGAACCAGGTGAAAGAGCAACTAACACAGAAGTGTAATTTAAATTATTCGGGCATAATGCCACGGGGCACAGGCACCAGGGCCCGACCCCCTGCTTACCTAATTTTTGTTGTGTTTTCATGCGAGATGATTTGTCCCCTAAATCCAAACGGGACGGATGCACTGATATCAACCTGGACACTACAGTAGGACCCGGTACTCACTGGGTAACTTAAATGAAATGTTGAAAACATGCAGGCTGTTTCGGTAATTTGCATCCTCCACCCGATCTGCGATGGTACCTGGAAGGAACGAAGCTAACTTACAACTATGAGATGGAGCAGATGCCGGCTACGAGGAATTTCGAACATTAGTGGGAAAATACACGAGTCGTCACGGCCTGTAAACATCTGGCCGGTCAATGTGATCGGAATAAACTGCAATATTTCCAATGGCACATACCTCAGTGGAAGGCCGAGTAATATGCTACATGAATTTTTGCCTATGATCTCTCTATGAATTAAACTGGTCATGCCACCACAAAGCATCATTTACGTTCCAGTCGTCGCAAAGACAGCACACGAGATGGTCGTGACAGTCATCGACGAGCATGTAGAGTTGGTGAACTTTTGAAACAAATAAATCACCCTATGTCTGCATTTGAGAACATGGGAATAATATTTATTACGACCAGAAGCAATAAAACAAAGTGTCGTGCAAAACCTGCAATCAGTACACCACAGGTTACCCAGTTGTCAAAATGTGCAAAAGAGATTTTCCTCTCCAGTCCCGGCTTCGAAGTTGATTGTCATGCAAGATTACCTAAACTT
Source organism: Dryococelus australis (assembly GCA_029891345.1). Lineage (NCBI taxonomy): Eukaryota > Metazoa > Arthropoda > Insecta > Phasmatodea > Phasmatidae > Dryococelus > Dryococelus australis. The sequence continues at coordinate 72,573,917 of CM057002.1, read as the reverse complement.
CAAAGAGTCAGTTATTTTTTATTGAATATAATGTTACAGAGGGGGATCTTCGTGTACACTGCCACCGGAAGTTTGGATTGTGGTCCAGCACAAAGATATCTTCACTCTTCCATGACAGTCTTTCATGCGAATTAGTGGGACTTTGACAAAATAAGATGGAACCAACCTAGCATCAACGAAAATTTCAAGCAATGGAATTCTTCACCTGATCGATCTCATCAAGAATATTTTTTAATGTTATCTAGGAGAGATGTGAGAATAACATTGACTATCAATAATTACCTTTCGCTCACTCCGAATGAGCTGTCTGTGTCCAAAGTAACAGGCTGGGGAATCGAAGATGATTACAGAGTGATATGTACCTTGGAGGCAAGTTCGAAGAGTGCATCCCACTCTCCATTCTATTGGGATTTGCCAGAGACTACAAACATATTATCTTCAATTCAAAGCAGGAACTAGTGCTGATTCTAGCCAAAGTGCATGTGGACACCATCGTGTGGAAGGGAGAAAATCTGGAGACAATGGAACTGAAGCTACATACTATCGAATGGATACTGCCACATGTGTAATTGAGCACTCCTGAACATGTCAAGATGCGGAAAAATTTGGAAAAGGGTCAAAACATCGTTGTGGCTTTTATGTTGTGCAGACATGCCCTTGATTACCAGCAAGCTAGTGCATCAACTGGTTGGTCATATCCAGCTTGACTTTTGAGAAACTTAGGTACATCATCATTGTGCTACAAACCAGACATCAGCACAATGCAAGACTGAGACATTCACAGTTATATACAGGTTAAATAGAAAATGTGAAAATATTTTTGAATAGCGAAAGCTGTCCATATGTTGAGATGAGCATGAACTTTGAAAATGGACAGCTGACATATAAGATATACACTCAATTCCAAAATGCATATTATGGACATACTCACTCCCCGATACTGAGGACCCGATTTACATAACAGCATCGGAGCAGAAAAAATGACTGAGCGATATGTGGAAATTTGAGGTGGAAATTATTGGTGTGAAGGTTGAGTATGGATGTCTTTCGCTTGGCAAACTTTTTAAAATGTACAGCGAATTGAATCGTCACACGTGTAACAGGTCAGAACCTGACTGGCTTTCACCCCGAAGAACGTGTAGTATTGTGCAAATGGTGCACCTCATCCTTGAACCAGGAATCTGCCGCTTACTACTATACACAAGATCATCCATATTGGCTCGAAATGTAAGAGAATTTTGTTTTTAGTATGGCGGAACTCCTGATCGACATCCATGTAATATAAGTGGAAAAAATCGCCGAGTTCGTTTAGTTGTTACCTAGAGGCCTTATCGTCACCATCACTCCATTCTGTCCTACAAACATTTGCATAGATGCCAAGTCAGAATACAGTAACGTGGTGCATAATTTCCCCACAGATACCTACACCGAGACTGGCTATGAAGGAGCCCAGCATCGGCGATTCGCACATTTTCCAACCTCCTATACACCATCGCAGATTCAATTGGAATATATGGGATCATCAGCCTGCGTCGTGTTCCACACGATACCTCAGATACAGCTACCATGGACCAAATCATCACCCCGGCACAGACTTACGCTAATATACATGCACCAGATTGTGTCATGGAGTTTCCTCAGACGGGGCACGAACCATTGGCCCACTCCCAACAGCCTGGACCCAAGAAGGATGTCCCCAGCCAGACGACCAAACGCCATCGGTGCCAGACATTTGTGCCAGTACCCAACACGGATGGTTCTGCCTCCAGTTCCAAAGATGAACCTGCACTTACTCGCCAACGTTACTGTCGCTGCCCGTCTTCCTGGGGTTGCCGATGCTGGTCAGACCTACCTGCATAATGCGCCCTGCACGGTGTGTCGGTGTAATAAATGTCACAATATTTTGGCAAAAGGACAACGCAAGTGTGAATAGCGAAATGCATAAACGACTTTAACAAACAAAAAAGTAGCATATGTTGAAATGCATATATATCGAAGAATATTGTAATTTTTTAGGACACGAGTAATTGTAATAAGTTAATCAAATAAAAAATTACTGTGAATAAAATTGTATTTTATTTCATGTTTACCTAATTTTCCAGAATATAATTAAAATTTTAAAGACATAGAAATAAAATAAATTCAATAAAAAAGGTATTGTATAAAGTGCCATTGTACTGTATGTTCGGTGAAATAATCAAATAATAAATATTTTTTTTAATGGAACACTTTTAAATTGCTAATAAAAAAATATATATTTGATAAAATATGCAGGTAGTCAATGTCCCGCATCATGCATATAGTATACCACTGTTTGTAAAATAATTTTTTAGATATGGTAAAAAATTACAAATTTCCTTATGTCTCTAAATATGAATGTGGACAGCTCGCCTGGCGGTTGAATCCACAGAGTAGATTGATGCTGACAGCTCGCCTGGCGGTGAAATCGAGAAATTAACACTACCTATGTAGTGAAAATAGAATCCAACATGGAGGGCGCCAACAGTGCAATCTATACAGAAAAAAACATAAACAAATATGGCGGCCACCTGGTGGCTAAATCGATTATTAATACACTAGCACCACCTAGTTGATGTAAAAGTAAACATATGAAATCGAAGATGGCATCATCCAGTTATGTATAAACAAATGACAAATGAAAAACTAAGATGGCTGCCTATGATAGAATGAATATAGGTAAGGGATGGTGGGGGTGGAGACATGCTGACTAAACAGCCAATAGCAATTGGTGGTGGGGGTCAATCGCCTGTTGGGCGTGGGCTGAGGGACTTCCAGAAATGTATTTTTAAAAAATAGATTTTTATATAATTTTTTAAATTAATTTTTATATACTTTTTATAAATTGTTTGGATTTTTTGTATTTTTGGGGGTTTTCAAGGTCAAAGATCAAGGTCGTGGTCCCCAACATCCAACACGGTGGACAAGATGGCCGCCGGCTGACCGGAATGACATTGCATGAACAGCTCCGACGTTCCACTCCAGATGCCATTGCGCCAATCTTCCAATTTTCCTTCTACTTCCAATGCATTTCGAAATAAAAGTAAACAACTATAATTGTATGTGTACTGATAACAAGTCTTCAAAAATGACCATGTCTCATCACCTTTAACAGCTTCTTCAACTTGAGCAATTAAATAGAATGTTTTATCCTACATTAGGAGAGCTGTAAATTTTCATAGCGCCAAATGTTTCCAGAACTTTGTGCCGTATTCCAGAGTTTCTAAACCAATTCATGAATAGAAAACACAATATAACGCTAGTAATATGTACTACTTCACCATGTACATATTTTAATCGAATATTTGTACACTCCAGTAAGTAATGTTTACGTTTACTTCCAGAAAACTGTCCACCACAATATTACAACTACTAAAAAATGTCTACCAAGTTATCCAGTGACCACTGCAGATGCGCGTTTCATCGAGTCTTAGAACTGAAGCTGAGTTCTATTATTGAGACTAAGCAGCCACAAAGTTGATTCTGTTTTCTTAAATAAATTTCGAAGAAACTATACAGCCTATTAATAATAACATGAATAAAACCAATCAGTAAAAACATTACAAAAAGTAAACAGCATAAGTGCCACGGTAATTGGCGTATTCGCACATGTGTACTAACATCTTTGATAACCAACACTTGAAATCTATACTGGTACACAGATAAAAATATATATATATGTATTTTTACGCTAGTTACGTTTATCTACTCTAGCTTTTGTCATTCAAATTTTCCGTGCGAGCTTAAGAATTTAGTCACCTTCATTATTCACAGTGTTCTCGAATCGCAAACATTAAAAAAAATTTTTTTTTTGCAAATACTGGTACTGTAATACAATTGATTTACTATCTTACCGGTTTGACTATCCTTATATAAAACGCCCGATTAGTAATGTATTCGTGGTTCGAAAGCCTTTTCTTTAAATTTAATACACACTTCACCAAAGGTTTGGAAGATGTGGCAGTTTGGGTGGTAGGCGTTATGTAGTGAGGCCAGTGTCTCAACACCAAACACAACTTCCTTCCTAACCCTCCGCCTAAACATAACGCACTCAGGAACAGGAAAGAAGGGAAGACAAAAATTTTTAACCCTTAAAAAAAATCAATATAAGCAGCAAAGTAAGGTATGTTAATTCTAGGCATTTTCACTGTACAAAATGGGATGGCGTCACCAACTCTACACTCAAAACACTTAATCCTTTCCATAACTTTTTTATTTGATTCATCAAGTACAAATTTTCCCAAAAAAAATCTAAAATACTCCAATTCCGATATTTCAATTTCCAAAAGCACACATTAAAATTTATCATAAAAATTATTACAATTAGTAATACTGATGAAACCCATCACTAACAACACTGAATCTGAATTTACTTGTTTTTCACCAAAAGGCAAGTAGAAAATTCCTTCTTACACCATCTTTAGCTCTAGAATAAACTATACTGAGGGTATTCAATATGATCAATACAATTGCAATACCTCATTTGAACAACTTCATAAAAAGTTCACGCTTCCATTGAAAGTATCATAAAAATCCATTACAACAGTCATAAAATACATAGAATTTAAATACTTTTAAATATTCCACACTTTGCTCCAATAGCTTATTTCAATTATTCACAATAATTTGTACCAAAAAAGGCATTGTATAAAAATCTTCCATTTACAGTAATAAATCCAGACCAAATTAATTATCAAGAACGTGGAACCCACAAAATGGTCTCAGGAGCGCACCGAGTAATTATTCACAAACAATACCCCAACTCTTTTTCTAACTCCAAACAAAAGATTGACCAACACACATCCATACAGAAATTTCCACAACACAACACCCACACAGTTTCTGAGCCCAGGGATACTCTCCTCACCAAAACACTCAAGAATGCCGGTAGTGATTAGAACCGAGTACACACAGTTCATTCAATTGCACAGTTCCCAGGGATTTTGTCCCCACTTTAACACTCAGAAGTGCCAGTAGTGTACTGGCAATTGCATTACGCAACAGCCAATTCATGCAATTCACCAATAGACTTGATCCCAAGGATACTCTCCCCACCATAACACTAGATATGCAGATGGTGCTCTCGTCTATCTTCCATTCAAACCAACCTTGCACACATACCAAAATACATGCCATGCCACACAATCTTTCCCTCTTCTCCAATTCTGCGCGAACACTTATCTGGTAACTCAAAACAAAACATAAATCCCCAATCCATCTCTCGATATCGGCCACATCCACTTTTTCCCTCCTTTGATGGCAAAATCACGCGCGATCACTCAACTTCGGCAACTTCCCACAAACCCGCTAAAAGTAGAAAAAATTCAGACCATCTCCTTCTCGAGATCAGGAAAAATCTCAAACTACCATCTCTACAACTCCATCAAATCCAATGTTGCACCAGGATCACCGCGCAGCTCCTACCCAGTCACGACCCTCTAGTCCAAAACTCATTACTCAAAATTACTGTCCAGTCAATGTTCCAAAACTCTACATTCCACGATATTTCTGAGGGCAAAATATACAAAGTCCACAATCAGGTGCCAGCCGCTCAAATAATGTCTAAGTCCCATCGTCACGGAAATTTCGGCTGTCCCTCATACCACAGATTAAGCATTATTCTAAGTTGCTCTTCTTCGACGAATTATTTCTAAGTCCAGCGAACACCATCAGAGAAATTTTCTAAGTTCACATACTGCCTCCACAGAAATATTCTATGTTCCACGAACCACCGAAAACCGCCGAAAAAATGACTTAAGTCCAATATTTCGCTCACAACGACTAAGTCCCACTACAGTCATAAATTCGGCTATGTTCGCTGACAGATATACTTATGTCCTCTTAATCTCGCATACGTGTACGCAGTTTCCTGGTCCGGTGACCTTCCTTGCTCTAAGCAGAACCACCTCGCTTTCGAGCTCGGCCATCAGCCGGCGACGTCCTCCCTGAAACCCGCGCCAGCACCTGTATACAGGATGTCCCGGCAAGTAGTGTCAAGTCAAAGCAAGGAGGTAGAGGACTTAATGACCTATCTGAAACACCCCTACGTATATGAAGCAATTGTTGATAGTTTAGGGGCTATGAATTTTTCTCTATTTTTTGTGCCTTACTCGCAGTTCCACGAGAAATATCGGCATGGTGACATGAATAAATGTGACATATGCTTGAATATTTGTTTTGGATTACCTGGCCGAATGACCAATCCAGAACAACAACATTTACGATCATCTGCCCGCTGCGAAAAATATCGAAAAACCGAAAAGATCGGAAAGCATAGTTTGTCCATAACAATTGGCGATGTTAAAAAAAAAGTCCACACCAAATGTGTTCCTTACCTACTTCGAAAACTTCCTCGTTTTATCAGCTACGTGCCCTGAAAATTTAATCGCACTACTTCCATGGCTTCATCCTAAGAAATACAGTAAGTTCAGAATTATAATTTGTGAGAGTAAGTAAAAATGCGATAAAAACAAATTACAGCGGATTAAACATGCGTTTATCACAACACATTACAAACAGTTTTCAAAATGAGTCCCTCTTGTTCAATACAAATGCGACATCGCCAGAAGAAATTTTCTTGCAGGCGTCGAAATGCCATTCGATTGTTTTTTGTGGTTACTTCGGCGATTTGTAGTTTTCTCCTTAGTTCGTCCAAAGTGTTACATCCTGGGAAGTAAACAAGCTCTCTGTAATTCCCCCACACATAGAAATCAATCGGGTTCAGGTCGGGCGTCCTTGGAAGCCAGGCTATGGGACCACCATGACCAATCCATTTACCTGGGAAAGTAGATCTGGGCCTCAGCCCGAGCGGTTTCCTGATCACCGATTCTTATAGTTCGTAATGCCTATGTGGAAGGTCGCGTACCAAGGGCTAGATCTGGCCATACGCTCACTAAGAAGGATCCGGATATGATAGATTCAGTTGTCATATAAACGGAGAGAGACCCATAGAGGAGTGTCAGAATGGTGTGTCGTCATACCGGCATCGCAAAATCGGAGGTACATCACACGCTCCAAGCAGTTGGCTATCATCTGTACAATATCATACATGTCCAGAAATAGCGACCAGAGGATTATAGCAGAATAGTGCAGTTCTATCAAGAAATGTTGCGAAGACAAGAGGACAACGAGATGTTTTTCGGACAAATTTTATGGACGGGCAAGTACCATTTTAAGAACAATGGAGTGATTAATGTCCATAACCGTCCTTAATGCAATATCGAAAACTCATACTTGACATGAGAATTCCATTTTCAATAACAGTTTAGTGTTAATCTGCAGTGTGGCATACTAAACGGCCAGCTAATCGGCCCATTCCAACTACCAGATCACTTGAACAGCGAATCCTATTTTCGATTTTAAATAAACGATCTGCTTGGACTACTATAGGATGTTGATTTGGAGACACACAGAAAGATAGCATTTCAAAATGATGGTGCACTGTGTCACTATGCCTTGTGGGTAAGGAATTTTCTAAACCGAATGTTCCCGGGAAAATGGATAGGTAATGGTGGACCCATAGCCTGGCCTCTAAGGTCCCCTGACCTGAACCCGATTGATGTCTTTGTGCGGAGATATTATAAGGTGATTGTTTACTCCCCAGGATGCCACAGTTTGGAGGAACTAACAGTAAAAATGCAATATGCCGAAGTAACCATAAAAAACCATCGAATGGCATATCGGCGCTTGCAAGAGAATTTCTTCTGTCGATGCCACATTTATATTCAACAACAGGGTTTTCATTTTGAAAATTGTTTGTGATGTGTTCTAATGAACACATGTTTAATCCCCTGCAATTTGTTTTATCACATTTTTAATTACCCTCACAAATGAGAGTTTTGAACATACTACATTTCGAATCACATTCTTAGGATGAAGCTATGGAAGTAGTGCAATGAAATTTGCAGGGTACATAGATGACAAAACGAGGAAATTTTCAAAGTAGGTAAGGAACAAGTTTGAAGTGAACTGTTTTTTAAACATCACCCATTGTTATGGATAAACTATGATTCCGATCTTTTCGGTTTTTTTTTTCTCAGCGCCATATGGACGTAAATGTTGTTGCCCTGGATTGGCCATTCAGTTAGCTATTCCAAAACAAATATTCCAGCATATATCACATTTATTCATGTCACCATACCAATATTTCTCGTGGAACTGCGAGTAAGATACAAAATATAGAAAATAATGCATATCCCATAAACTATCAACAATCACTTCATATACATAGGGGTGTTACAGATAGGTCATTAAGGTATCTACCTCCTTGCTTCAGCTTGACACTACTTGCCGGGATACTGTGTATACACGCCAAATATCCCCACTTAGCTACGCCCCCACTCCTGAGATAATCTGCAGCGCGCTTTTTACGACGCCACTGCTCTCTATACCAGCAAACGTATTAATTTCACAAAATAGTCGGCCAATAACAGAGATATGAACTTCAGAGCCCCTAGTACATACTCCACCCGCAGTACACCCCCGCACAGAAGGTAGATGCTACACAAAGGTTCAGACGTTACAAGGTGCGGAAGGCTGAAAAGACACAAACTGTTAACAAGAAATTAACTCTCAAATACCAGTGACGGATGCCACGCTGTCGCAGTAATTCTGTAGTGATCAACAGAGAGCGTACTAACGCACTGGACATGCCTGGGACAAGCTGCAAACAGCAGTTTACAATCGTCCACAACCTCCAGAAACACTTCCTAATCTCATAAGAGCTGCCCAGATGGAACAGAACCTTCTTCCGGAAGATGACATCAACACGTTCTTTGTTAAAAACACTTTTAATATCACGTTTTGTATCGGTACCGTTGGTAACGCCTAATTTCTAAGCTTAATGTACGTATACTCCATACGTTTGGGCATTCTGTATGTATATTCCAAAATTTTTGTAAAGTGTTTGTGTTTCTAAAATGAGTTTTTTTAATGTAAACCCCATTTGTTATGAAATATGGCTATCGTTACTTCAAAGAGTGCATAAAATATCCGGGGGGGGGGGAGGTGGGTCATTACATACTTTGTAGGCATGAAGATCTTCACAAATTCATAAAATTCACTGCCCCATACAATAACTTTTTAATTATTTTTTTTATGTCGATAAACTACACACGTGCCATCAAGTTACACAGCTACATGAAATTGTTAATTGTTTGTTTATTTTTGTAATTTTTCTATAAGTCTATAAAATTAAGTCAAGTACTTATAATATGGCAGCCATAAAAACACGTCAGATGTGGGACTCACGCCCAAGATAATCACCTTGCCTCATAATCTCTTTTGTGACGGCCGTCTATCTGACGTTTATTGAGAGTAACTTTACAAATACCCGCAAACGCGTAACGGTATAAACACAGATAAGTAAATTTTGCGAGTTCAACGTCCTGCACGCTAGAATCAACGAGTTATATAGTAAACATAGAGTGGCGGAAGCGTGTACAGACTGAGGCCACTTGAACCTCTGTCCGCCATTTTTTGTTGGTCAAAAAAGTGCGTGTTAGGGTGTAGCAGTAAGGAATATCACGCATTCGCACCCAAAATATTTAGCAAATAAAATACAACCGGACATTTCCACGCAAGGAAAACAGTGACACACACGTGAGACTTAAATTCTGGACGTCCAGTAACTCATGTGATATTGTGATATCTTTATATAAACAGTAGTCCATGTGACATAATACAAGTTATTCATTAAACTGAAATTTGTATTCAATTCGAACTGTTATTATGTGTACATTGTCTATATTCAGTTTTAAACATAAATATCAGTAATGGATTCAGGTCATAATAATAAATATTTGTAATAATCAAGATGTTTATTATAATTGTATTCTGCATTCCTTATATGTTGTAATATAATTTGAATTAGATATAACGGTCAAGCAGTTTACTAGTTACTAATATTTGTATTTGCCAGGTGTTACATAACCTTAAAGATGGCATAAAACAAACCGCTGGGAAGTTGTATAGTGTAGGGTTGTGAATGTAATTTTTGTGAAGAATTGTGTTAGTATCAAACCAGCATGCATGTTTGAGATTTCAGTGTATAAGCCTGTGCATGGAATCGTGTAAGCGATTTATGTATCCATTTAATTGAGTGCTCGGAAATGTTAAAGGTGCAATGGGCTGTGGTGTTTCGGCTCGAAACCGCAATGCAAATAATTTATACACTATATCAGTCTGGCATCAAACCACAAAGTTGATGGATTGACCTCGTAATCAAAATCATTATTTTCGTGTATTGAGACCGACGTGGAAATTATATTTTGTGAGTGCTCACGGAAAGCAGGTTCCGGTAAATGTAAACATATCGTCGAGGTAATGTAAAGCAGAGGGACTTAAAAAAAAAAATCCCGGAAAATGGTATAAATACACTCTATTATTAATACAGAACACAAACCTTATGAGGGGCATCAGTATTTCACCTGATGGGGAGAACTATAACTATATATATCTGAAGCTATAAAATGTACATTTCAAGACGACATTCTCTAACAATACGTCATTCGGATGTGGGTGTAACGAACTCGACATAACACTACAAAAAACCACCACGGCCTTCGATATTTCAAGAACTTATCACGTCTCATTCCGCTAAGAGCGTTGCAATCACTCAGTCACCCTCTCTATGTTTACTATGTAGCTCGTTGGATAGAATCAACTGTCCTAAGTATATTTGAGCGTCAGATGTTGCCGATGAGCAGTAATATTTTCCTTAGACCAGGTGGTGCGTACAGAGTTCCCACATAAAGACCAGCGAGTCGACTACATGGATTTGAAAATTTCGTTACAAGTTAACAAAATTAAGTTACGCTCTAATCATTAACAATAATAATAATTCCTTTCTGTAGTGTAAATAATTAAAACTCTTTTATAAATGACTTCAAGGAATGTTAATAAGGCACTTAAACGAAGAAACAGAAATATTTTTGGAAACATTTTCAACATTGTATAGTGTAACCATGCTGTCAGAACATTCTTATTGAGAAATAAGGGAGAGTGATATAATTTAATGGGGATAGGTCAGGGTGTTAGTAGAGTATTTTATCGGGAAAAGAAGAAAAATGTAAGCTACGATTCATAAGTTCTAAAGGAGTTGGCTAGACCGAACATCGATTTTACTATATTTTTACATTTCTACACCCATTATGATACCAGCAGCTATATAACCTTAAGTTAGGCTATATGTAGCATAATTGGTCTGCGGTTGGCAACACTGGGCACGGGATAATATCGTTTATTTCTCGCAGGTCTCTTATTTGCCCAAATTTCACCTGGGCCTATCCAGAAAACTGTGTTCCTATCGCAAACGTGACAGAAACGTAAAAGTATTTGAAATCTAGCTTGCCTACAACGAACTTGCGTAATAAATAAATTTAATTTTTATTTAATTAATTTAATTTATAAATTTATATTTTTCTTTATAATTCTTCGGTCCCTATTTTGGCCTACGACATTACTTGAACTACTGTAGTTAAAGTTTGCATCGAATAACAAAACGTAGGCCGTTTTTTGATGTAGCACTATAATTTAATGTTTAAATCAGTGGCCCACTGAAAGTTGATTCGCATTATTTTGTACGCAGTAGTGTGAGTAGCAGAGGAACAGTGACATACATAATATTTATTTCTAACAGTTTCCCAGTGTTTCTAAATGGCTGCACGTAAATTACACATTCGGTCCATGGTCATATTAATGTTAAATGTAGCAGAATAATTCGTTCCAAGAAGTAATTCTCTATTCAAGTCTATAGTTTCTCGTGAAAGTATCATGTTTGTTCCTATTTGTGAGTATATCCATGCATAATAGTAATACACGATACTTTTTGGTGTTTTGATAGTTTTCTAATAAGATCCCAATGACAAGCTGTTAGTCAAACAAAATACATATTTCACACCATAAATCGATTGTAGATATTTAGCGTAAGTTCTTAATATTTACAGTTTCATAACGTTTGCGTCACTGGAATAACTGTTTGGGGATCTGGAAACCTTTCGTACAACTATGAAGGTAGGCCTAGCCTTTATTTTTCCCAGTGAAATTTTAACATTTTCTGTACCAAAAAAGTTACATATGACAAAGATTGGGTAGTTTGAAGGAAAGTTGAACTGATTGTTCCGTTTTGCACGTTTAAGTTTTTTCGCAAGTATGTCAAAATATAATTCAGTGTTGTAATACAGAGTTCAGACTCGCCAGGGCAAAGGTCTAATTCCAAAAACAATTTCCGACCGCTACAGATTTATTAACTAGTGTACGAACATTGCCCCAAACTTTTTGCCAACAAAAAAGAAACAAAAATTATTTTTTTTTTAATTTCAGATTAATTTTTTATTTCTATAGGCTTTCGGGTAAAGTTTTGACACCTACAAACATATGATACAAATAACCAAAAAATCTTAACTTGAAAAGAAAAAAAACATGCAGAGTTACCATATGGGTTTTAAAACTAAACGTTAACACGATTTAAGAGTATTTTTTTAAAGAAAATAAATTTACAAACATCTGACAGAATACTTGGGTAAAATTTCAAACCAACAGTTAAAATAACAAATCATATATCCATATTAAATAAATATCTTGTTAAAAATACCTAAAAAGATTAATAAACCCAAGGTATGAAAGTTTACGAAATAAGAGTATAAAAATGAGTGAAAAGAAGAATTAAATATATCAGCACGGGGTTATGGTGGTTGTCGGAGGGGCGTAGAGGACGACGGATTGCTTTTGGCGGGATGAAGAGAAAAAGAGACGTCAAGGTCACCGGCAGGGGATGTCAAGGTGACCTCCAGCAGGCGACGTCGCTGGGTCCTACGAAGAACCTGGCGAGGCCCGGCCTGGCGGCGTGGCAGGTGCCGTCCAGCAGGTGGAACAGCTTCAAGGGCAGGTTGGGCAAGGCGGCGAGGAAGTACCGCCCCAACTGCTGCTCCGCCCCCGGCTGCCGCCCCCGTTTCTCCGCGCACCCCCGCACGAAGCGTAGCAGCGCCGACAGCGTGGACGGCTCGCGCGCCGCCTCCGGGAACGTGGTCTTCACGATCCCCACCTGCCGGCAGCGCTCGCCGTCACTCAACGGCCTGTCGATTATTCGCTGTAAACTGAGCACTTCTGAAAGCCACGTTAAGAGTTAGTTGGAACTGCGCGTCCAAGGTCAAGAAGCTAGGGAGCAATACGGGCGACACTAACACGCACGCCTAGTGTCTCATCGCTCCTACACGCAAGGCGTGCTGTGTTTCTGTCGTGACGCTGTACTGTGCAATTCAGATCTGTAACAGTGTGCTTTTATTACACGCGATGGAAGCCCACATATTAAACTACGTCCGTATCTTTGTACTTTTCTCTTGCCGTTTAAGAAAAATTCACAGGCAAGCTTTAAAAATGCGATATTTTACCATCTTCACGAATATGCTAAATATGACAAAAGTAAAATAATAGGAACATCGATAATCGCTTTTTATAATCTTTTCTTACAAAAAGTAGTATTTACAGAACATTTATTTACAGAAATACGCGTATTCGCGCAAACAACTATTTCACAAAAAACGTGCAGGTCAACATAACTCTTAAGATCTACTTGTATGCACACAGTGCATATGTGAAAGAAGAGATTTGGGTGGCTCTTAACATCGTGGTCTTGAGAGGCGATAAGGGTGAAGTGAGGTGATTATGGAGCAGTGCCGGAACGCTAGGGTGGGGGGAACGGGACATCCCCGAGAAAACCCGCCGACCAGCGGCATCGCCCGGCACGATTCCTACTTGCAAAAATCCGGGAGTGACCCAGCCGGGGATTGGACCCGGTTCATCTAGGTGGAGGGCGAGTAGTCTAATAAAAAAATAAGAAAATAATATACATCAGGCATTATACCGTAATATGCTAGCACTTGTTACAAAAATAAAATTGAAAATACACACATTAAAAGAATATTAAGAGCATCGCAATGATATGTATTGATAAAAATAATTAATTTAGCACCAACGACATAATATGTATCCGCGATAACTGTTAATAAATAAATCCCAATATACTAAAGTTTAAAAGATAGAAATATGATATAGCAAATCAAAAATGAAGTAGAAAAAATAGAATACAACGGAAATACATATAATAAGATAGTAAAGGACAGTAATATTTGGATTTAAAAAAATATAAATAATCAACCTATTGGTTTAAAAGAATTAAAGAAAGAAATCTATAAACTAAGTGTTATAAATTGGCAAAAAGTGTACGATGCAACAGAAACTGGCCTAAATACTAACAATTATATTTAAAATATACAACAATGGTACGAAAGTAAAAACCAATATAAATATTAGCGTTTTGAAAGTAATTTAAAGAATATTTAGATAAAATAAATAAAATAGAAGATGACAATTGTCTATGTGAAAAGGGAGTTCAGACGGTAAACCATATTCTGTACTTGTGTGAAATGTTCAAAGAAGAAAGGAAAGAATTAGAACAGAAATTAAAAACCTTTTCATGACTAATGACCATTACGAAGACAATATATATGACAAGGAAATTGTAGAAATAATAAATGAAAGTATTAGTAAAATATATGATTTGGTAAAAACTATGATTGATGATTTAATTGAGTAGTCTAGGGAGCGGATGAATGTGTGCTGGAACAAAAGGAATTATTGAGTGAGTGTTTGTGTTTGTCTAGTGTTTTATCGTTTAAATTAAATAAAAATTATAAATAACTTTCTCTTTTAGATAATAAACAGAATTTTCAGTAGATGTTGAAGTTTTGCAGAATAACAGCGGGGGAAAAAAAAATTGAAAAGCTCTAAAAACGAAAAAGTTATAAAGAACACAAGATCTGAAATGAATGCAAGAAGAACTGAAGGAAATATGAAGAAAACTAGAAGAACAAGAAGGAGGAAGAGAAGAAAAAGTAGCGAAAGAAGAAGAGGATAGAAAATGGGGAGGTGAACAGAGAAGGAAAGTAGAAGAACAACAGAAGAGAGAAAAAGAGGAGGAGAAGCAGCAAGAAAGAGAAGAAGAAAGACAAGATCTGAAACGGATGAAAGAAAACGGAAGGAACTGCTGTGAAGAAAATCTAAATGAGGGAAATATGTGATTTGTAATAATATGTTGGTTGATGTCTGTGTATGTATAAAAAAAGGGGGGGGGCTGTAGGAGCGGAGATCCATTCCCTCGTCCGCCCGGAAACGAAGGCCTGGGTGTCCAGAAGAGGTACTGCGATATCCTGGACGATGCTTAGGTTGGAGCAGGACGGTGGGCGAGGGGAAAAAATAATATATATATAATAGTACAGGAGGCCGGGGCCTTCGGGTTCCTGGGTGGGGCTATCCGACCGTTGGGTGCCATGACAGACCGGCCGAAAGGCTAGTTAGCTGTGTGCGGGCCTGACGGCGTCTGGTCGCGCGGGAGGATTCGTGGGAATCCCGGTCCCTGGTCTGTTCCGGCGGGGGGCGGCGAAACTGGGGGCGGTCGAAAGGATACCCGTTGGGAGCTGTCTCGGTCGGGGCAGAATAGAATTTGTAGCTTAAATTACAGGCGCCCAGACGAACAGCCACCCTCCCACAAAAAAAAATTGTGAATTTATATAACTAATATACTGTTTGTTAAATTGTAGTAGTCATGATAGAATTGAACTCCCTGGATGGCTGTACTGGTAAGTAGGGTTAATGAATATATATATATATATATATATATATATATATATATATATATATATATATATATATATATATATATATATATATATATATATATATATATATATATATATATATATATATATATATATCCTACCGTTGGCCACCGCGTCCGCTTCCATTTTTTAACCTAACCTATGAAAAATCACCCTATGCACGACGTGTTTAATATTGTATTGTATTGTAAAGGGCTTATTAACGTCTGCCAATGTTATGCTGGAATGCTTTTCAGGGGACGGCTTACAATATAACTGGAGATGATTGTTTATCGCGGGAAAAGTTGACTGTTTGTTAGGATCCAACGTACTGTACATGTGTCTGGCAGTTTTCTTTCATTATCGGCTGCCATGCATGTATGAAGCTGCTACCCCATTTCACTGGGCCAATGAGGGTCCTGATACTATAAGACAGAACGTTCATGATTACTCTGCAAACAACTTAGCCGAGTCAAAACTTTGTTCAGCCAATCATGAATGCGTAAACTAGTTAGAGTGTTATAGAGTATACGTTAGCTAAGAAAATGTTTGCGATTTTCCATCATCTCTAGATATAACTTATAAACTAGGGCCACCTTTTTTCGCGAAAAGATTTCTGGACTTCTCGTACTCCAAAACACGAGAGCTCAGATCCACTTTTGTGACTGGAATGATTTTAACTGTCGCGTATTACAGGTGTCTATCCGCGAGTCACGAAAACTCATTGTCGGAGTTGCCGGATTCTGATTGGCTCAGTCGGTAAAGAGATGACTACCGAGAAAGACTTACAGCCAATAACCAAAGTAAAACTGCACGTGTGCCATTGGACATTGGAGTCTAGCTATCACGTAAATATTTTCGCGAAGAACAGGTGGCTCTACTTATGACCTAACTTAAATTAACACCTTTGCCTTACCTGGGATTCGAACCCAGAGCCTCCTGCACCCGAGACAGGCGACGCACCAACCGACTGCGCTACAGGAAGTCGGTGATGTGTTTAGTTATTTCCTAAATATGTCATGTATCACAAGCGCTTTATACCTCTGTGAACAGAAAAGTATCTTATTTTTCGTTGAATTGAAGTTTTTCCTGCATGTTATTTATAAATTATAATATAATTTATAGTAATGATGAATTAAAACAGTGAGAAAACATGTGTATCGGTAGCGCCTACTAAGAAATAGGTCACATGCAAAATATTATTACAACTAAGTGAGCACGGATTCGGTGCATTGTCCTATGGTGTAATTTTCTAGACATGGCTAAGCTTATTTTGCACGAGGCGGAGGAATATTCTGGAAGTAGAACTTAAGCAGGGATTCATAAAAGTGTGAAGTAACCGTGAATGGATTATATTGTCTGTTCGCGGTAAACTGAGAACGTTTGAAGCCATGTTTAAGATCTACTCGTAAGCACGTAGTGTATTCTTACACCATATGTAACATCAACATTGATACCGGCCTCATCACTTTGTTCATGCGCCGGTGAAGTGAAAGTATGAAATAATTAGGAATGTTAATATTTTCATAATTTTCTAATTATTATACTTGTATGCGTAAAAACAGAAAGTTAAATAATGCCAGTATCCACACCGGACATGATTCATTCAAAGTTAAGATGTTGAACTACTTCCTCTCCGTCGTTGCCAACTTTATCGGACCCATGTCGGTGAGAGTGCCAGTTGCAATATGTGCGGGTAGGGGCTGTGACATTTTTCAAAGGCTGATTTAAAAAGTTGTTCATTTAACCGTGAACAGTTTTATAGCAGTGTGAGAGATGCAAATTAAAGCGGCTGACACCTAAAGGCTAATTTCGGAACCCGCGGAATGGTCATAATTCACTCGACTGGTAGACCATTTTTTTTTTTTTTTACTGAAAAATAAACTGGAGATTGCATTGCTCAGTATCTCGGTACAAGACCCCTAAACATACCGCACACTTGTCGCGGCCGAGTTATAGACGTGTCGTTACTAACCCAGTCCTCGGCGACGTTATGAGCCGCGGCGGTGCTGTCGACGAACTGGTACAGGTGGACCAGCGACTTCTCTGGAGGCTTCTTCGCCTGGGGACCGACGCCCGCGCACGCCAGCAGGAAGGTCCACCTCTTCGTCTTGTCCCAGAAGAACACGTGCCTGTCGGCAGGGGAAACATAACCTCTCACTGGAAGCTCGTCGGTGAGAACCCAATGATCTCACATTTTCTTTCTTTAATAACGTAGACTTTGAAGTGCTGAGTGTATTTTAAAACTACACGACAAGGCCGTGGTTCATTTGGCGCGTGCTTACAGGTACACTGAGAAAAGTGTTTTGTTGAATCAAACAAGATTTTTTTGGTATAACAAAATTATTTGTTTGTATTTTGTTGCTTAAGCCAAATTATTTTGTTGTTCTCATTTGGTGGCCCCAAACTGTAATATTTTGTTGGTGCAGCTAAATATTTGTTTGGCTACACGTACATTAAACTGTTTGGCCCGATGTAAAACAATTTTACAAGTTCGACCGAGCTTCGAACCTAGATCACCTGCGACCGAGTGCTACGCCTTGCTAATGTGACAACTGATAACGGAAATCTTTTTAGTAGATATACTGCAATATTGGTAAACGTGTGCAAACAAATATTTAAAGTTTTACAGCTTTAATTGTCAGTTGTTTGTTGCATTGTTTTATTAATGTGTTTATACGAGTGTTAACCATCAATAGATGCACTAACAAACACGGTTACTATCCTAATTGTCACAAAAAAATACAAATAAACTCTCCAGCTGCATTTTCGAACGAAGGCAGTCAAATGAGTGGCCAAACAAATATATACAGTCGATTCA
The DNA here is from genome assembly GCA_029891345.1 of Dryococelus australis. Taxonomy (NCBI): domain Eukaryota; kingdom Metazoa; phylum Arthropoda; class Insecta; order Phasmatodea; family Phasmatidae; genus Dryococelus; species Dryococelus australis. The sequence goes on along the minus strand of CM057002.1, from coordinate 72,555,425 downwards.
ACAAACTATTTAGTTCACAGTCTAATGTTTTTTTTTTTTTTTTTTGGCCCAACACAGAGATTTTGTTGATTCAAACGTATATTTTGTTAGACGAACATAAGAAATTTTGTTTTTAAAATTTTTGCACAACAATAATATATTTTGTTAGCGCAACTAAATATATATTTGGCCCCATACAAACAAATATTTTGTTCTACTTTCTCTCAGTGTAGGGCCACTTGTTTTTCGCGAAAATATTTGTGCGCTGGATAGACATCAAGATTCTACATGTACACAAGCATGTATAATTTGGCTTTTGGCTGGGTGTCTGTGAGGATTCTTTCTTTATTTGACTGGGCCTATCAGAATTAAGTTACTCTGGCACTGAACTTCCATCATTGGCTGGCAGATTCCTCAAACGCGCGAGAGTTCGAATAATCCAAATGCGGAAATATTTCTGAACTAACGTGTTTTCCAGTACAACGAATCATGGAATCTTTTGGCAAAAATCAAGTGTCCCTACTTATAGGCACTTGAATCTACCCTGGTCATTAGAGCTAGTCTATCGTAATAGTCAAATATACTGCGAAAAGACGGTCTCCTTTTATCGTAAAACATGCTGGTTTTCTTTACATGGCATAGGCATGGCTGATGCTAAATGGATTTCCGAAATTCACATACTTCTAGTCGTAACTGGAAACCGTAAATATTCGCGAATCAAAGTGAACTTCAAAGGTATGTAGAGTGACGAGTGGGTCGTCACTTATAAATGGAATTTATATTTGCAGTGATATTTAACGGCAGTTTGTACATCTGAAATTGGTAGCTCTCTGATGTTTGCATCCGAAGCCCGTTACCATACATTTTGTGGTCTTTGAAAAGTAATTGTTAAACTCAGTTCGCGGAAATGCCGTTCAGCTGGCAGAAAATACAATTGACAATGATAATTGCATTAACTCATTATTTGTGGAAGGAAAATAAGATGTAATAAAATAACACTGTAACGAACAGTCAGTATATAATTTATGTAATATTAATGAAATTTATTTGCAAGGGGTGTGGTAGGAGGAAAAGCTTTTTGAGAAATGTGTATCAATAAGAGTAAGGTATATTTGACCCCCCCCCCCCCCCCAACCCTCCTCTCACTACCACTATCGCCAAACCCTTCGCAGTCGTCTCACGCTGGAGGTTTCAGTAGATTGACGTTACTATTGCGATTATATCATAGTCGGCTAGGCGTGTCATATGAGGCTCTGGATCAAAAATAAGCTTACAGGAAACAAGGAAATAGGATACATCCCGCATGACGGTCTAGGGTAAATCTGGCTAGTTATAAGGATAGCAGGCAAAAGACCTGCGGCCCAAGTACGCAACGAAATTTGGAACTTACAGCTCGATGAACCTGAAGTTTACCGTTCTATATCCAACAGGAGATCCTGTCATTTCGCTCAATATTTCTGGAACAGGTTACGTATAAAATTTTGACTTAGTTTAAGAAATGTCATAGGTAGGGAGAGGTGTAATTCGCGAGAGTGTTTATGGCCATGCTAGACTTCAATATCCTACGTTCACAATCAAAACTTCCTTTGGTTACTGGCCACGTGTCTGCGTGAGAAGACGTGTTTTTATTTGACTGGACCAATCAGAATAAAGTACTTAGATACAAAATGTCCATGATTCGCAGGCAGACACTTGAGGCACGCGACATTTCAAATCACCCAACCAAGAAAGTGCAAACGAACTAAAGTGTTGTACGACTGGTCTTGAAATATTTTCGCGAAAAACACTTGTCTCTGGTCATAGGACCTTTGCTGATCCGCCTTATACTGCAGAAATATGATAATATTGTCACATTTAATAGTCGGGGGGGGGGGGGTTGAGTTCTGGCACACTCAACAGTAAATCAGAAAACGACAGTGCTAGTTTATGTGAAGAATTGATAAGTCTGACGGATGCCTTCTCTTGGGGTGTGAATTGACTGGTGCCACATTTACCAACAACTATCGGGAAGATTGAGCAGCACAGACCCCAGACCAAACAAGTGCCACAATTTCCTCAGTGCGAGGTTTGTACATTTTCCTTCAGTATCGTAAGCGATGTAGAACACCATGAGAAGGTCCTTCGGTATGGTACCACTAGAGGTACTAATATAGTGTGATAATTCAATAACAGTGAAGGCGTATGACATTTGTAAATCCACGTGGACAGCTGCAGGAGGATCAAGTGCAGGTTGTTCATGGGTAACTGAGCACTTTTGAAATCAACAGTTTTGAAATGTCGCTGTCCCTACAACGTGTAGGCACTCGGGCTGGCAAGCGCTTAGGGCCCGTTGCACACACATCGCACCCGATCCGAGATAAAATGATCCTAGTTCCCAACCAGAATCCAGATTGATCTTTGTTCCAATGTAAAAGTGTTGTACCAACGAAATTTCATGATTCTGGATCTCCGATTCGTCGATCTTGGAGAGATCGATATTAAGTATGAGACAAATTTTGTTATTGGTTCGTAATATATAACGCCATTGAAGTAGGCATATTTTTCATAATATATAGAACTAGATGTGCAATCTTCTATCTGTTTTAAGTGAATTATTGTTGTACGAATTTTACTGAATAATATTCAAGTACGTATAATGATGTTTTAATTTCCGAAGAAAACAATCGAACTTAATTCTATCTGTTGGGGTATTTTCAAACTACATTTGTCGACGATGGCTGGTGATCTCGTATCGAGATTTCTAACCGCCAATTCCGGCGGTTCGAAATGAACTTAACCTCGAACTCCAGTCCAGCTCTGAACTCAAATGGTGGAACAGTTTTCAGTGTCGATCTTAGATACGATCTCAGATCGAGTTTCGAAAAACGATGGTGCAACCGGCCCTTAGTGAAGTTAGTAACGATGGAGACAAAGTAGTTCTGTGTCTTAACATCGAATTTCAAGCTTTTAGTAACGATTGTGAATACTGAAATTATCTATCTTGCTTTCCGTTACTTTTCAATATATTTAGGTGGAAATAATTAGCAAACTAGTACAATATTTACTTTAGTATATTCGCGGTTTCTTCACACTTTCGGAATCAAACTTTTGAAAAAATTACCCTTTGTATGAAGTACTCGGTTGTTTCCATAACTATACTATGTACAACAAGCGTTTTATTTTTCTGTTAACATAAAAGTACATTATTTTTCGTTTTATCTCAATTATAATATTTTTCTTAGAATAAAAACGAAGGAAAAAAGGGAGAAAATAGCTGTGTTCGTAATGCCTATTAAGAAATAATTCTTATGAAAAATATTCCTACAGTGAGTGCGCACGAATGCAGTAAGCTATCTCCTTGATGCAATTTTCTAGACTCGGTTAAGATTTTATTTTATGAGGCGGAGGAATATCCTGGAAGTGGAACTTCAGCAAGGCTTCAGAAAAGTTGGTACTAATCGTGAATGGATTATATTCCGATATTTCACAGTTTCACTTGGTCAGCGTGTTACGCCAATTTAGGGCGTTGCAGGGCTAAAGAAAGGCAAGGAGAAGGACGCACGCCATTTTTAAAAAATCAAGAAAGCATGGACACAAAAATTCCAAAAGGAATACAAATATATTGAAGCCCATCTATACATTATCAGCCAGAACAACAACTTTGCAGCTTGATTTGAAAAATATGCATTGCATCTGTAAAATTCTGTTGCTTGCTACCAATCAGTGAACTAGGGGAAGGAGAGAACACACATGCACTGGAACAAACAGGAAATACAACAATATTAATATATCCTGAGAAATCACCCAACCTGAATAAAAATTTGTGAAATCCCATTAAAAAAAGGTAAAGCAAGCACCATTACAACTTTAAAAGTAAAGTACGCCTGATAATTCACTAAAAAGTACAACACGGAACATTAATTTCAAGAATACCATTGGGAAGGAGCAAAAACCCTCCTTACACTTAACCATGAGCATAAAGGTACGCCATAAAATATCCACTAAACTCCTTGGCATTAAAATTATTTTGGCAAATCGTAGTCCAGCAGACCATTTCTACAGCATGCCAAAAAAAAAAAGAAGAAGAATCCACCCTTTAAACATTCCCATAAAATACCATATTGAAAATTCACACAATCAAAATAGTTAATAAACACTTCCCTAAAAAAAAAAAAAAAAAACACACACACACACACACACACACACACACACACACACACTACTAAACGGGAAACTCTACCCCGGAATTTACAACAACTTCTTTCATTGCAATACTTAACTTGTGTTCTCATGTTACACTAAAACGCCTCTAGTATGTTGAAGCACCGAAGTACGAAGTGGTGTAGACATGATCTATCGTCGGCCAGCCCGCGCAACTCGAAGAGGAACACTGCACACTTGCTCGAGCTGGAGACGAACATTTATACGCGAAAACACGGCTTGGGAAGTTGAAGGAGGTGGCGGGAATAGCGGAGAGACGTATGGAAGGTGCCAGGGTGTGTGCAGCTAAACTCGTTGCCAGTAGTAGCCACCAGACAGCGCTCGGCCGCGCCAGGAGTGCCGCGCACCTCTCTTCAGTATAGCTCAACGATTGGAAGCGTTCAGACATGCCCCACACCGTAGAGTTGGGGGGGGGGGGCGAAGAAAACCAAAGTACCCTTTCTGCAGCAAAAATATTGCCTCTTCAAACAAAATTACAGTTTATTAATCTGGGCTACCAGATACAGACGTGGCAAATAACCAAGCAGACTTGCTAAACAATTCATTAAGGTCATGTAGTTCTATAAACACACCAACCCCATAATAGCAGCATTTAATCATACTCCAGAAAATTGTAGGCATCACACATTTCACCGCCTGGTGGGACGAAAAATAAATCGTTCAGGCAGGACAGTCTTTGGCAGGACGGGAGTACTCACTTAAAACTGCTTGAGTTTGCTAATTGACACGAGTGTCAGACTTGAAGCATGGCTTTAAGCGTATGGATAAAATTATGGGACTCGTGGCAATGTTAATTTTGTATAAGGTTGAAGACTGCACAATGTGCGTGCAAGTAGATATTGGAAGGGCTTTCAGCGGTGCTCCGTTTACCATGAACAATATGTAAAAATAGCTCAATACTTCAGGTACCATGTTTTCTTGAGAAATAATTAGAGTCTGTTACGTCGGGACTACAAGGTCCTCAGCTATAAAGTCCATCCACGGTTACTTCCAACTTTTTTGAAGCCCTTCTAAAGTTCTTCTTCGAGGATATTCCTCCGCGTCATGCAAGCAAAGCTTATCCGAATCTAGAAAATTACACCAAATTCATTCGCACTCATTGAAGACTATTTTGCATAACAACCATTTCTTACTAGGCATTACCAACACATCTACATTCTCCCTGATTTTACTAATATTAATAATATTTTATTATTTATAGGTAAAAAAAAAAAAATAAGCAAACGTTTACTTTAACCAAAAATAAGGTATATTTAGTAACACAAGAATCCAACGCTTGTGATACCTGGCATGCTTAGGAAACAACAAAACACGTTATACATGGGGTGATTTTTCAAAGGTTTGATTCATAAAGTGTCAAGATAGTGAGAACAGACTTAATGTACAACGCATGGAGGGTATAGTCCCTTCACGGTTTCTTCAGCCTTTTTGAAACAAACCTTTGAAAAATCTCCCCATGTATGACGTGTTTAGTTATTTCCTAAATACTCCCTGTATCACAAGCGTTTTATAGTTGTGTTCATAAAAATTACTTTTTTTCTGTTAAATTGAAATGTTATTCATATTTTATTTATAAATTATAACGCTTCATTTATAAACAATACGAATAAATATCAGGGAGAAAATAGGTATGTTGGTAGCGCTTAATGAGAAATAGTGCTTATAAAAAATAGTGTTACATTTTGTGCGCACGAATGTGTTGCGTTGTCCCTCTGATGGAATTCTCCAGGATTAGTTAAGCTTAGTTTGCACGAGGTGGAGGAATATCCTGGAAGTAGAAATTTAGCAGGGCTTCAGAAAAGGCTGAAGTAACCGTGAATGGACTATATGGGGGAGACTTGCCTGAGCACGTCGCTGATACGTGGCCGGTCTTTGGCCCGCGGGGCGAAGAGGGCGGCGAGCAGATGCGCCAAGTCGGGCTCGCTGCTCTTGAAGCAGGGGCTGGAGCGCGCCATGTTGCAGAGTATCTGGTGGCGCGTGCTGCCGAAGGGGTGCAACCCCCCGGTGACGGCATAGTGCAACAGCAGCCCCGCCGAGAAGACATCGCCCTCGACGGTGACGAGGGGCGGTCGCCGCTGGCCGCCGCAAGGTGCCAGGTACTCGGGCGGCCACCACACCACCACTGGCTGGTGACCTAACTGCCTCATCACCTGCGCAGGAAGAGGCACGCGAACCATAGGCACATCACCGAGGGCAGGTCCAGGTGTGAAAATGACAGTCCATTATACAAGTGTTCAAACACACTAAAGGCTGTTCATAATAAAGTGAGCACTTTTTAAATCAACCTTAGAAAATGTCACTTCCCCTACCTGCATATATTTTAACTGGCGCACTGAGTGACATGTGCCCAGCAAAGTTGGTAACGATGGAAGGAAAAGTAGTTCCGTATATTAACGTCGAATAAAAGGTGCTAGATAACCATTTGTGATAATTTAAATTATTTCTCTCGCTTTTTTCTTAAGTCATTGAAGTGTAAAAATTAGCCAATTGGTACAACATTTGCTTTTCTAATAATTTCACACTTTCACTTGACCGATGCATGAATAAACTTCCCATGGCAATGTTAATTTTACTTAAGGTGGAAGATCACACAACGTACATGCAAGTATATCTTAAGCAGGGCTTTAGAAATTGCTCATTTTACCGTGAACAGCTTATAACTGATATTCTCCCCTAGCTTGCAATCCCAAAACGTGCGATTAATACAGTGAGACCCACTATATTTTTCATTGTTGATTTAATTGTACCGCAAATGCATCTATGTTAGCCCTGGCTACACTGCGTGTTAATTTAAGGCATTTGCTCCGGGGTCATTATAATGGAACCACCCAATACCAGAATAGTGACCGGCTCTGGTAATGCCTATGTACATAATACATATGTAGAGTTACATGAATTTGTACAGAACAAACAAGTATACATAAGGGTGAATTTGCACAAAATACACAGGATATGATACGTGAATTTGCACAGAGTACACAGGTAGAAGCACGTGAATTTACACAAAATACGGAGGTTGAGTTTCATAGATTTTCACATCATATGCAAGTAGAGTAATGTGAATTCGCATAGAATACATAGGTAGAGATATGTGAATGTTACAGAATCCACAAGTAGAGGTGTGTGAATTTGCACATAATACACATGTAGAGGTAGGTGAATTTGAACTAGTAGAGTCATGCGAATTTGCACAGAAGGTAGAGTTAATGAATCTGCATAGGATACACAGGTACGTAGAGGCACGCGCATTTGCACAGAATGCACAGGTAAAGGCATATGAATTTGCACATATATACATGTTAAAGGATATGAATTCGCATAAAATTCTCAAGCAGACGCATGTGAATTTGCACAAAATTCAAGGGTTGGGGCAGATGAATTTGCGCACAGTACACAATTTGAGGAACACGAATTTTCACAGAGTACACAGGCAGGGGTAGATGAATTTGCACAGAATACACAAGTAGGGGTACATGAATATGTACAGAATACACAGTGTAAAGAGACGTAAATTTGCACGGAATACACAGGTAGAATTACGCGAATCTGCACAGATTACACAGAATTATTCGAATTTGCACGGAAAACGCCCATAGAAATATTTAAATTTACACAATACACAGATAGAATTATTTAAATTTGTACGTTTACACAGATAGAAATATTGGAATTTTCACAGAATACACAGTTAGAGGTATATGAATATGCACATAATACACTGTTAGAGGTACGTGAGTATACACATAATACACAGAGAAGAACATTAATTTTGCGCTGAATACACAGATGGTGGTACTTTTACGTGAATTTCGGTAGTTCATTTGGTAGCAGCTCATACTCGTTAGTCTTTTACATACTAAGGCTACTCTTGTTTGTTCATTGACTACCCAATTTACTTCGTTGCTCGTGACATGGTCGCAGTATTTTGACGTGAACACGCTTTAACATCAGACCTACACATGGGGTATTGGGACTGAAACGGCTCGACGAGTTGATCCATTCCGACTCTGTAACTTGGTGGCTTACAATACGATGAAAACAAATGGGATTGCGTTAGATCGGGTATGCGAATACGAGAAGAGCATGGCCCCGAGTTTTCGGCGAGCAATGCGCGAGGCATGAGCGGGCGGGGAACCACAGCGTCTGGTGGCCATTTTGTGAACATTTCCGAGCAGCAGGTATACCTCTCGACTCCGATTTTGGTGCCAAACGAATGATATATACTTTTGAAGGTTCCTTCACACTTTTTTAAATTAAACCTTTGAAAAATCACCCCATGTATGCTGTGTTTAATTATTACCTAAATAAATACGTCTAGTATCGCAACCGTTTTTAAACATTTGTTAACATAAAAATATCTTGTTTTTCGTTAAATTGAAGTTTCACATCTATTTTGCTTATAAATTATATTTCATTTATAATAAGTATCAATAAAAACAGTGAGAAAACATGTATTTTGGTAGCGCATAGTAAGAAATAGTTTCAGACCCCTGCTGCTTCCTTGACCCAAGGCCGAATAGTCCAGGAATATTAGTCAAATGAGGGCAAGAATCTCGGAATCAGAGATAGTCAGCTATAAACTTGTATAAACCTTTATTTTGACACCCTAAAACTTGTCTCAAAACCTACCTATCGTAGGGTGTCCGCGACCACAGATATTTCAAGGTCAAAGGTAAAAAAATCGATTTTTTACACATTTATTGCAAATATCTCGTTTCCTATGGGTTTTATGCTATTTGTATTTATTATAAATATTGTAGAGGATTAAATTCTCTACAACTTTTGTTGAAACTTTTTTTTATATCTTTAACTTTATAAGTACATGTGTAGGTAAGTATTATTAAATGAATAGATACTGAATTATTGAAAAAAAATATTAATTATAACGTAATAGTTAATAAAAAATGCAAATTATTTAGAATTATATATTTATCAATAATTTATAAACTTTATACCGCGTGTTTTTAATCGGGACTACAGGTTGACCTCGAATGATACTCTAAATAGTTAAACACTGCGCGCGCTCTGCCCTCTATCTCGAAAATGGTTCAAGATATAAAAAAAGTTTGAACAAAAGTTGTAGAGAATTTAATCCTCTACAATATTTATAATAAATACAAATAGCATAAAACCCATAGGAAACGAGATATTTGCAATAAATGTGTAAAAAAATCGATTTTTTGACCTTTGACCTTGAAATATCTGTGGTCGCGGACACCCTACGATAGGTAGGTTTTGAGACAAGTTTTAGGGTGTCAAAATAAAGGTTTATACAAGTTTATAGCTGACTATCTCTCATTCCGAGGTGAAACCCCTAATATTCCTGGACTAGAATCCAAAAACCAACCCAGCATGTGATAGTCTGGACAGAAAGTAAACAAATGGCAAAATCCAACACTAAAAGAGGTTTTTTTTCAAGCAAGTCAGGAATATTATTTGCACAACTAAGTTAAAAAAAAAAAAAACATGAAGTGTGCAGGGAGTTATTTTATTCATTTATTTTCTTTTCCTTGGTAAGCAAAACATAAATAGAATTATATAAAATATAGTGTACATTCATTCTGAGAAAAGAGCATTTACGATACCAAAGAAAAATTCAGTGATAATACATCTCCTTTGAAAACTACAGGGTTTTCTAAAACTCTCCTTTAAAAATACATCTTTGAGAATAGTATGATTTCAGAGTAATAATCTCTGTTATAATACATGTTCTTCACAAAAGTTTCTATCCACTTACGGGGATTCAGGTACTGATATGCAAATTTTCAAACAAACTTTCAGCCCATATTAACTTATTAAAAACATCATACGAGGGCACTTTACATCTTTGGGTAAGTATTAAAAATATTTCCAACATGGAATATATATATATATATATATTATATATATATATATATATATATATATATATATATATGCTCAGTTTCATGACAAAACAATTCCCTGGCCATATACAGCCAGCCAAAGGCCACTTCGAAGTGTGTAACCTGAATTATAAATTAATTCACCGAACCCTAATTTTGACTGTCTCTCGCTTGACCAAACTCTCCTTTTGTTTTTAAACCTTCATTTAATTTCCACAATAAATTCCTAAGGGATTATCACCACCTTGCCACTTATTACAAGGAAATGTGTCATTTTAAAAACATATTAAAATTCTTGAAATTACAGGTTAAGTTGGACTTCCCTGCATTTGAATTACATACTTAGCGAAAACAGATTTACCATTTTCCTCCCCTCGTCCACTGGCCAAAGCAACTGTTCGCAATTAGAAAGCCTTAACTTTCGAGGAGAAAAATAAAGTATATTTCTTAGAGAGTCATCATAAAATACTATCTCCAAGCAAAATAGATGTTCAAAGTTTTAAGCCCACGTTAGGGCATATAGTCTTATGTCAAAGTGATGTCATGACCTACTGCTTGAAAAGTCTAGAAAGTATACTGATGAATTACATATCTTCAGGTGCATTGATGCTCCCTCGAGGCTGAAATCGTCTGACCCCCAAACGAGCAGAAGGACAAGACATTTATACTGTTACCTTTCCAATAATTCTTAGAGGGATGAACAGATTCCAAACCCCAATGAGAATTCATCATTTTGCTCTGAAAATACAGAAGCCAATAGAATTAAGTATTACCATATTTGGAACTACAGTCGTAATCCTTGGTAGTGGGAGATATCAAAACGTAATATTACCTAGAGGGGTATTAGAAATGATCGTCGAATAAGAGTTCATATTTCTCAACATGTCCAAATAAGGACGACACTGTCACTCCAACGGCCGTTTGAACGGCGCGCCTTCCTTCTGCGGAGATGACGAACGCACCCCCGCCACCAGGGGAGGGCGATCACAGCGCTCGGTACCGCCGACAGCAGGAATGGGAACTGCGGCCGCCATAATTTCACTTGTTTATCCAGGGGGAGCATGAACGAAGTTCTTCTTTCGCAAGTGCCGTGAAAAGTTTAATTTTACTGTCGTGCCGGGCAACAACACCGCCATCGAGCAGTTCAAAGGTAAACAATACGTCGTATTATGAGTAAAATGTTCAGTTCAGTCCAATTTGTTTTACTTTCCACAAAATGTTCACGTGTGTATAACTGACTGCATACGATGTCGGATTGCAAGGTTGAATAGGGGGCAGACCAGAGACAACACAAATTGCGTAGACTTTCTTGCAGTTATCTCCAGTTCTCACGCAAAATATTATTACAACTGAGTGCACATGAATTCGGTGCGTTGTCCTTTGGTGTAGTTTTCTAGAATTAAATATGATTAGTCTGCAAGAGGCGGAGGAATATCCTGAAAGGAGAACTTTAACAGGGCTTCAGAAAAGTGTGAAGTAACTGTGGATGTATTATATAGGCTGTTCACGGTAAAGTGAGCACTTTTAAGGCCCTAGTTACTTATTATATAGAGCCATTTTTTTCCTTTAATCAATTTTTTAAAAAGAAATATTGCCATGTTAGCAATAAACACAGTGCTTATATTCCACCGCACTCGTAAGTTAACAAAGGCTAAACCTAAAAATATTTATTGACTGTTATTCCAAATGAGAAGGCTTTCGATAGTGCTCACTTGTTTGTGAATGGCCTAAATAGTTTAGAGCTACCATTTTAAGCCATGAAAGCCAAGTATCCATTTATTTCTGTGATTTCATTCCCATAGTTCATAAGAAATGTTACCCGCTCATGTAGACGTATTCACGTTAGACACAAGGTCATGCCACCAACACAGCTACACAAGAATTTTTTCCCTGATTATTGGTAGCTATACGAAGTTCACTGTAAACTGGGCACTTTTGAAAGCCCTGCTTAAGATCTACTTGTATGTGTAGTCCTCCATTATATGGAAAATTAACATTTGCAGTGGGCCTCATCGCTTTATGTGTGTGTCGGTCATGGGTAACTGTGGAATTACTAGAAAATAAAATATTTTACATTTTCTTATTCTTACGCGTATACGTATTTAAAAATAAATAAAAAGTAGAAAGAATGACTCAGTATTCACAAATGTATACGTAACACATTTAATATGGAACTGTTTTCCCTCTGTCTTTGCCAACTTTACTGGAAGCATGACAATCAGTGATCCCGTTAAAATTTGCGCAAGAAGGGGTAGTGAATTTTTTTCAAAGGTTGATTTCAAAAGTGCTCACAGTTTCTCACAGCGTATCTTAACAACTGTTGTACTATACAATCACACAAAGAAAAATATGGTATAGGAGGTTCTCGGTAAAATGAGCACTTTTTTCTTTCCAACCGTATACGATTTCTGTATTTCGGCTAGGCTTTTTGACGAGTATAGGCCGACATTGTGTTAGGTTTTCTTAATTGTTTACATTAAATGCATATAATTTCACCATAACCACGCCACACAAATCTTGTTATACACGCAATCGATTTTTCTTGACAAAAGCTGCCAATTGAAACTTAAACGAGCATCGTAGCTTCTCCTAGTCAAAAGTTATACTACGCGGAAGTTATGAGACGTGGCGAAACGAAATCAAAATTGCCCCCATGTCCCGCCACTCTCCGCCAACGCGCGCGTTGTTTTGCAGTCCTCACTCAACGTAACATAATTTTTAAACCTTTGGCAATCGGGTGTGGTAATTGTATTTTGTATGTAGACGATAGATTCGGATTTTCTGGATTGTCTCTCTCTATGGTTGCAAATTTAAAGGCGTATTAAAGTCAAAAACTTTTACAATTGAACAGACATATAATTAAGAAAAGCTGTTTCCCTCGCAATGAAAATAATTAAACATCTATACAATTAAAAACGACAAAAAGACGGACGAACAAATTATTATTACAAAACAGGACATACAACGAAAGAAAACCAATAGAAAAGACAACACGATGACGAAAACAAAAACACCACGTGAGTGAACAAAACAGTGCAAAAAATAATATCAGTAGACACAGTTTAACAAACTCAAAACACACACACACACAAACAGGACGAAAACCAAAACGAAACACAAGTCAAGAAAAGAATTCCTTGTCAGATTACAAAACCAAAAAAATCAACACTACGAACAACACAGGAACCACGAAAAATAACCAGAGAAAACAATAGATAAACCAATGGAGAGGGCACAGAGCGACAAGAAGTGATAATGCTAAGAATAATAAGCAGTTTTTACGACATTTCGGGGCCTGAAATCTGTTCCCATCTTCAGGGGAGACACTGGAAGAGCAATCGCTAGAGCTACGAGTATTTCGCGAATTCATTCGGAGGCGAGGTAGACTCTAAACAGTGACTTAGAATGCCTTGAATTTCACCTGTCCGGGTGTGTGTGTATAATATATATATATATATATATATATATATATATATATATATATATATATATATATATATATATATATATACATATGTGTGTATGTGTGCGTGTGCGTGAGCGTGTGCGCTCGTGTATGTGTGTGTGTATACGCACACAAGCCAAAAATGCCGGGAGGTGGTTTTTTTTTTTTCAACGCGCAAATGGAGTTTCGATCCATTCTTCTTTATGGAATAGGGATGATATCGGCACCCAATTTATTTTGGTTTACATTCTGCTTCAGTTAAACTTTGAAGCGTGGTTAAATTGTTTCGAAATAGACTTACGCTATTTGGCCGTATATACATTTTCTTCGTACATAGACATGATGTTCGGAAACTCCGTACCCAAACTCTAAATATACATTTTTTGGCCCAATAGTAAGAAAAAATGCGCTGTACACTTATATCCGGACGAAAACGTATTTTTATATCAAATATTTGTGTTTAAAGTTGCGTTGTACAAAGCCTGCAGAAAAAGATGGTGCAAGCATGCGTGTAGGACAAGTTGCATATAGGCTGTTCAAGGTAGAATGAACTCTTCTGAAAGCCCTGCATAATGCTGTGGCTGGCTCCTGTGAGGATTGTAGAGCGACCTCGGTCAGCTGAGCCGTATTTTAAATAACACATGCCAGGGGATTGAGCGTAAGGTCAGGAAGATACTATATAAGCTCAGAGTGATGGTGGCTCTGGGCGCCATCTCGCCTGCCACTGCCGGAGGCTCTACACGAGGACGAGATGAGAGGACCACAGCCCATGGTTCGCCTTCGACGCCTGACGAGCCCGCCATCGAGAGAGCTGCGACGAGTCTACGACGACAAAAGGGTAATTATCAAATCATTGGCAGGGCGACTTAAGGCACGCTAGGGCACGGGACTTGCGATGGCATTAATCTCCCTCTGAGCATAGTTCGCCTTATTAATGCTATGCTACTTTGAGAGTGATTAAGGGCATCAGCACCCCAATGTGAGATGCTACCTGTCGAGTTACTTGCAAATTGTAGCTGACTGATTGTAGAAGCAGATCATTGATTGATATGCCTATTTGAGGCGGAACTGTAAAAATTTGTGTTTAATAAAATTGATATTTTGTATCTGAGTGTATTGATATTTTGTATCCTTTGAGCTACCCTTGTTCCCCCTTGTTAATGTGTTGCATTATTCATCCTCAGGACAGGCCACAGCAAATGGTGGAGGCTCTCAGCTCTCCCGCCCTCCCCTTAAAGTAAAATTAAAGTAAATTTGCATAAATAAAATTAAAAAATTCTTAAAAATGTGTAGTACCGTCCACCTGCCTTCAGGGTTTAAATTCCCTCGAGTAGACCGGGTCAACGTATCCGAAGTAGTAAACGTTTTAAAAGAATTGTAAGCACTTATTCACCACAGTGCATGTTGTATCAGTCAGCAGAATATCGCGGCTGCACCAGCACAAGCAGGCAAGAACTGCCGCGTTGCGAAAAGCTGCCAGGCCAGACAATCGCCCAGTTTATTCTGTAGAATAGTATGTGTACTTTGCCTTAAATAAATTAATGCATGCTTACAACACAGATCCGCTCTTTGGACCGTATTTTAACTTTTGCTTACTGCACATTTCCACAAAAGTGTGGCAGAAGTGGAAAAAGTAGATTGTAGAAAGCTTGCTTTATGGTTGAGTGTTTTATCGCACATGCTAAACAGGCAATCTACAAACACATTACATATCGGATAAACCGACCACCTCTCTTGCCTAAACAGCTAGGAATATTTTAAAACATGCAACTATTGACCTTACAGAGACACAAGTACAGAAAAATTCCAGCAACTCATAGCATCGGCAGATATATTACTAACAAAGAACCCAGATATAGCTGAGAAATTTGACACAACATCAACACGACTAACACGTAGCCTCATCAGCAAAATCACACATAGCTGCCTTCTGCCATCCACACGCCCACCCTCACATGAAAATATAGAACAACAGGACACGCATTATTTTACACCAGTAAAAATCGGCACAGCATCACAACACGAATACTCAAACTTAAACGGCTCTCTACCGAACACACATGCCAGAACTCACCTTTAGCCTCTACACTACAGACACAAGAAAACAACATGGCTAACCTAACACCAATCAATGTAATAGTGTAACATCTCATGACAGTGAATAAATTTTCGGGCGATGGTACGGACAAATGGTCGGAATTCCTGGAATAATATAACCACACGGCCGAAATTAACAACTAGGATGATACGGAGAAACTACATAGACTAAAATACTGCGTCACAGGTTCAGCCAAGCACACATTGGAAAATGTTCGACAATGTCATGCCGGCCAAGCCACTTGGAACGACACCATTTCGAAAATGAAAAAAACCTTTCTAACACCAGCAAATGAGGAACATTTAAGAAACATGTAATATACAACAAAACAAAAACTGCATGAGAGCGTGCAAAAGCACATAGAAAACCTATTATTCCATAGACGAAAATACAACCCTACAGTCACAGATACAGAATTTCTCAGTATTGTGTGGCGATCACTCCTCCCGTCCATTGCGGACAAGATAGTAGGTCTTAAAAATGACACAATTGACGACCTCCTTACAGACATACAAAGAGTAGAGGTTGGCTTGTTTCAGTATAACCAAACATTTACAGGCCAACATAGCCAAGCAGAATAGATTCATTAAGGGCCGAAATGGTAAAACTGAAGGAGGAAGTTGCGAACCTCACACTCCAAAACAAAAAGCTCCTTAACTACAGAAATCAACAAAGACAACACAATGTACAGCCTCCTCAGTGCGTAAAGTACAATAAATACGGGTGTAACAAATAACCAGTGAACATTGTCAAAGAATACGTGCAAACACCACCAAAGTTTTACAACACCTAACGAAACAACAAAAGACCACCAAAGAACATTAATTTTCAGAAAATGAAGAACTTCCGGGCATATCACTCACAAACCAATCACACCCAAAATCATAATCAAACAAGAACAAAATACAACTCCACATCAAAATATAACAAACAAAAAAAGCTCCTACACGAGGGGGTAATAAGCACCACTCCCGCAGACAAATTATGACATAAGGTATACCAAACAAAGAATTACAAATACAGACAGGCAGGGTCATTAAGTACCATAACGGGAAATCACACAAAATCGCGCAACAGCGAAAACAAACCCTCCAATATAAATCACAGAAGCCATACAAGCATAACCAGAGAAATAATTGGCGAGAGCAGCAAAATTACTAAGGTTAGGGTAAATGTGAAACCAAAAGTAATAGTAAGACGGGTAATCAACGCCTGCGAGGCACTCTTTAGTAAGAAGATACCAACACGGTCATAAGCAGAAATTGCAAAATTCAACTCACAACCACTAAATTTTCAACAATCTCATGGACAGAAAATTAAAAATACTAAAAAGCTTGCCAAATGCAATTTCGAATGAACCAAAATGCAGGTCAGAGAACAAACAAGGAAATCTGGACACCATACACAAGGACACTACATCATGTCACTATAACATGGCGCCCGTGAAAGCCAAGACGGTAGACAGCACGGAAGCGGCAGGGCAATCCTCGGTCGGGCCCACGGAATGCACGTGTCAGCACGATCGTGTCGTCAGTGCACGTGCGGCCTTCATCGGACCAGGGTCGCTGGCAGCCATGACGTGCACCTTGTGTTTTTACCAGGTTCATCGAGCCATGGAATGCCCGCTTTTTCCGAATCAGATACAGAATTTCTACACAAATATAAGTGAAAGATTTAAAAAATTCGAGAGATGTTCCGGCTTAGCGGGAAAAAAACATGCATCACGATAACAAGTAGTAACAACATACAACATGTCGACAATAATGCAAACACGGAAAACAGTGGCGATGATGAAAAGGAGAAACTGAGCCACAAATCCGTTTTACAAAACACTGACATACAAGCTCCGTTGACCGGCAAGAACGAATGTCATGCAAGATACGTGCAAATGTCAACACCTCCATCCTTGTTCGTCTCGCGAGCAGGTCATATAACATGTTGCTTGACATGGGATGCTCGCGTTCCTGTATAGCCACAACGCTTGTATACAAACATAACCAGCAACCAGTCATGGAACAGTTTACATTAGTGGGTGCTACAACAGACATTGACCTACCTAAACACAAAACCAATTTAAACATTAATATAGCGGGATACAATTTCACTCAAGACTTCCTACTAACCGATAATTTAAAATTAGATATATTGGGAGTAGATTTTATTAAATGATATGACATAGTGCCAGTACTCACCAAAGTTGTAATGTACATACACTCTCATCACAATAAAAGAGTCATTGAAACAACAATAAACCCTAATCAACTGCATTGTAAAACTGCATCTAATACTATATTAACAAAGTTGAATCTTTAGATAACCCAAAGGATACTACTCCTACAGGTAGTATAAACGACAAATTGCCCTCGCAAATGAAAGAACAATACAATAATTACAACATACATACAAAGACCGTTTCGCAAACAACATAACCGAACCAACAGAAACATAAGATTATGAAATTAAATTAGAATTAACAACAAACTAACACATTCATACCAGACCTTACAGAATAAACCCACAACTGTGTGAACAAGTACTCGAACAGATTCAATAGATGCTTGACGCACAGATCATCACTCCTTCCGAATTCCCTTGCACCACGTCAAGCCTAGTAATAAAGAAACATCAGGGCAGAATAAGATTTTTAACGGACTTTAGACTACTTAACCAACATCTAAAAAAGGTTCAATACCCCATCCCCAGAACCGCAGATATAATTAACACACTGCAAAATTCCAAGTATATTTCTTCTATAGATATGTTTAGTGGTTTTTATGCTATCCCAGTAAGGGAGCAAGCTAGAGAAAAGCTCGCTTTAGCATGGGTGGCGTAGACTTATACAAGTATGCCCGTATGCCTATGGGGATGGCCATAAGCCCAAATTATTTCCAAAATTTTGTGGACATCATGCTGGGGACCCTATGCTGGAACACAGCAGTAATATATATTGATGACATCTTTATTATAGGAAATACCTTTCAGGAACACTTGGACGACATTGGAAAAGTAGTGGATATATTACATATATACAGTGTTAAAATTAACGCCAAGAAATGTAACTTCCTGCAACAAGAAATGAAAATTATAGTGCACTATATAACACCAGAAGGGATACTATGGACTCCGATAAAATTGAGGAAATCAAACAAATGGGTCCCCCAAAAAATATTTAACAGTTACGTACATTTTTGGATTTAATGTCATACTTAAGAAGGTGTATAATGAACTATACCAAACTAGCCAAGCCCCTTACAGACCTAATTAAAAAGCCAACTCAATTCCAATGGAAAGAAAAACACCATATAGCATTCGAAAAACTCAAAACAGCCCTACTAAACCTGCCCATACTCACAAAATATCAGGCGAACCGACATACAATACTAGCCTGCAACGTGTGTCAAACAACGATAGACACCGTCCTTATGTAAGATATACCAGGTAGTAAAGACTGCAGTATTATCGCGTTCGCATCAAAAAAACTTTTGTTGAATGAAAATAAATTGTCAGCTACAGAACGTGAACTGTCAGCCATTAAATATATTGTCATATACTTCAAATAATAATTATATGGGCACAAATTCACAATTGAGACAGACCACGCCATTCTTTGGTACTTAAAAACAATGGCCGAACACAACACCCGAATTCAAAAATTAGCAATAGTGCTATCTGAGTACAAATTCGAATCAAAGATAGTTTAAGGGAAGTTAAACACATTAGCAGATGCTTATGTGTACTTTAATTTATAAAGCTCTCGCGGAAACACTGTTACAAAATCCACATAAGGACGATGAAGTCAAAATAACATAGTTAAATACATGACCAATAATTGGCATGAAATAAAAAACCTAATCAAACCAGATATTGCTACAACAGACAAAGCCCGTGTAGCGTAGATAATCATAAACGATGGATATTTACCCCTAGAAGCATTTGCTACAATCACGACTGCCATATAAACAGTAAACGTTGAAATCAAGAAGGAAGAACATGCAATTAAATTGCAATTAAAATGTAATTAAATTGTAAAATTGTCATTTCTACAAAGAATTCCAAACCACAATACCAAACCATTTACATTCACGACTAGGGATATATCAACGTCGAAGATGACATACACTTATTCCTGACACCCCTTACACAAGTACAATCATCGCCATTTTTAGCAGAATATGCAAATGACCCTCACATCACACAACTTAAAACTGCCCTCGCAGATCCACAAAACGTGAATTCTAAATATATACGATTAGCAAGGCGGTATGGTATCACCGGAAATGGCGAAATATTCACACCCCCAATGGGGAAAAACATTTAACTTTAGTACCGCAGTCCTACGTACCTGAGATATTACGGCCCACCATGGAGTGTTACTAGGCGGAGGGTGTTTCGGCCAGTTTAAAATGCTACAAAAAATTAAAAACCAATACCATTGGGACACAATGGCCAAGTACGTTAAAAACAATATCAAAAACTGCCCTACTTACCAGAAGGTCAAAGACAGTAATTAGAAACCTATAGACCTTATGACCCCCATTGAAGCCCCTCCCTTATTACATCCTTGGGGCCTCGATGCCAAAGGCCCACTGCAAACAGCGGCATCCGGAAATAAATACATCCTAGTTATGACAGAGTTTTTCACACTGTATGTGGTAGCCAAACCAGTAAAAACAATATATGCTAAGACGTGCAAATTTTATTAAGGATGCCATTCTATGTTATGGATGATCCAAATCCATTTAAACAGATGGGGTACATCCTTTAACAATGAGCTTATAGCTGAGTTATTACAAAAGTTTCAAATAAGGAATTGAAAATGATAGTGTATAACCCAGCGTGTAACGGGCTGACCGAACAGGTTAATAAGGTTCTGTCGCAACAACTCACAGCATGCGTCAATGAGGACAGGGCACATTAGGACGAGTACATCCAATACATAGTTTCCAACTATAATTCTACTACAAATAGAAGTACGAAATTTTCCCCATTTTCCTATTACACTGTGTTGAAGCCGTCCAGCCATGTTACGTCGTCTCCCATACGTTTTCGCAGCATGCAGTGGACTGGTGCAAGCAATTCCACCAAGCCAGTGAACAGGCTTGTGTGTACCTAATCGAATCTCAAAAACAACAAAAAGAAATTTTTGATAAAAATTTCAGCTGAATGAATTAAATAGGACAACTCGTATGGGTGAAAAACCATGCGAGACAGAAGGCTCTTAAATTTAAATATCACGACCTATACTGGATCCATGACATATTGGGCCCATCGACAATTGCAATTGAAGTTAAGAAACGAGGGTTAACAAAGATTGACACAGTCAATACCAGAAACATCAAACTTGCTAACAAAAGGCATTGATATTATCATGTGTCTTACAGGTAATGCGACTCCGCAATGGGCAAGACGATTATGGGGGTGCTACTGTTGATCATGTGCCACACAGTGTTGGCATCCACAGGAGCTCACTTATTCAAGATACACAGTGGCATTTATTTTCAAGAACTTTCTCCAGATATTGCAAATGAGGAGACCATTCCCCTGGCCTACATTATACTGCTGCACCAACCTGCCGCTCCCAGCAACGTTGACGTATAGTACCACCAGGAATTCAACAGTCTGCAAAAATGCTGAGCATTTGCGCCAATTTTTCAGCGAAACAACTCAAAATATTGTACAAGAAGTTATGTCCGAGGTTTCCTTGTCAAATAAAATAAAACGTGGTGTTACCTTCCTTGGAGATGTCGCAACACCGTGATGCCACATTCTCGCAACCCGTCACCTAAAATCCCTCCTCACTAATGAAGAATCCTTAGCCTTACAATCAAATGAGTTGGAAAATAATGTAATCACATCTAACAACAAACTTAATATTATAATCCATAGCAATTCAAAAATAAAGGTCAAGTCGGAAATAAGGTAAATGATCTTAGTAGAAACATAGTGACGATGTCACATCAAATGCATAATCAAAATAGGGAAATAGAGTCCTCGCTAATTCAATATCAATTACTCTCTAGTATGGTGCTGTAAATAATAAATTATTTTGTTAACGAATTGAGATTTAGCACTTATATACAGCAATGTCCACGGAAATTTTTGCCACTTGAAGCAGTATCGAAAGAAATATTACAGCCAGACCTTCTTAAATTGCAGGAGCAAGTCTACGCCTTAGGCTTAGAATCAAGTATCCACACAACAAAAATGTTAAAATTCTATACATCCCCGTTAACTGAATGCATGCTATCGCCTACTCAAATGATAATTAAAATACAGGTCCCATTGAAAGGTATTAAAAACACATGGCAATACTTTCGTTCTACGAACGTCTCTTACCAATATAATAATGAGACATGCATCGTTGGATCCCCTGCAAACATAATAGCAATTTACATTAACATGCAAGAAACTAGGGAACTTTACGATACCCCAAAACAAAACGGCATCTATTTCCTCTCTAAACACATAGTTGATTATTCAAAATCAAATTGTTTGAAGGCCGCATTTTATCTTAATGATCTTCAAAGTTTGTTCCAAAACTGTAAATTTCAATACAAGCCAGGAAATTCACTATTTGTCCACGCAATTGAACCCCGCCACCACGTGCTAACAAACGCACCTGGCGTACTGGTACTTATATGTAACAACAGAATGCTCAGCAAAGTAATCCACAACCCTAAGGTAGGGACTATAGAAATTAACATACCCAGTGGCTGTGAAATTACCTCCAATAAAATAACTATTCTTAAATCCACCCATGTTTGTGATATTGAGAGCCCTAAATTAGGAATTTCACACACGATCTTGCCAGTACAGTGGTTACAAAACAACGCATTTGAGGCACCGCAGTTGAAAGCAAGCACAGGCATTTATTTTTATTCAGTAAATAACACTATTAATGATAAGTGGCAGATCATGCATACAGACCTCCCCACTATAAAGTACTCCGAGACTAGGTCTGTATTTCGTCAGACAAATGTGTTCTCTGTCCTATCTCAGGAACACTATAATTATATCAGCTTTTAGACTATCGTCATTCTGATGATAGTGTTAGAAGGTATATACTACAAGCTGATTGAAATTGCAATACTGATTAATAATATGGCACAAGCGGCACAGCCGTAAAATTTTCAGGCAGTCCTACAAAAAGGCAGGCAGCTTAGAGATACCAGTGTACTCGTCCATCTTGTAATTAAGAAAGCAAGGTGAAGTTTTATGTCGTTATTAAAGGAGAATAACTTAAGTGTGCTCAAAGAAACATAAGACATATAAAACATGTGCCCTCAACTCGCCAGAATTTAGCACACAGGCGATTCAAGGTGCCTAGGAAGCTAATATAGACAAAAGAGGCACATGAAATAAGGTAATACTAGTCTTTTTCACGTGCTACACGAAGCAATCTTGTTAATATATAAAGATATATTATTTTGGTAGCACAGTGCAGATTTCGAGCAGGGCGCCCGCAAAAGTGTTAGTGCGGCAGACAATTGTGTAAGACAGTGCTACCTAGGTGTCAGAGTTATAAAGCGCTGAGAACCATGTTGCATTGGCAGGCACATTAGCACAGTAAAAGGAAAAAACTGTAGATTGCAGCAGTAATGCACTCAGCTTACTACAGTAATCCAATCACGAACTAGAATGCGCTCGGCGGAATTTCACGAGCCGTGCGGTGAAGTTCGCCATAAAATAAGTTCGGGACCCCAATAATATAATTAATTTCTGTTATTTTAACTATTACATTAGGATAAGCTCGTAAATGTATATACCCAGAATTTTCAAATATCTGCCTGCAAATATAAGTGTCACTCCGCATAATTATATAGTATAACACAACATCGTAAGAGGTAAAGGCTCATATAGAAAATAAATTTAATGTCACATAATTTCACATATTTGCTACACCTCTCAAGACTGAAATGAAATCACATAGTTATTGTCGACTATTGTGGTCTTTAAGAGCGCTCTACCTACATTCCCAGCCTAACATGTCCGACGCTGGGTTTACTATTAAAAATCTCAATTTCTAAGGGGGTTATAATTTCAAAGCAGAATTGAGTACTGCCTTCCCTGTCCTGTTAAACAAACACGAAAACAACAGCAGCCATCAACTAAGTTAGGTGCTGGCACAAGCCATTTTAGAATTAGTGAATTATTTAATCTCGTTTAATATCAGGGCTCATTTGTTAATTTATAGTATTGATATATGTTTAAATGTCCTGTCAGTAATAATAACCTTAACATGGTAACAAATACACTAAGCACAGAACATGTATATGTATTATAATAAGGGTAATCAAAACTGTATACCAGGTGATGAAACCTTTTTCATACTTTGGCAATCTATAAATACGGTTCAACAGATGAAATTAAAACAAACAAAAAAACTTTTGAGCATAAATATTGCCATGTAAAGAGCACCTAGACTGAGAAAGTACCGACTAACCGAAACTGTCTTCGGATTAACAACCTGTAGTTCTTTAGCCTTTGAAATGTATAACATACTTGTAAAGTAATATCATGTTTTATGTATAAAGAATAACTTCTGCCATATTTAAAGAACTACAAATGGTTTAGTATTGCCATTCCTTAGGCTGCCAATTATGTAACATAAGCCCGAACCTGCGTGCTTGACACCGCCTTAGAGAATCTACGAATTGGGGGGAAAGGAAATCACTTAGCCAGTAAAACATTCATTAATGTCACCACGCCTATTTAAAAGCTCTTTCCGGCAGGCTCCACGACTCCAACAGGGCTTGGCCGCCCAATGTACTGCAACATCACCTCCTGGACCGATCGCCTGACCTGATCCAGTCGATCCCCCACAATGTTCAACCCCATGCTCCAGACGAGGGCGCCTGGATACTCGTGAGAGAGGGGGCCTTGCTGTGGCTAGCTCCTGTGAGGGTTGCTCAGCGTCGAGCTGAGGCAAGGTGCAGAGCGACCTCGGTCAGCTGAGCCATGTTTTAAATAACACATACCGAGGGATTGAGCGCGAGGTCAGGAAAGTACTATATAAGCTCAGAGCTACGGTGGCTATGGGCGCCATCTTGCCTCCCGCTGCCGGATGCTCTACCCGAAGACAACGAGACGATAGGACCACAGCCCGTGGTCCGCCTTCGACGCCCGACGAGACCGCTGTCGAAAGAGCTGTGACGAGTCTAGGACGGCAAAAGGGTGATTATCAAATCCCTGGTAGGAGGGCACGGGACTTGCGACGGCATTAAGCTCCCTCTGAGGATAGTTCGCCTTATTAACGCTACGCAAATTTGAGAGTGAGTATGGGCATCAGCGCCCCATTGTGACATGCTACCTGTCGAGTTACTTGCAAATTGCAGCTGACTGATTGTAGAAGTAGATCATTGATTGAGATGCCTATTTGAGGCAGAATTGTAAAAATAAGTGTTTAATAAAAGTAGTATTTTGTATCTGAGTGCTTATCCTTTGAGCTACCCTTGTTCTCTCTTGTTAATGCGTGGCCTGAATCATCCTTAAGACAGACCACAGCAATAAGATCTACTTGTATGTACGTAATGTATTCCTACACCTAGTGTAAAACTAACATTGGCATGGGCCTCATCACTTTATTCATGCGCAGGTCAAGTAAAACTGGAAAATTATCAGTCTGCTCATTTTTACACTTCGATGCATTAAAAAAAAACAGAAAGCTTAAGTAATAATTTAATTAACTCAAAGAGGTTACTTAACGATTTATATTCGACGTTAAGTTTATGGAACTACTTACCCTCTAACGTTACCAACTTTACTGGGCACATGTCACTCAGTGCGTTAGTTAAAATGTATGCAGGTAGGAGCAGTGACTTTTTTCTAAGGTTGATTTCAAAAGTGCTCACTTTATCGTGAACAGCCTTTAGGAAGTAGGCACGCGACGCTGCGTATTATATAATTTACTGTCGCGTGCGTACAACCTATGCAACTTGTCCTACACGCGTGGCCTTTCTCTGTGCATGTTATACGCCACAACTTTGAACACGATTATTTGATTTTAAAATACGTTACCGGATATTAGTATATAGAGCTTTTGTGTTACTATTGGTCCAAAGAAACTAAGTACGTTTGTATGTACGTATTTCACTTTATCCATACCGAGCAATATGTCACTCGCAAAACTCTGCTCAGAACTGCATTCGGGAAGAACCAATTCCAATTTACAGTCCGGACACTCTGAGTTCTGTTTCACGTGTTTTTACGAAAAATTTCCAGGTGAATTCTGAGGTGGTTCCTTTTCACAGACTGTAGCCGACTCCTTCTCTGTTGCTGATTCTCTGATCAACGGCACCCGTCTCTAATGTCCTTGCTCTCGACGAGGTGTCAAGCCTTGCCTAACTAATTTCCCTTTCGCCATAACATCACACAGATTAACTTTAAGCACTTTGTTTTTAGTTTCGAAGGACATCAATTATCAGTTATATCTGCATGTATACTAATAAAAACATTGAAGTGTCTGTCTGTTATTTCAAAATTTATACCAATATCTAATCGTAATATGTAATTTAAACTATGTTGAAGCATCAATAACTGTTTGGAATTTTTTTGTCTGTCTGTCTGGATGTTTATCCAGAATAGGCTCTGAAATGGTTGAATCGATTTTGATAAAATGTTCAGATATAATGGAGTTTATTTCTTTTTAAA
The DNA here is from genome assembly GCA_029891345.1 of Dryococelus australis. NCBI lineage: Eukaryota > Metazoa > Arthropoda > Insecta > Phasmatodea > Phasmatidae > Dryococelus > Dryococelus australis. The sequence goes on along the minus strand of CM057002.1, from coordinate 72,529,189 downwards.
ATCTGATATTTATTTAATCTCGATATCTGAAGTAGTTATGAAATAAATTAATTTTTTCATATATTTTTCTTTACTTTTCATATTTTATTTTTTGCAAAAGTATTATTGTCAGAAAACATGGTTGAAACAACGATAGTATTTTTAAAATAATCATTGATTAAATAATTTAATACGTATCATAGAAAAAGATACATTAGTTTTTGGAAAAACATATTAAAATATCATATTATCAAACAACCAACTCTAACGCGACGATAAAACTATTTTCAATAATAAAGTCACAATATTTCAAACCAATTACATAGGTATGTAGTTCAGTAACTCCATAAAACCTAGGCGAAGCGATGGCGGGCTGTATTTTAATAACTCCATAAAACCTGAACGAAGCGATATTTCTATTTTAAAAATAAAACCTGAGCGAAGCGATGGTGGACTGTATTTTAATTACTCAAGTCCACAGGCTCTACTGACTCATGGGGACCCACACATCCTCATGGTACCGCTGGGCAACTCTAACCCAGGCATTCCCTGAGCCTCATCTTCGCCACTCGGATGGAGAAGGGTATCTGCCAACAGGGAAGATTTATTACGGCAGATAGTAATGGGCTGGAATGTTCGGTGGGCCAGTCGACTCCTTTACGACCAGACCGCTGGGGCCCAAAGTCATGGTTCTAGTGAAGAACAAGACGACATGGTAACGGACGAGAGGTTTGGTGGATTGGAGACTGTGTGGGCCGGTCTTATCCGGAGGACATGGCACGCATGGTCACCGGCCTTGCGGGATCTCGGGAAAACCCACAAGTGCCATGGAAAGGAAAGAGGAGCACGGAGTGTGACCTCTGAACACGTATCGGTGATTCTCCCAGTACCAGGTCACGGTCGTGCTGGCAGTGGTGCTATTAGATCCTGGAGGCAGGGTGGCAGTAAACAAATAAAGTATAATGCATTTATAACTCTAGTCTCTGGGTAACACATGTAAATGTTCGTAGGCAAGAAAGACTACTCACCTGAAAGCAGGCGTCAGTCAATGGCAATGTATACAACCATAATGGGTGGAACGCTTTGTTTTAAGAAAGGGAGTAACATTAAAAAAAACATCAGCAATACGTTATTTCCACTATAGCTGCGTACGAAGAAAGTGTCAGGAGAAAAGAAGTAAAATCTGAATAAAGTGGTTTTCTTCGTAAAGATTAAGCAACACAGGAAGTTATATGAAAAACTGATTGACTCGTTAAGTTGAACTTTCATAAGCACGCGTTAGTAATTAAACTCGCATATTTTCCCTGCTTGCCCAAACTCGCTGTTCATATTTACGTTTCGCAATAGTTTTTTTCCAAGAAACTTGCGGTACCATTTAACATTTATCATAATGCAAATTGGCTATTTATTTTTCTTCTCCTCCATTATATTACGTTAGAATCGGTATATTTTGCGAATGTTAGGTATCATACAATTTGGTACAAAACGATATTTTTATGCATTTCAATATACACAACTTGAGAGTCTGAAAATAACTTCAATATTTTAACTGATTAGCTGAAAGCTATTTTTGTTGCACTTGATCCCCAATTTATTACAAAATTTGAATTAATCTGTAACGCATTTGCACCAAACACAAAGTACAAGTTTTTGGCTGTGTGTAGAGATCCTGTATTTCAAGGGTCATCTAAAGCGCAGGTTTCCATAAAAATAGTTGCCACGGTAGCAGAGTGTTTACCTGCGGGAATCGTGCCGGACGATGCTGCTGGTCGTCGGATTTTTTCGGGAATCTCCCGTTTTCACCGCCCTTTCTTTCCGACGCTGATCCATACTCACCTCAATCGCCCTCAAAAGCTCTCAAGACCTCGTTGTTAAGAGCCGCCCAAAATCTCTTAACTCACTCCACAAAAATAGCAATTGCATAAACACAAGAATTCCGATAAGAACAAAGCAACGCCATGAAAAATGCAAATTTTTGCGAAATAAAATTTGAGGCTTCCACGTACAGAGAACGCCAAAATTATACGTACTTGTCCCAAACCGAAGTCCGCCAGTTTGATGACCCCAGCGGTGTCCACGAGAACGTTGCTTGGCTTGAGGTTCCCGTGAACGACTGGCGGTAACAAGGAATGGAGGAACTGAAGGCCTCTCATAATCTGTGAAAATAAAGAATCAAGCACCAGAAGAAATGTTTAACTTTAATATTTTTTTCATTACTTTAAAATATTCAACCATTGTCAGTAGCTGTACATCAGTTAAAAAGTTATTGTTAAGAAGCGAGAGTAGTGACCACGATGGGGTACTGGACCAGATTTTACCTTTGACTTTTGACCTTGGCCCCATGACTTACTGACCTAGTCTTTGACCTAGCTTTGAAAATTTGACCAATTTTGGAAAATGTTGACCGACTTTTAAAAATTTCGACCTAATTTTTAAAATGTGACCTTGATTTTGTACATCCCATGACCTAGATTTCGCACTTCCGGGACTCCTGGTTCAATTCCCGGTGAATGCATTTATTTTTGGAAAATTTGGAAAATACCAGGTTCGGTACCCAATGAGTGCATTTATTTATTTTTGAAAGTTTTTTGAAAATACCGGGTTTGATTCCCGGTGAATGCATTATATTTGGAAAATTTTGAAGATACCAGGTTCGGTTCCCGGATGGGGTGCTTAATTAATTAATTTTTTTTATTTCTTTTCTTTTTTTTTTGAAAATTTTCGGCCAACTGTGCAATTGAGAACTTCGATATGACTTAGCCGGCGTCCCTTGCTCAACTGACGTTCGGCAACTGATGCCCTCGCTTCGTAGGTGTTTAGGGGAGGGGGTTGTAATTGTATGTACGGTCTTGTATAACCGACGAGTGTAGTTATTTATTTTTAGATTAGCGAGTTCGAATCTCGAAAAGGAAATTATTATTATATTATTATTTTCGAATTGAATATTATTTTATATTTGAGTTGGTTTCCTGGTAAGAGTAATGTTATTTTGTGAATCCCGGGTTCGAATGCATTTGTGTTATTTTTTTTTATACCGAGTTCGATTCCCGAATGGAGTATTTATGTAATTTTTTTAAAATAAATTTCCGGGAAATTGAGCAATTGAGAACTTACAAGAGCTGCCTTGTAGATGATCTCGCCTACAGCCGGGACGCAGCTGACATGTTGCATTGGACTCATTGGTGTGAAAGGGATTGTATTTGCTGCACGTACGCTCTTGCGTAATCGTATATATCACATAACTGTGGACAGGGTACTTTATGTTAATTTAGGAAATATCAGATTCGTTACTCGAGCAATGCACTTCATGTTATCTTTGGAGTTGTAAGTTCGACTACCGGGCAGTGGTAATTTTTGGAATTTCGAAGTTAATTTCGGAAATACCGGATTCGTTTCCCGGACTGGGCAAATTTGAATTTTCATTTAAAGAATATCAGGCAGTACACTTAATGTACTTTTGGACTTCCGTGTTCGTTTCCTGAGCGGAGTATTTATTTTTATATTTTGTAGTTGGAAGATTTTGGGAATACCAGATAGGGGTAATTTTTGGAAACTCTAAGTTAATGTTGTAAAATACCGTGTTCGTTTACCGAACTAGACAACTGTGATGATTGGGAATGTTATTTTGGAAAGACTGGGTTCGAATCTCGGAAAGGAGACGCATTAATTTTTATTTTCGAATTTAATATTATTTTATGTTTGAGTTGGATTCTTGGCAAACGTACGCTGTGTTTGGCATATGCACTTCTGGTGCACTCGGGTTAGATTCCCAGTGCGGGATACTTAATTTGCTCTTATTTGTGAAAGTTTTTTGGAAATACTGGGTTGATTCCCTGACAGGATACTTCATTTATATTTGGAAGTTTTTAGAAATACTAGGTTCGATTCCCGGCAAAGGCACTTCAGTAAGTTTTCACTTGAATTTTTTTTTAGAGTTGTGAGTTCGATTACTGGGCAATGCACTCAAGATAATGTTGGGAAATACCTGGTCCATTTCCCGGACTGGACAACTTTGAATTTTGGGAATACCAAGCATACCGGATTCCATTCCCGGTCAGTGTATTTGCCAAATTGGGTAATCACAAATGAGAATCTACATGTGCTGCTACGGAGATGTGACGTCGCCGACAGCCGGGATGCAACTGACATGATGCAGGTCAACTGATGTGTGAATACACTTCTATGACGTAGTCGTGCAAGTTCATACTTGCATTGTGTGTATTGAACATGTACCAAGTATACATGCATCCAACGACTCATGTACGCAATCACCAAGCCAGTATACACTCACATACGTCCTCTCAACCAGATCGCAACTGACCTATATCACCAACCCATTGCATAACCTTTCTCAACAACTAGACATCAAGTGATAAAATATATTTTACTATTATTATTCTTAATTAATCACCCTTGCATGGAATATAATGTATTACCGCACAAGTATGCATTCACCCTTTATAGACACATACCAAATACTCACACAGGTACGCCCATGTGTAAACGTAACATATCGAGAGAGACGCATGTCCGTCCCCGAAGAATGCCGTCTCACGACACAAACCCGGACGATAATATCAAACCGTATGTATCTACCGATGCAATTGTTTTCCCAGTGGTTATTTACTCGCATGAGCTCCAACGCCATCTTGGTTTGACTGTACATATAAAAGGGAATTAATTTAAAAATAATACAGCTTGAGTCTGGAACTCGTCGACGGCGGACCACATCAATCACCGGGAGAAAGCAGAACCCGAGACGCAAGTAGCCGAGATCAACAGAGATTTACGTCCGAAGAACTACATGACACGAGGTCCAATCCCGACATGCAATCAGCCAACATCAACAGAGAGTTGCATCCATGGAACAACCGCAGAAGTGATCTGACTACGCAGCCAGCAACAGACACACGTCCACACAGCGTGAGCGGGGTGAGTAAACTAATAGCTTTCATGAGACCTGTCGAAGAGGGTCACGCACCAGATACGAACACGACTACCCCCTGTGGGAATCCAGTGAAAGTGAGACTTTCAACTACCGACTTCTCACCGCAGGAAACCGTTTCAAGGTAGGAAAAATGGAGCACACGAATTGACGTGATGTCAGCTGTGCACAATGCTATACTCGCTTATTGAAAATGCAAATCTTTACACTTATTGGACATTGCAGAAGAATTAACGTACTTACTGAAGGATTTTATTAATTATTTTGCAGTGCCTGAAGTTAAATTTGCATACAAATGCCTCCCAGCACATCTGAGACAAGATCAAAACATCATCAGCTACCTTGAATGTCAAGATTGTCTGTTAGGCCTCCTTTCACTAAACAACGACATGTTCGCCCACTATCCACACATCCAAACGGACTGTTTATGGCGAAAAATGAAACAAATAGTTGAACTGACACAAGGCATTGGCATGACCGACTGAGAAAGTGAGTCTGGGTATGAAGAAAACTAATTGTAAACTCACGTTATTGCAGTGCTGTATACAAGTAGGTGTAAAATAATTATATCGCTGTGTAAAAGAGTTAACCATTCCCTTCATCGTTCATTCACTTCATCGTTTATTTCTTTCATCGTTCATTCACATCATCGTTCATTTTCTTCATCGCTCATTTACTTCATCACTCATTCACTTCATTGTAATATATTTAAAATAGGTGATACTCACTTAAACAATATGTATGCATGTGTGGAAGTGTTCGAGAATGAAAACACATTTATTGTTAAACAGATAGCCTTAACATTTTCAGATGACGACAACACCTCCACTCAATTAACTTTCAAACCGCCATATGCATGGTCGAACCTTACACCAGAGGTAACGGCTCTTTACAGACCGCAAACATACAAGAACCACAATCTTAGATGGGACAGTGGAACTATAGAATATAGTGCCAGATTCAAGTGTCTAGAAGATGTAACAATACCAGCCTGCTCAATCTACATGTTGGGCAAGACACAGAAACATATAATGAGAACTTTAACAAACAGTAGCGTTGTGAACGTTAGACAGTTTTACGACTGTCCAAATTTCAGTGCATTGGTTAAAAAATTCTAAGTTCAGTGCTGTACACAGCCCCTGTTCTGTAGTTTACGCAAGGCAGAAGCCCTTCGCGAATATATGTATGAGAACTCTTCTTACATATGAAGAAAATGTACATATTCAATGGTTTGCTATGTTTTTACTATATGATTTTGTTAATACTAAGAAACAAAGTGTTGAAATTACATTCAAAGGAAAAATGTATGTAAATAAATAAAGTAAAAACAAACAAGTTTGTTTAAATGAAAACGCATCGAATAACGCAAAGAAACCGTGATATTTATCGTGGAGATTACAACCACATAAATATCGCATACATTAAGCTTGAAGCATTGACAAAATGATAATCACATATTAAATGTGAACCACTGGAGTTCCCTAAGCATAAAGTAATGGACATGACGAAGGAAACACACACACACTATTGAAAAACGAACGAAAAGAGGGAGATAATATCCAAATAAACCATAAGAAATACCAATTCAACAAATTATATTACTCTGAAAAGAGAGAGAGAATATCGAATTAATTACGAAAAGACCGAATTTATAAAACATTACAAAGTGATAAAAAAACACAAATGTGGATCTGAGTGCACACATCACTAAGAAAGAAAAACAACATTTAAACTACCTAAGGCAAAAATTGTTGCCCTGCTAAACGATAATCTAAATTGACTAAAAACAGAGGACCATCTGACGTTCAATTTATATATACTGCAGACATACAATGTCTGCAGACATATTATTTCCCCTAAACAATGCCAGGAAGCGCAGTCTCTATTGCATATAAATGTTAAGGAGGAAAAGGATGTACATGATGATAGAGATATGGCGAAGGCATGTTCTCCAGCACGTCTCATTACATTAAAATTAAGAAACTCACTTAGTCCATCGTATAGGGACGACACCGGGGAACAGCACAGTGACTGTCGGACGCAGAACAGCAGAGGTGGAAGGGTGGAGTGACTCTTCCCCCGCAAAGATGTCGGAGTTGGCTGAAAGCGGCGTGTCCTGCTGCTGCTGCTGCTGCTGCTGCTGCACACAGCTTTCACCTGAGGTGATAGCGGCTCGCTCTGGCGATGTTGCTGTCGTGGCGATTTTCGCTGCTGCGTAATGGATAGGCCCCGCTGCTCCACACTGGCATGTGGTGCGTTGAACACACGCGTAAAAGGACTGGTATCACCAGCGCAATGTTGAGTCATCCGCAGTTCCAATACGCTATCATTACTGACATGTTGCCGAACCCGCAGAACAATAGACTCTTCAACATTAATTAAATGTTATGATAAAAGCTGCGATTAAATACCGAAATATTCTTCCGAGTTAGCCCACAGAGATATGTTAAATCTGTTAGATTAATAAAATAATCGCAGATGCATGGCTCAAAACAACTTTATTACACGACAGCATGTTTACATAGCCGCCATATCTGTTGTGCACATCAGCCTGATGGCGCGCATCTCGCATGTTGCCAACACAACATATTTGGAAACATATCTTACGTTTTTTTTAACTAACAGTTTAAAATCAATTTACTAAATAGTTAACATCACACTGGTATGATAAATTACAATTATGACAGCAATTACCTTTAACTATTAGCTAACAAAATCTTGCAAATGTTTGGGTCTTTTAATAACCCTACTTGGCCTCAAGTCACCTCTCCTTTCCCCACAGCCATTTTTAGGTGCAGAACCACAGTCAATCATGGTAGTAATATTTTTGCTATTTTCTTGCAACTCTGAACCACTACATGAAGGCTCATTATTAAAAGAACTATTAGGTACTGCCCTTAGGTGTTTCCTGTTTCACCTATAGACTGTGCCATCAAGAATTTTCAGTAAATATGATCGAGGAACATGAAACTTACTGACAATCATTGCAGGAGTCCACTTATTTCATTGCAGAACTCTAACTGACTGGTTTGGACTTAGTTCAGGTAGAGCTACTGCATTCCTGTCATAGTAGCACTTCTGGCTGTGTTGGCGAGCTCGAAGCCTGGCAGGTACATCGGCATGAGCATGAGGTGTTTTAGTAGGTCAGTGTGAGTGGGAATTTCGGATTTTAAACAGCGGTGCAAATGCATTTGAGCTTGGGAGAGCCCAGTTACAGCAATAAGAGTAGTCCTGTAGTGAAGGAATGCCAGGGACAATGGAATTTTACACTCAGTCACTTTACGCAACATACGCTTTGCAATATCTACTGCTTTTTCAGATAACCCATTAGCCTGTGGAAAACTTGGGCTAGTAGTTTGAACTTTGAAGTTCCAGCATTCAGAAAACTGCTTAAACTTATAACTACTAAAAGGTACATTATCTGAGACTACCAAATCCGTACTGCCAAAATTAGCAAACACTTCTTCAAACTTTTGTATTACTTCACTTGATGATTTTGCACCAAGCAACTTTAGTTCCAACCATTTAGAAAAGTAGTCAGTGATCACAAGGAAGTTTATTCCTGCAAATTCTAAAATATCTGTCCTTAAATGAGCCCAAGGCCTATCGGGAACAGGGTGAGGTGTTAGTGGCTACTTAGTATTAGATCTCAAATTCCACAGTTACTAACAACCCGCTCTATGTCTCACGATATGTTAGGCCAGTAAAATATCTCTCTGGCTCTGGCTTTACACTTGCTGATTCCCAAGTGAGTTTCATGAATCAACTTGAAGACTTAAAGACAAAGGAACAAAAATGTTTGAACCTACAAAAATCAAGCCATCTATAATTTCTAACAAGTGCCGAAGTCTCCAAAATATTTTACAAGTATCCGGTACTAAGGCTTTTGCACTGGGCCAGCCACCAGCTATCACCTTAGCAAGAACAGAGAATTGAGGGTCATGAGCTGTTGTTTCTCTTAACATCTCTTTTCTCTTGTCAGACATGGGTCAATTGGACACCAGAGAATGAATAGCAAACTGCAAGTCATCATTAGAGTTCTCGTTATTTTCCAAGGTTGCACGAGGCAATGTGTCTGCAACATACATTTCCTGTACTGGTCGGTACATCACAGTCACCAAGTACCGTGGCGATTTGAGACGAATATTTCTAATATTTAATCACAATTGAAGTGACATCGCTCGGTTAATGTTGTGAATAATGCAGAAGACTATATTTTTCCGTCTGGGACGCACGAATATGTAGGTTTTCTCAGAATGCTCCCATATTTTTATATACAAATATTTTATGGCAGAAGACATTTTGTCAACACAAACTAAACGCTTTACTGTTAAAGGAATGTCATTTATATAATATCAGTTGACAATCTGACACCAAGAGTTGAACAAGGATTTGGAAGTGAATATTCATACAAGTGATGAAAATGGAATCGGGGCCAACACCTTCATTCTCGTCCCGCCAACAGTGCAGATACTGTGACAAAGTACACGCATTCGCCTACAATACAAAATGCCATTACAAGAGTGAATGTTTGAAGAATCCATCCCATATGATTATTACCTGCAAAAACTGTTTTAGACAGTTCGCAAGAGGTGATAACCTGAATAGACCTGTCAAAGTCTGTAAATGTAGGGTTCCTTCTCCTAACGAGAAACAGCATATGACGACTTCACTACATAATATGTTTCCAGAAGGCGAGGAAAGTATGTTCGATATAGGTAACGAACAGTCTAACATACAATTGGATCATACGAAACATACACTTTTTAAACTGATATGTGAACCTAATGATCGTTGAAAAAATAATGTACCACGACTAGCTGCGAAGACTGTAAATGGTGATGATACGAGTCTTTCAAAGAAGAGTAAACTTGATGTTTGTGCTGACGAAGAAGTGGGTGATGCCGCTGCAGAAAAAGGGAAGATCCATGGATACGGTCATGAAAACGGCGAAAATAATGTTTAAGACGACGTTCCAACACATTTCCCTACCGACTTTGCTGAAGAAAGAGTTGTGAATAATAAGTACATATTTCCTGAAAATCCCAATGAACTTGTTGTTAGACTCAGACATTTAATTGGATTGCATAGTATGGAGATCTTTTCAATCATCGGTGTACGTAAAGAACAAGGGTACATCGAATAAAACCATTATCTGCAAACACCACAGAACTTTCTCGGATGGTTTAAACTGACTGAATTTGGTATTTCAAACTAATCGAACTGACGCATATGACATAAGGAATGTTTTATAGTTAGTAATTTCATATATGTTTGTGTTGAATGTGTCATTGCACAAAGTTTGTCGCAAAAGTGAACACCAAGATAATGTATGATTTAACTTCCGCTTCTAACCTTTCGAAAATATATCGTTCTGTTGTGACCTGTTCTGTGGATCAATCAGGCCACCCAAGGAAGGGAGATGTCAGTAGCTAGATGATAAAGCACTCTTACAGTTTCACTAGGTTTTATTAATCACAGCTAGATTTACACTTAGCAATACAAATAGCCCTTGGCTAGTAGAATACTTTACGCTTTACTTTACAGCGGCAATCATCAATAATGGTTAAGACGTTTAATTCAGTTACAACACAGGCAGCTATAGAGTGCTCGTGACTTGAGGAATCTTAAGTATTTATGCCGAGGACCCTAATCCTGCATAACCTCAGGCGCCCTACTGGGATTATAATTACCCTTAACTATCTTGGCGGCGTCTTCTGTCGAGGCCCCCTCGACAGTGGCAGTGCTGGGCGTCGAAGTCGTGACCACGGCCCTGTGGTCCTCAGTACTGGCGTCTCGCTGGTCCCTCCTGAGCAAGATGGCCGCGAGCCACCATCGTCCCAGCCTTATTTACTACCCCGCCTAGCCTCACGACCTTCCTCGGCGGGGAGAGTGTTTTCAAAACAGCGGGGCTGGATAGTCGTGGCCGCACCATCTTAGGTGCCCGAGCGTCGCTTGCCAGCCCCAGCTAACACAGCTTGCAGCAGTTTGTATATCTATGCGATACGCTATCATGTCTGGGGCGAAACATTGTCATCAGAAAACCAACGAACACTGTACATGTATTCCTAATGTACAAATGGGCCCTACTGACAGACTGGAGCGAGACATCACTCAAGAACGTAAAAATAATATCTCAGTGGTTATTGCAGAGTGGAGGGGGGAATATTGAAGTATAAATAAAGATTGCCATTCGCGAGATTTATTCAGTTTGCGATGGAGAGATTCAACCCATCAGTCGAGTACGTTAGTATAGTGTCGGGATAGAAGAAAGTCTGGTTCCGGGTGGACGAAACTATTCCACAGCAAATACAGCTCTGCGACAGGGAAGAGCATCTTAATCAGTCCGTCTTATACTTCTGAAGAACTGAGCGTTTGTATGGAGGACAACAGTCTGGTGTTTAGTCTGGTGTTTAATTTGCGACCTGATATTTTGTTGCCATGTACTCCAAATGAATTAAGGTTTGGTGCTCAACGCGAACCAATAATAAAGTACCCAAGCTATAAACATATAAAATACGAGTTATGTCGAGAGTGCTACACCGAACCTTTCGTCTGGGCAAAGAAGTACGATAATTTTCAGCATGTGACGGGACTACCTAGTACACACAGGCGTCTAGTTTCGCCTTGTGGAATGTGGGCTGCAAAGTGTAGCTAAGCAACACATGTGCGTCTTGTTTCGACTTGACCAAGATGGCCGACTGCATCTAGTTTCATACAAGATGGCGGTGTTTCGTTTCCGTCTGTGTACCACCGTTAATATAAACTGAAATAGTAATTGTTCTTGCACTTAAAATAACGGAAGATAATGAAGTGAGTTGTTCATGCATACAAAAATTAGTGTAAAATAAATGTTAGCAACTTTTTTACACGGTTTTTTAAACTGATTAGAGCTTGTTTGGGAAAGAGTTAATATCAATCTGACTTCCAAACAATAAATACGTATTTTCATCCAGCTAAGCTGTATATATTTGTCACCCCGGGAAGATAAAATATTTCCTGCTCGTACTGGTTCAGCGGAATTTAATGTGAGTTTGGAGAGGCATGCTATGGGGTTTTCCACTTCAGAATTTCACATTTACCGTTGGGGGATGAGAAAAGTCCCAAACTAATACCCTTTACAGAAATGAAACGGTGTCCTGTCTTCCACATGACAGAATCTACAACGTTACCAGCGAACATCGAAGCCATATTCTCGCATTTCCAAGAAACATACCCGGATGCCGTCCAATCTGAGATTTTACACGCACCCAACTGTGTGAAAGATGTAGGCATTTAACGGATGACGTAACTGAATGCCAGAAACGGGTTGCAAGCCGTCAAGGAGATGACATCAAAAAACGTGTAAGAAGCTGTCATGGAGGCGATGATGACGTGAAGAAATGTCTTAAAATATTGATTATTGACTTCACAAACGCCCTGTAAATTGTATGTCTTGTATTTCTTTAGTATACAACATATAGCTTGAAGCTTACTATAGTGTTTTATTTGCATTCACCTTTTCCCGCATGCATGAAATTCTGGCCTATAAATGCTCTACATGTCAGTGAGATTTGTTCCACAAAATGGTAACATAAGTCAAAGAACACGTAACATTTACTAAATGGTTTATGAAATAAACATGTAATGCAAAATGGGAACACGAAAGAAATGCTTTGTGACCTGAACACGTAACACTTGCTAAATGGTTTCCAAAACAGTGTGTTTCCAAGAAATTTGCTTCAATTCCGGGAAATGAAACATTGTGTTTCCTAGGTATTTGTAAATGTTTAGTTACATATAACATTTTGGTAAAATGAAAAGGTACATTTAGAGATCTCCATATTATATCTGAGACCCTACCCAATCACGTTTCACAAACTATCCAGGCCAGTGTGCAGAGTATTAAATGTAATCTAAAATTAAATCATATCTAATTTGAAAGTGTTGTAATACATAAAACTTTGGTATTACGTGAATTACATTTAGAAGTTTGTAAGATTCAGAATTATTATGTTTCGAACGAAATAGTGTATCTGGTTGTGGTCTCATTGTACTTTCACACTCGCTGACGACTCCTACATTTTCTCAGCAGTCCACTTGCCGACTATACAAGGAAGTGTAAATCGCAGATTTTCTGCCATGGCTGCCCAATTCTCTCTCTTCCGCGATGCATGTCTCCTTGCATGAGTTCCTTTCCTTTTGGACGTAAGAAGTTAGCCCTGAGATGCAATAAGCTCTCGCCCTACCCACCAGGCTTCCACTTAATAATTAGATATAGGGTATTTAGAAAAAAAAATCGTAAATTTCGTCACCAGCTTCCGACGCATGCAGATGTAGTCTCTCTTCAGTTGAACCTTACAACTTTATCACTGTCGTTATGTGTGTATACTATTGCCGCAAGAGTCGTCTGCAATTCCACTGGTGCTAACCAAAATGTTGGGATTCTAGCGTTTATTCGACTTGTGGACTCTTAACTTTACCTTTTATTCAGACTTAAAAGATTTGAATTGTGACTTATAGTTTTAAAAAAATCTGAGAGTTGACTTTAAAAACCAAACCTGTGTATACTTTAAAATTTATCGAATTGGTGGACAGTTTAAACTTGATTGACGTCTTGTTTAGAGTTTAAAATTACTTCTGGTCTTGTGATGACTTTAAATTAATTCTGACATCTTGTAGAAAGTTTAAACTTTTCCAATCTCTTGTCTGTAGTTAAAATTTAATTCTGCTCTCGTGAAGACTTATTCGACGTCTTGTATGTAGTCCGTCCTTTTATGGACTTTCACTTTCTCTCGGTCACACTTAGATTATTGACCACTCTTACTTTCATTTAGACTATTCTGGATGATAACATTCCTTAGACGCTTATAACCTGTTTCTGCTATCTCGTGGTTTTCCTACACGTTAACCATGCTTAGGGATTTTGAGTATCTGATGTCTCGCGGATTTTACCGTTCTTGAAAAGTAGTATTTTTTCTGATGTTTTGAATTACCTCTACCTTGTGTTCATAGTGTTTAACACACACACTCACACATACAGCCGTGCATACAGGTACCCACACATACAGCCATGCATACACCCACACATACATGCACTCATGCACACAGCCATGCATACACGTACCCACGCATACAGCCATGCAAATCCACACGTACACGCATGCGTCTACATACGCATGTACACGTATAGATAGATATACACGTACAGAACATATACTTGTACATACATATGCATACATTTTTCTCTGTAAGTTATATTTACTGTAGTTTCATGTGTCTGCATATATTTTTCTCTTTTATTCCAGATACAATAATTCGTGTTTACTGTCGTTGGTGGTGTTGTTGGTGAGGCCCAATCTCCTATGGTTAAGCATCGTTGTGTTAGCTCTGTTTCGTCCTACGAAAGCAATTCACATTTAGAGTCGCATTCGTCAGTATCCGATGTCTCGTCTTCATCTGAGTTGGCCTATGTCCTTCAGTATACAGCATTTGGATGTAGAATACTTGATGCGCGATTAAGCAACGACAAAACTGACGCAGATGCAGACCTAGTTGTCTTTTTCGTGAGACGCAAAACCTCCGTTTTGGCTATTAGTAATGAGGCACCCAGGCCTTTCAAAATTTACGTCTCCGTAGCGGCCAAATTTTACAAGAACACATTAGCTGAGGAAAATGATACGGAGACGTTTTAATTTTGTTATAAAGCCATTCCCGTTCTCCACACATCTAATATTGGGGAATTATATGAAGAAGACATAGTTCCTCAGCTCACAACTAAGCTTGGCGAGTTTAGTGGTAGGGGCAGCGATTGGGGACCGAAACTTATAATGCAAATGAATGTTCACATTTCGCAATATAGTGCGTTTACCATCAGGGCTTCTCACACTAAGCTTCACAAGTTTATTGCTGGTAGGAAGACTTGCATTAGAGTGCCTGGAAGACCAGTGCTTCCTATACACAGTTCTAGGGAATTTATTTCCTATTGCAAGACATGTCGAGAGATCTAATTCATATCCATCACCTTACTGGGTTCTGAATATTCAAGGGTTGTCGACTCCTGTAGTGTTGAGTGAAATCAATTGCTTCGAGGAGCTCAATAAATTTTCCTATTAATGTCTAATTTGTAGCAGACAAAGATAGGAATATTGTTGACCAAACATTTGATAATACAAAGGAAGGATTAGTTGTACCTGTTCGCATTTGTCCTGTGTGATGTGATAGTCGTGTAAATATGTTAGCTATTGGTGCTAATGGTAGTACCGTCAACCTAAACTTTGCTATGATCAAATATTTGTCACGACTACTAAACCGTCAGTTGAGTAATAGTAATAATAAGAAATTTGTTTGCGACCTTTGTCTCCAGTACTTTGTAAGTGAGGAGAAACTCGCTAAATATAATGAATTTTGCCAACGTCATGATGCTGCACGTTGTACTTTCACGAGTGAAAAGGAAGAGTACTTGAAGTTAAAAAAATATCGCTAATTAGCAAAGATTGGGTTTTGTTGTGTATTGCGATTCTGAAGCCTATATGAAGCCTATGTCTACTTGCTTTCCACACAATGAGAGTAGTAGCACAACAACAACCATTAACCAACATGTAGCATATGGTTGTAGCATATTCTACTTGTGTGATCATATGATGCTAGTTTAACACAGTACCATGAGTTTTTGGATGAGGACTTCAAGTATAAGGTGGTTGACAAATTAGTTGAATTAACCAAGTGGGTTGCAGATATTTTCAGCGTAACTGTTCCAATTAAGCAATTGACAGCAGCCGACAAGGCCATGTTAAGGACTCAAACAAGTTGTAATATTTGTACAAAAAAAGTTGCTCTGCAAAGTTTCTGTGGTCGACCACGACCATTTGACGGGCTCAGTGTGAGGCTACGAACACAATGAATATAATTTGCTGTTCAGACAGGAAAAGAACCAACTTGTGGCTGTATTTCATAATCTGCAGAATTATGATGCCCACTTTCTTATAAAGCCATTGGCTCTATGGCACATTACACAACCCGAGGAAGCAATATAATTTAAAACACAGGTAAGATCAAGGTGACTGGAATGACCTTGGAGAAATACAAATGCATTGCAAAGTGCATTCCCTATGGGAGAAGCTCGCAGGGAGGTACGCGAGATGTACAGTTGTGTTTCATAGATTCTTTTCAATTTATTACCGCATCTCTGGAGACATTGGCAGGTAATTTGGATTCTGCCTTGTGGAGTATCACCCGCTCACAGTTTCCAGATAATTCACTATATGATTAGTCTCAAAGGAAGTCTATAAATTGTCTGCACTGTACCTCACTCCCACCCAAGGACGGATTTCATAATATAATGAAAGGCCAAACCATTAGCGATGCAGACTACACTCATGCCCAATCCGCGTAGAATGCATTCCATTGCAAAAATTTACTGGAGTACGCACTGCAGTATTTACATGTGGACACATGTTAGTTGGCAGATGTGTGTGAGCATTGTAGTACTGTATGTTTGGCAGGTTACGGTCTTGATCCCGCCATGTACATGACAGCTCCGTCCCTCTCGTGGGATGTTCTTTTATTAAAATCTTGTGTGCGGCTGGAGTTGGTCACTGACCCAGATATGTTCCTTTTTTTTAGGCAGTGTCAGGGGTGGTAATACCCAGGTTTCTAAAAGGTGCATGGAAGCTAACAATGTTCACATGGGTGAAAAGTAGAATTCCGCTGTGGCAGATAAAAATATATTAGTTATTTCTATCTTAACGGGCTCTACAGTTACACCATGAAATGCAAGCTGCCTATTGGGAATTTTTGAGTGGGTTGAACTGAGCGTGTTTTTGTCATTGAATTTCGCCAACACAGAAAATGATGGGGAGACGAGTTTTTTTCGCTGAAGTTGATTTGTCATTTCCAAAGTAGTGCCATGACGCCCCAGCAGAACTGCCTCTTGCCCCAGTGTCTGGCATACCTCCGAACGGCATGACTGAAAAATTGCTTTTAACTCTCGAGCCATGGAAAAATTTCATTATTCATGGGGAAACACTGAAGCACTATTTGAAGTATGGAACCAAACTCGACGCTGTTCATCGCATGTTGTACTTTGAGCAGGAAGCGTGCATGGCTTCATACATCAATTTCAACATAGAGAAATGTACTCAGGCTGTAAATGCACTTTAGAAATAGTTTTTCAAGTTAATTATCAATTCAGTTCAGGGGAAAACTTTGCAAAATGTCCATCGGGAAAGAGACATACGTGTCGTATCGCGGTATGACATGATTTTTGGGGCTGCAGAATTGATTGGGCGACCTACATTCAAGGCATGACCAATCACCGATGAGAATATGGTCCTTATCGAAAAAATGGAAAAGGTCTCTGTTACTTTCAACAAGCCTTTGTATACTGGTGTTGCCGTTCTCGACTTTTCTAAATTATATTTATGAGTTTCACTATAATTATATGACCCAAAAACTTCCACAGCAGGCTTTGCATCTCCTATACTGCGACACAGATTCCCTGGTATATGAAATTCAATGTCATGATGTTTATAAAGCCATTTTCCCATATTTAAAGACACAATTTGATACATCAAACTATGCTCCAGATAAATCACAAGGATTCCCCTTGGTGAATAAAGGTTTTGCAGGAGTTATGAAGGATGAGTGTGGTGGTCGGATAATCAAGCACTTTATAGGCCTACGTCCTAAACTTTATTCATACATTGTTATGAATGAGCAGTGTGTGAATAAATCGAAGGGGTAAAGTCTAAAGTGTTGCAATATCTCCTACACAGGGATTATTTGGAATGTCTCGAACGAAATTCACAGGTTATGGGGACCCAATATCACTTACATTCGCGTAATCACGAAATCTATACTGAATGCATAACCAAAGTGGCATTGTCGAGTTATGACGATAAACAGTACGTCGGTCTGGACAACATGATGAAATCGTCATGGGGGCATTATAGAATACCTAAGTGATTTATCCCCTACTCGCCAACAGCCATCAGGCATAACACCTGCTAGCACCGACATCACTATCGCCTGTCAACCGTCACCATTTCTACCAGTCATCTCTACAAACACCTATCAACCATCGCCTATCAACTGTAATCGTCTCTGACAATCATCTGTCATCCGAAAATTGTAAGCCAACATCTGTAAACCAACATCTGCTGTGTACACGGTCCTAGCTGCAGCTACAAGAATCTCCAATAAAACTGCATTGTACACCATCATCTGCGCGTGAGTGTGATTGTGTGTACGGTCCTAACCACAGCTATCTTCATCACTGTTCAAACAGTTTTACTTCGAAGCATGGATTGCCGCACTCCATGTCTACATGTAAGAGGCTTGTTTGCCATCTGTCTACCTCCTGTCTGTCCTAGTGAGCTGGATGGTTTCCTGGCAGCTAGGCCACACTCCTCAGCAGACCTGTTATTCAGGGTCGTCAAGAACGAAGTTTATGTGAGTAACAGCAGCGAGATCAGTGTTACTGATTCGCCAACATCTTTCACCTGCGAATTCATTTTTCAAGTGTTAACGAAGAAGAATTAAGTTGATTGCAACAGTGTAAATATTGTATATAAAATGTGTAGTGGCAAGTTTAACTTCAACAAAGAAGAAGAATTAAGTTGATTGCAACAGTGTTAACAATGTGTAAATAACATGATTGATGGGTGTTAATAAATAGTGTTTAAAACTGATGGTGTGTTTCTTAATTTCTTTTTTCTTTTTCATAACAGTGTGGGTTACACTTCTTAACAATCAGTTACTCGACCACAAGAATTTTTTCGTATACAGTAAGTGATAAATATGTGTTAAATAATAATAACAATAATAAAATATATATTGTCAGTTGACATCTGGCTGTTGTGGTGAGGGATTATTCAATGGGTTGGTGATATAGGTCAGTTGCGATCTGGCTGAAAGAACGTATGAGAGTGTATACTGGCTTGGTGATTGCGTACATGAGAAGTTGCATACATGTATATATGGTATATATATATATATACACATATACTTGGTACACAATGCAAGTATGAACTTGCACGATGACATCATAGAAGTGTATGCACATGTAATCAGCTGACCTGCATCGCGTCAGTTGCGTCCGAGCTGTTGGCGAAGTCACATCTACGAAGCAGCTCTCATAATTTCTCGAATGCCCAATTTCCCAGAAATTTCCGAAAACTTACATAAATACTCCATCCAGGAATCGAACCCAGTATTCCCAAAAAGACTTTTCAAAAAACAAAATTAATTTAGTATCCCATCCAGGAATCTAACTCAGTTGTACAAAACTTTCCAAAAATAAATTAAGTATCCCGTCCGGGAACCAAACACGGAAGTTCAGAAATAACATAAATGCATTCACCGGGATTCGAACCCAAAATTGACAAAATAATATTACCTTTACCATGAAAACAACAAAAATATAATATAATATTTATTTAAAAAATAATGATAAGTCTCCTTTCCGAGATTCGAACTAGAATTCGAAAATTATTAATTTCACTCTTCGGTAACGCAAGGCCGTAAATGCAATTACATTACCCCTCCCCTACACACCAACAAAGCAAGTCCATCAGTCGCAGGACGTCAGTTGAGCGAGGGACGTCGGCGAGTCACATCGTCGGAGCAGCTCTCATAGTTAGCAATTGCATAATTTCCGAGAAATTTCCAAAAAATGAAAAAAAAAAAAAAAAAAAAATTATAATAAGTATCCCGTCCGGGAACCGCACCTGGTATTTTCAAAGTTTTCCGAAAACAAATGAATTACTAGGAATCGAACCCGGTATTTTCAAAAAACTTTCAAAAACAAATAAATAAATTCATTCATCCGACAACAAACCACTATATTTTAAAAAATTTCCAAAAATAAATGCATTCACCGGGAATTGTAATGTCAATCCCGGAAGTGCGAAATCTAGGTCACCGGATGTGCAAAATCTAGATCAAATTTTCGAAATTAAGTCAAAATTTTCAAAAGTAGGTCAAAATCTAGGTCACTACTTGCGAGTACAGTAATTACAGGGGCTTTCGATCTACCTTTTGTCATATATATACACACACATATATATACACATGTATATATAAATATGTATATACACACACATATACATGACACTTGGGGTAGAGCTAGTGACACGTCTTTCGAAGTCATCAATGTTATGGCAGTGACATCAGTAAGATACTAAGGGAAGATGTGTGGTCTGTGTAGTCGAGGCTTTGACAGACAGATGTATAATACACCGTGAAGGAGTGGAATGGAGAGATTTGGACGGACCGTAACATTGAGTTCTTGAGAGCTGATGATAGTGAAACGAAGTGAGTATCCATCAGCACCGGAATGCAAACCCATCGACCAGAGGCATCGTCCGGCACGATTCCCACATACGAAAATCCTGGGAGCGACCCCGGCGGGAATCGAAGCCGGTTCGCCTAGGTGAGTAGAATAACCGCATCACTACCACAGCCCCATAACTTTGGAAAAGGGCCTCTGACAGTCTGTCATAATTATCGAGAATCCGACTTAGATGTGCAGCATTTTCGAGGAAAAGAATTTGAACATTTTGGTGTAGTTATCAAGATTCTTGCAGTCAGATAATTAAGATACATGGAATGGGCTGTTGATGGGTTTTTCGCAGTCACCAAGATTTTGGCTGTCAACATTTATGACATTTCTTTCGTACCATCAGGTTTCTACCCACTAGATAAGTAAGATGCTTGTGGAAGGCTTAAAAATATATTCTTAGTAATCACCTAGAGTAGTGGTCGATATACATAAATGATTCTAAGGGGAAGAATTGCTGATATATCTCTCGTAGTTGTCATTATTCTGGTGATCATAAAATGTAGACACTAAGGGAAAGAACATTGCGCGCATGTTGGTTGGCCTAAAATATTTAACATTAAATTGTTTACAAAGTCACATAGCCTATAATTATTCGACCTGAAATCACTTGGCCTAGAGATATTTGACTAAATATTAGGTCTAATATTTTTAGGCCAACTTGTAGGTAACCGTAATATTGTTGAGTTCTTGAGGCTCCCTCCTACATGGCGCTTGAACTGTGATACAGTACCGTATGTTCTAAATGCATGTTTCTCAACGAAACTATTAAACTTGCATCCAATGTGGAGATCTACAAGAAGAACAAACACTTCAACCGAGGCCTGTTGGATGCTTTCAAGTCACACGTACATTAGATGCACCATTTCGTAGCTCTTCAAAATGGCTCAAATGGCTATTTCAGACCTCTGTATCTCAAAATATACTCATAAGATACAAACGAATATATTCAAGGTCCATGCATTGAACCTTCCTACACGCATTTTCCAACAATAAAATTATATGGTAACCGCTGAAAGTTCCATAGGTAAACACAGGGTGACGAGAACGCTGCATTGCAGTTGCGTTTAACGGCCTCAGACGCGAAGAAAGGAGGGAGCACATGGTCAGATTCGTTACACTGCGAGGAAGGACTATCGCACATGATGACATGAATGTCAGACCTGCCAGGCGATGACTTTGGCGACGCTATGCAGAGTCCCGGAAGACCGCAACTCTGTCACGTGCTGCTCGAGGTTGGCCTCGCAGAGCGGCGCGGCGACGAACAGCTCACCGTCGTGGCGGTCGGCCAGCAGGTAGCGCAGCAGGTTGGCGTGCGCGAGGGCGAGCAGCGGCGTCAAGGTAGACAGAAGCGTGTTGTCCAGGTTCCGACCTCCCCCGCAGCAGCGCCAGCGGCGCACAGCGAGCAGGGTGCCATCCGTCGCCAGCCCCAGCTCCAGCGCCTCTGCCACCTTGAAGCTGGCGCTCATCTCGCGCCGAGCCATCACCGCCTTCCCCCCGCCACCAACAGCCGCAGATTCGGCGACAAGGACACGAACGCTCCCACCAGGTAGTCCCACTTGCTCACGCTGCGACATAGATCAGCATGTCGTCGTGCTTCAGCCCATTTGAACCCAGTGTACAAAATTATATACAGTCCATTCACGGTTACTTCCGAATTTTCGGAAGCCTTATTAAAGATCTGCTTCAAGGATACTCCTCCGCCTCGTGCAAACAAAGCTTAAAATTGTTAAAGTTTCTCCTAATACAGGTTGGGAAGTTCAATGTTAAAAGTTTGGCAGCCAAAAATTTTCGCCACCAGGTAAGTGCGAATGTCGGCACTGTACCAGATTTTCTCTATTCACTACATTGAATACAGGGAAATTGTAATAATGATATATTAAATGTAAAAAATTTCGTAAATAAGTGAAATCTTTCTCCTTTATTTATTATTCATGTAGCTTAAAATTTTAATTAAATGTAACTTTTTGGAACACTGCGTATCTAGCGTTGGAAATGTTTCCCTGTGAAAAACTCTACCATAAGAAATCACGTTTTTTTCCTAACCTGACTAGAAAAACCTTAAAGTAGTCTAGAAAATTACACTAAAGGACCTACGCCCAGCATTCGTGCGCACTCACTTAAATAATATTTTGCGTAAGAACTATTTCTTACTAGGCATTACCAATACACCTGTTTTCTCTCAATTCTTATTAATATTAATTTAAAATGAAATATTATAATTTATTGATAATATATTGGTAAAAATCCAATTTAACGAAAAATAAGGTACTTTTATGTTTGCACACGTATAAAATGTTTGTGATACATGAATAGAGTTAGTGACTTTTCGCGAAAAAATACGAGTACATCGTAGACTTCAACACTATAAGCACCCAACAGCAGTTTGTATATTGTCATTGGTTGCTGTCTGCTTGAGAAGGCGTTTTCTTATTTGACTGGGCCACTAGGAATTCGGCAACATCAACAAGGCTGCTACGTGATTCGTGTTTAGACAGTTAACACGTGTCAAAAAGTAATTCAACCAATCAAGATAGACAAACGACCCTACAGTGATTCGAAATATAACTTATCTTGACATATTTTCGCCAAATTTCACTATCCCTAAGACATATGTAGGAAACAACCAAACACATCACACATAGAATGATTTTTCAAAGGTTTGGTTCAAAAGTGTGAAGAAGTCGCGAATGAATGCTACATGACTCACACATAGATTACTTTTGGCCGGTTATGTATACTGCATTGCTCAGTACTCAGCCATCGTCCCTGGGTTAACTGATTTGTAAACCACGCTGCTGGCTTAAGTTGTGTAGTCGTCACGCTGTTCGTCTCCCACCTAGGCGAACAGGGTTCGATTCACAACGGGGTCATTCCCGGAATTTTGCATTTGGGAATCCTGCCCGAATATGCCGCTAGCAAGTCGGTTTTCTCGGGAATCTCCAGTTTAACCCACCCTTTCACTCTGGTGCTGCTCCACACTAACCTCGCTCCATCCTCATCGGCACTCAAGAAATCGATGTTCAAAGACCAGCCAGATCTCTTCACCAACTCACTTTATACACAAGGCAATGTTCGTTGTCACATGTTGTAGTTGCAGGCAGGGAATTTTTTTTTTTCAGAGTTTGGTTTCGGAAGAGCTTGCCTGACAAACTTTCCCTGCGAGCGACGTGTTTGCGAGGCGTATCGTGTCCTAACTTCTTTGTCCTCGCTGGACCATTGGGTGTTTACGGCGGATCTGTTCGGGTTGACCTGCTTAGATTGTAACTTTGCTCTGCCCCTTCGGGAATCATATCATTAGATAGAAAATGCCGATTCCAGCACAAGTGCCTCCTGGCTAGGGACACGGGGACAAACATCCACCATCTTGGATTCCAAGAGTCGCCAAAAAAGCAAAAATTCGCAAAAAATGATCTGAAGGCCGCAGCTGTCATCTTAGACCAGAACTTCCTGCTCTGTCAATCTGGTCCACCATCTTGGAAGTCTCATTGTCTGGCTAAAACTGATGGCCACTGCACTGTCTAACAAAATGGTTGCTATAGCACTGCCTAGCAAAATGGCGGAGTGTTTGAATATACTTGAGGAAGGGGCAGTGTTACAGTCGTGTCTCCACTCCGAAGTCGCCCAGCACTGGCCAGCAAAATGTCGGTTGTATCCCCAGTCCGAAGCCACCCAGTACTGACTGGCAAAATGGTGGATGCATCCCCAGTCCGAAGCTACCTAGCACTGACCAGCAAAACGGCGGCTGCGTTCCCAGCCTGAAGGCACCCAGTACTGGCCAGAAAATGGTTATTGCATCCCCAGCTCGTAGCCACCCAGCACAGGACCAATGGAGACCATGTCCCCAGTCCTAAGGCATCCAGCTAATCATCTCATAGGGGAAGTAAGGGTGGGGAGGCTTCGAAGCCATTTTGGAAGTCTCACTGACAAGCGAGATGGTGTTCGGTACCCACAGCGAAGCCATTTTGGAAGTCTCGCTGACAAGCAAGATGGTGTTGGGGTCCCCACAGCAAAGCCATCTTGGAAGTCTCACTGACTAGCAAGATGGCATCGAGGTCCCCACAGCAAAGCCACATGCACTCTCGTCCAGCGAAAGTGTCGCAGAATTCCATGGCAGCCATCTTGGCACCGACACCAGGATCCTCACAGCAAAGACATCTGAAAAACCACAGAGAAAAAAATCACAGCTAACTGTGAAAGGAGTGCTGCGACTAGCTAAGCGAGGTCACACAATGGACTCCACCATGAGTGTTACCTTCCCCCTCCCCCCCGCCATCCCTGCCAACATGTTCTCTGTCTCCTGACTCGCCCAACAGCCCTGTGGCGACCTAGCTACCCGACCATGGGCGTTTCGCTCCATCTTACCATCCACATGGCACTGTAGCATGGCATGTAGACAACTTCCAGGCTGGTAACCGGCGATTCAATATTCCAACACTACTATTGGCAAATTTTTTTAATCCTACATGCAATTCATATAAGGTAAATAAATAACTACCATTGGCGATGGTGACAAATTGAAAACGGCGACGTTACAATGCCGAAATGGGAAATCACCCTCCAAAAACAAAGAAAAGGGAATGGACAACCAAGAAAGAATACAGCAAAGAGAAGAGCAAAAATTGATAGATAGAAGAAGAGAGAAGGGGGTATAGCACAAAGTATAAAAGAAAAGCAGCTTTGATACGGACAACCAGACACTTCAATGGTATGCGATACATACACTAGTTTCCACATTCACATCACGCCCGATAGGATAAGCACTGAGCCCCAGGCAGGATGAAAAAACAGAGTTCCCCATGTCAGAGACACAACATACGAACCAATTCCCCACACAGTGATACTTGATATAGTGGTTAAGAGATGTTGTGCAGGTTCAGAGATTGTAATGCGGGAATGTGAAACAGTACATGCATTGTGAGTGCTAGCAACCTACCCTCAACAAAACAAACATTGACAATCTCTTTTGCAGTAGGTGCCGGTATGTTACTAGCTATCATCTTCAAAAGTAGCAGCAGCTCCCATGGTAGTAATATTCTACATGTACTACATGTACTCAAGAGTACTGTCGAAAGCAAACATGTACCAGGACACTGGTCATACCCCTGTGCCAGATTAGGTCTGCTCCCCAAATATTCTCCAGCACAAGATCAGCCACCATACTTGGCAGGATAGCTCTGCCTCCTGTATGTGCCCTGGTATTCCAGAACCAAGCAACGAACAAGTATTCCGGACACATAGAAGATTACTTGTGTGCTGTATACCAGGCGAAAGCACTGGCGTGGGGATAAATACCAGCCGTATGCTTGGCGCCATAGTGTATGACCGGCCAGCACATCTGACCGGTCTGTAGCATGTTCTCCATTGTGCTGAAAAAAATACTCACATCACAGACACACACACACTGGCGGTATGCCTGGTATTGTACAGTCCCTACATGTGCTACAATGTGCCATCCTGGCAACCAACACAATTCGTAAGATTTATATGACTTCTACATGCACTAAGGTGTGCCAGAACTGGAGAGGAGAACACCAGCATACCTGGCACGATTTATATACAGCTCCTGCTTGAAGCTCCAGTATGCTGGGAGTAAGTCTTTACACACACACGTTGTGGGAGGGGGGTTGGAAGCACTTCAGATTCGATGATCCCAGGCTGAGGAACTGCCTCCTACTATACATCCTGACCCCTGGTGCACTCCCAGGGAGAATAGGATATGATGATTTATTCCTGTCCAGAGCTGTATATCTAGATTTACCCATCGTTGCCATAAGGGATGGTATAGATGGCATTTTCAAGGCTCTGATGCTCGCTGTCCTTCCACAACAGAGCCAGCGTATTGCTCTATGCTGTGTATGCATTGTGATGGTGCGACCTAATACTATTGATCTGCATCCTCATGAGTTGGTGGCCCAGAAGAATGCACCTGTAGTCTTCGATGGTGATGTGTCGATGGATGACGCTCTTCTGGACCCCCGTGGCCGACTTCATGACCTTACGCCTACATCTCTAAGCATATAACTTCGCCATCAGCCCGACAAACTCTATCATATCATTCCCTCCACACTCATCCTTAAACTTTCCAATAACTTTAGCACTGGTGGAGGAATAGCAGGGATGAGTGGGAGGGTATCCACTGGTGTCTAATTTGGACAGGAGTGCCAGGTCTGAGGCCAGGTCACTGTAAAAATTGGATCACAATATGACCATGATGAAGGAATCGGTGTCCATGTAGACTAACCCAATGTCATGGCCATACTGTGTCCACATGACATCGTAATATAAGCCATAAGTGAGGGTCTTGGAGTGGTCCAGTATGGCAAAGCCAGCATAAATTGGCTTTCGAACAATATGCTCTCATGGTCGAGCTTTATGAGTGATATGGTTTCATTATGTATTGTCCGACAGCAGAATGCTGGCTTGGAGATGAGCATCTTCGCCCGCAGCTCCTTTCAGGCAAGCTCCATCCACTGACATTCGCATTTGTTCTCTATCAGTTTGAGTATGTAGCATTGTTCATCAGCATGAAGAAGTCCCACTCGAAGGCATTCATGGCAGCCTGATGATTCACAGTGTTCAGTTCAGTGTAGGGCTTCAACCATGCCTTCTGGCGGAACTTCAAGACACAATGTACATTATTCAGCATTGGCCCATGAGCTAATGCCTGTTTGAGGGTGACAAAGTGTACAATGTAGTGTGAATTCCCCTCAAGCATTTTCATTAGCTTAAGCTGTTTGTAACAAGGGGGATGGGGAGTGAACACTCATTAATGGGCAGGAATGGCAGGAATCTTTGCTCCTTGTGGAGTGTAGCAGGGAAATCAACTTCTACCTCCAGTATGTATCCAGTTGGACCATAATTTTGCATGGACATCACATCAGTATCCGTGCCAGTCGATTCAAAGCCTCCACAGGACAGAGGCAAGGACATTACCCATCCATACAAGTTGTTTTCATCCACATACTGGGGGTAGGTAGATGGCCAAGTAGCATCATGCATGGCAGCAAGTCCTTGTTTACATCACCATGTGACGTGTGATGCATTAGGTCATGCCTCCCGGTTCCCAGCCTCGACAAACAGGTGTGTGTTGTAGTCGACCAGGAGCTCCAGCCTCACACATACCTTGCGCAGCATGGAATCGAGCGACATATTGGGGGAAGTCACATACCAGACATAGTCCAGCCCATTTGTAGACAGACACAGTCCCTGAAAGTTCTCGAAGACATCACACAAAATCAAGAGGTTGGTCTGGAGGTAAAACTCACAGTATTTTCGAAGCGATGTGCATCCAAATACCTCCCAGATCATCTGAGCATTATGGTAGTCTTCTTCAGTAACCCAACATCTGGTGAACCGTTTGTGGAAGGTGGCGATGTCCAGCAGTTGTGGCTCATCGAGTGTGGCCAACAGCATGATGTAATAGAATGGGAACAGACCTTTGCGAGTCACCAACTCGAGCTGTCGAGGATCGGTGAAGATTGAAGCAGTTGTCTTGAAGTCAGCAGCTGGTAGATTCTGTGTAAGAGTCGCAAGGCTGGCAGACATGAATCTGGCTGTGTCTATAAACTGAATGACGAAGTTGGCACCCAAACATTTTGTGAAGGTAATTAGTATCTCCTCTGCATTGGGGATGATAAATATGCCCTCTGTGTCATATCTACACTTAGTGACGATAGAATATGTATCTTACATTAAATTGTGGAAGAGAATTAGCAGGCATTTGAGGCGGCATTGGAGCATGTTGCAGTTGTTACAAGCTGTCCTAATAAATGCACCGATGAGGTGGTCATGATCTGTGACCTTCTGGTTTGCTTCTGTGAAGGGGCCAAGGAGTTTAGTTGATATTTTATGGCATGCCTTTATGCTCATGGTTAGGTGTAATGAGGGTTTGTGCTCCTTCCCAATGATATTCTTGAAATTAGTATTCCATGCTGTACTTTTTAGTGAATCATCAGCCATACTTTACTTTTAAAGTTGTAATGGTGTTTGCTTTACTCAGGGAGTCTTTTTACCTTGTTTAATGGGATTTCACAAGTGTTTATTCAGGTTGGGTGATTCCTCAGGATATATTAATATTGTTGGTTTTTCTGTTTTTTGCAGTGCATATATGTTTTCTCCTTCACCTAGTTCACTGATTGGTAGCAAGCATCAGGAATTTACAGATACAATTTATATTTTTCAAATCAAGTAGCAAAGTTGATGGGTTTCAATATATTTGTATTGATTTTGGAATTTCTGTGTCCATGATTTCTCAGTTTCTTTATGGTGTGCGTTCTCCTTGCCTTCCTTTATCCCTGCTAAGCCCTAAATGGGCGTAACGTAAAACTGTGCCACTCCGCTTAAGGCAGAGTTAAACACATTTCATTACCCTTTGTTCGCTTTGTTTGTTATTGAGTGGAAATTAACTGTTGATTTGAAAATTTTTAAAGGTACCGCCTGGTTGCAGCAAAATTTCAAAGAGACTCTAACGCAACTACTCCAACAACTTCATATTCCAGACTTGCCGCAGGAAGCAACTTTGGATGAGTCGAGGACTTTAACTCTTGGTTTGGCGAGGGATCCTACTTGTGGTGGGAATGAAGTTAATGGTGAGTCATCTGCATTTTCCCCCAGTGTTGGTATATTTTCCTCTGTAGCCAACAAACATGTAGGAAATTTTTTTGGGTGATATTCCTAATCTTAGTAGTTGTGCTGCGGTCGAAGTGGTAAAGTTTCTACAAGTTACTTTAATAGTAAAATCGAAGGCCTTTTCTTTGCAAGATATTTTGGGTGTTAAAGTGGTTCATGTTCATAGTGAGCTACAGTCTATTATCATTAGAGCTAGAGAATTGGGCTCACCTTGGGGCACTGTAGTTAAAGAAGTATTTAAATTTTTTTGATAGTGAGTGCATTAATGACCATTTACAATGCTGGTTTCTCCAACAAAATCAACAGCCATGAGATACTATGTTGACATATTTAGGCAAAATAGAATGTCTAGTAAAGATCTTAGGTTTGCCATATAGGGAATATGAGTTTGTAGAGAGCATTATCGATCATGTGCTGCTGCATTATCTGCTTATGTATTATCAGCTGATAGTCCCGAAAACCATTAGCTCGCTGAGACAGTTGTTCCACCGTGTAGAAGTGCGCATGCAGGTGAAAGATTGTGAAGAAGGTGCGATTAGTAGGACTCATGTTCAGGATAAAAGCTTCCAAAAGTCCACGAAAAAGATTGTTTGTTTTAAATGTGGTAAACCTAATCATAAAGTATACAGATGTCAAGTGCGTATGGTTCCGGCAGATAATTCTCAGACTAAGTCAGTGGAAAAAAGTAGATCTCCTGTGACGTGTTTTGGCTGTGGTCAGCATGGCCATTTTAAAGCCCAATATCCTAATCAGGATCAAACTTTGATTTCGCATGTCCAAACTGAGAGTGGTAACAACATGACTAGGGTAGGGAATAATTTCCATACGAATATGAGTACCAAGGGAAGGAACTGCCCTAAGCCAAAGAAGAAAATTAAGAAAATTCAAAACCAAGGAAATATTAACTTACCATTTGTTCTAGTGAAGTTAGGTTCAGTTGAAGAACCAGCCCTTATTGATAGTGGGTGTTCAGTGTACTTGATCGAGCAGGTAAGCTGTTTAGGGAACATCCAATAGGTCTTATGACTTGAACGAATTGAGAAAACTGTTTTTAGTCTAAAAAAATGGAGGTTTGATGCAATCATGTGTTCGTTTGACCATAAGTATGGACATAGGTCATTTATCATGGAATAGGGAATTCTTCATTTTGCCACACTTAACCCACAACATAATTTTGGGAGTGGATTTCCTCCACAGCACTCGGGCCTATTTAAATTTGCATGAAGGCACACTGAGTTTTCCTTTTTGTGACGAAATGGTACAATTTATGGGGCAGGAGGAATGTAAGCAGGTAAATGCCATTGATAATGATTTTGTTCAAGAATTGTGAGAGAAGTTCCCATCTGAAATAATAGACAAACTGGGAGTAAGTAATCAATATGTGCGTGATTTGGTAGCGACCATAAACACGCCAGTTAGGTGCCATCTCTATAGCAGAGATCCAGCTAAGAGACAAGCTTTTAAAAAATGCTAGACCACTTGCTTGATGAGGATGTTATTGGGCATTCTAATAGTAGTTATGCGAGCCCGGCATTTTTCGTAAACATAAAAGAGCCTGGCAAATTTCGGTTAGTGATATACTACTGATGTATCAATAAAAAATTGAACTAGGTCCTTACCCTTTACCTAAAGTAGACAATGTTTTTCAATTATTAAGGAAGGTTAGGTATTTTACAGTGTTATATCTGAATCAGGCCTTTCACCAAATTTTGTTGCACCAAGATGCACGAAAATTTCTTGCATTTGTTACTACTTAGGGAGTTTTTGACTGGACCAGAGTCCCTTGTGGTGTTTCGTTTGGTGCCCAGGCTCTTTCTCGTGCTTTAAAAACTTTCTTGTTGGCATATAAAGCTGAATTTGTTTTCAACTATCTGGATGATATTGTCATCTACAGTGAGACTAAGGAGTTTCACCGGGAACATGTCACGTTAGTCCTACAGAATCTTTTGGAAGCGGGATTGACTGTTAGCCCAGAGAAAATCAGCTGGTGTAGCCGGCATGTGAGACTGTTGGGATTTATTCTGATTGAATGACAATTTCAGTTAGACTCTGATTGTATTAGCTGTGTGCTTTCCTTTCCCCGTCCGAAGAACTTACGTAGTGTAATGCGTTTTCTGGGCATGATACGCTACTATTCCAGATTTATTCCACCTCTTGCCGAATCGGTCGAATCCCTTAATATTTTTAAAAACATAAGGGCCAGGAGTTTTTGCGGGGAGGCGATCAAGAGGCGGTTTTGGAGAAAATAAGAACTTGTTTGACCTCTCCACCAGTGTTAAGATTGGCTGATTTTGACTGTAAGTTTGTACTGCATGTAGATGCAAATTCCCTGGCATTAGGCGCCGTTATGTCACAAGAATATGAGGATGGTGTTTTTCCCATTGCTTATGCTAGTCGGCTATTAACATCCGCCGAAAGAAAGTACTCAGTCTATTAAGAGTAAGTCCTTGCGTGTGTATTTGGGGTTGAGAAATTTTCCGATTATCTAGAGTGTACTCGTTTTCAGCTGTGTACAGACAAACATGCCTTAACGTGACTTTGGAATTCCAAGTACCTTTTGGTAAATTAGGCCATTGGATCGAACGCCTTAGTAATTTTTCATTTGATATAGTTTGGGTAAAGGGAAAAGACAATTGTGTAGCGAACAGTTTGTCTAGTATGTTTGACCCTGATGAGTTTGTGTGTGATGGAGAAATTCAGGATCAGGTATATGTTCTGAAGCAAGTTCCAGCGGCATATTCCAATATTAAGGTTTGGCAGCAAAAGGATAATGAATGTGCGGAGTTGTGGCATAAATTCCAGCTAGGTGAACTCGCTGGTTTTATTGTGAAGAAGGCGATTATTGGTAAAGCTTCACGTAAGGGCGTTTTCAAGACCTATGTAACCAAGGCAGTGAGGCCAATGGTGTTTGATTATTTCCATACTCTTATCTTGGCGCACATCAGGGGTAAGAACGCACTTTGCAGTGTATCGAACAACATTTTTTTGGCCAGAAATGCAATCAGAAATTAAAGATTGGGTGCCAGCAGGTAAAGGCCCGTAATAGTAGAGAACAAGGACAGTTTAGTAGTTCACCACCTAGTTTTCTCTGGGAAAGAGTCTATACGGTTCTGTTTGGCCCTCTCCCTAGATCTAATAAGGGTTTTAATTATTTATTGGTTCTGGTTGATGGATTTTTCAAAGTTTGTTTTGTTATTCCCCCTGAGAGACCAGAAGGCCTCTACTGTTTGCAAGATCTTGCAGGAACAAGTGTTTTGTTATTTTGGTTCACCCGCCCAAGTTGTTACTGATAATGAGAGAAACTTTACTTCCACCGAGTTATCAAATCTGGCTTTTTCTTTTGGAGTTTGTTTGGTCCGTACAACCCCCTATCACCCTCAAGCTAATATGGCAGAGTGGTATAATCATACCATTAAGGCTGCACTTGTTGCCTTTCATCATGATGTTCACACAGTTTGGGATAAAGAGAACCATGCCATAATGTTGGCCTTGAATTCTTGTGTAAATGCTGCTACAGGTTTGACGCCACAAAAAGTGTTCTATGGTCGGAGATTATTGCATCCTCTTCTTAATACCTAGGGGTTTACATTTTGATGTAGATGTAGGGGAGCGAAATTAATTCTGGGAGGATGCTACCAAGCATCTCATCGAATACTATCACCATGTGCGTACGGAGCAGGACGAGCAATATGATCCTGTTTCTTACAAGGTTGACGATTTAGTTCTTGTAAAGTCTCATCATTTACCTAGAAAGATTGATTACTTCTCAGCAAAATTAAACCTTAAGTACGATAGCCCATATTGCATTGTTAGTTTTCTTTCCCCGATGTTAGTGTTGTTGCAGGACCTAGCTACAGAAAAGTTTTTTAAAAACCCATGTCTCTAAAATTAAGATTTTTCATCAGCCATTGAAATATCATCCAGCTCCCGTGCCCTGAAGAGGAGCACTGTCACCACTAGGGGAGGGTTCACACTGTATGGTAATGTATTTTGGAAGTAAGGTACTGCAAATATTGTTGTTAAAATTTCCTTTTCCAAGATATTCGCTAAATATATGTTTTATGGATTATTAGGGAGGATATCCACATCATATATATTTTTACAGTGAAGAAACATAAGGGGGCGTTATTAGAAGTTTCGGTAGGTTAGTTTAGGCGGACACCTCCTTTCTAGTCCTTTTTCCTGTTTTCCGTATTCTTTTCCACCCTGTCAGAGCAACTGGAGTTCAAGAGCAGACGATACGGGGGAGGAACTGGCCACTCTTTCTCCGTCATCGGCTGTTTTCTACTGTGGGCCTCGTCTATCAGTTACTCAGGGTTTGGAGAAGAGACCCCTGAAGCTCTCTTCCAGTGTGTGGGAGGATTGAAGCCCTGCTTCAAGTTTGACACACGTGTCAATTAGCAAACTCAAGCAATTTTATGTGAGTTCTCCTGTCCTGCCTGAACGATTTATTTTTCGTCCTGCCAGATGATGAAATGTGTGAGGCCTACAATTTTCTGGAGTACGATTAGATGCTGCTATTATGAGGTTGGTGTGTTTACAGAACTACATGACATTAATAAACTTAGTTATCAAGTCTGCTTGATTATTTTCCACATCTGTGTTTGTGACCCAGCTTAATAAACTGATATTTTGTTTGAAGACGGGATACTATTCGAAGAGGCAATATTTTTGCTGCAGAAAAGGGTACTTTGTTTTCCTTCCCCCCCCCCCCCCCACCCCCCAACACCACGCCATGGGATGGCGCACGTCTGACGTCTGAACACTTCCAAGCGCTGAGCTACACTGAAGAGAGGCGCGCGGCGCTCCTGGCATGGCTGAGCGCTCTCTGGTGGCTACTACTGGTAACGAGTTCAGTCTCGCACACTCTGGCACCTTCAATATGCCACTTCGCTATTCCCGTCGCCTCCTTAACCTTCCCGAGCTGCGTTTTCACGTATAAATGTTCGTCCCCAGCTCGAGCAAGTGTGCAATGTTCCTCTTCGAGTTGCGCGGGCTGGCCGATTATAAATCATGTCTACACCATTTCGTACTTCGGGGCTTCAGCATGCTAGGCGCGTTTTCGCGTAATATGAATACTATTCAAGTTAAGTATTGCAATGAACCTAATTGTTGTTATGCTGGGGACAGAGTTTCCTTTTTTGTTATGTTTTTTTTAGCGATTTAGTGTATATGGATTTTTGTAGGGAAGTGTTTCTTCACTGTTTTGACTGTGTGAATTTTTAATATGGTATTTTACGGGAATGTTTGTAAGAGGTGGATTCTTCCTTTTTTTGGCGTGCTATAGGAGTGGTCTCCTGGACTACGATTTGCCAAAATAATTTTAATGCCAAGGAGTTTAGTGGATATTTTATGGCGTACCTTTATGCTCATGTTTAAATGTAATAAGGGATTGTGCTCCTTCACAATGATACTCTTGAAATTAGCATTCCATGTTGTACTTTTTAGTGAATCATCAGGCATACTTTACTTTTAAAGTTGTAGTGGTGTTTGCTTTACTCAGGGAGTCATTTTACCCTTTTTAATGGGATTTCACAAGTGTTTATTCAGGTTGGGTGATTTCTCAGGATATATTAATATTGTTATTTTTTTTCTGTTTGTTGCAGTGCATATGTGTTCTCTCCTTCACCTAGTTCACCAATTGGTAGCAAGCATCAGAACTTTACAGATACAATAAATTTTTCAAATCAAGTTGCAAATTTGTTGTTCTTGGTGATAATGTATAGATGGATTTCAATAAATTTGTATTGATTTTGGAATATCTTTGTCCATGCTTTCTTGATTTTTTTTATGGTGTGCGTCATTCTTGCCTTCCCTTTGCCCTGCTTCGCCCTATAGGGGCATAACATGATGACCTGGGTATATTTATTGGTTGACTGGTTTGGTGGCGTTTCTTGCTTGTATGGCCTGTCAGTGTGGTAGTAATGCTGTCTGAAATGTGTTATTGGGACATTGTAGTAGTTGGGTTGACGGTAGGAGAGAGTTTATTTAGATGGAATAGCTTTGTATTTGAGTGTGGACTTGCCTCTATGGCTGTTAAACAGGAGGGTAGGAGGTATGATGATAGGTGTTAGTTGAGTATAAAAGGTCGAAATGTATGGGTTGAATATTATGTTGGTCAGTATGATAATAATATGAAACGCATGTAGGCTCATTATTGTTAGAGGTGCTTTTAGAATGTTTATACTGTATGACCTATTGCATGGTGGTTGTTGGTAGCTTGTTTTGGTAATATGTTTTGTTAGCATGTTTGACTAGTATGTTTTTGGTTGGTGTGTTCTCTTGGAATGGCTGAATTTTATGGAGTAACATGATGATATTGTCTACCAGTGTGGGCTGCCTGTATGGTTTGAATTTTTTTATAGCTTGTACATCCTGATGGCATAATCTGTTGGCATGACTTGGTTGTACAGTTAGATTATTGTAGGATTGGTATAGCCATTATGTTGATTGGTATGACCTGATCCATGTTCGGTTGCTTTGGCAGTATGACGAAAGTGTAGCATCGATTTTGTGGGGAGAATTCTTTAACTGTGTGATTAATTTGTTAAGAGCGGAATGATTTAATGGGATTTTTAGTTAGTATGAGAGGTGCAGAATGCTTAGTTGGTATGGTTGGTTAGTATGATTGGATGGTGTGATACGGTATCTGAGAATAATACTTTATGGGTGTCATAGATGGTTAAATTAATAGTATTTATCTTATGATAGCATGGTTGGAGCTTATGATTGGAATAGTTGATTGGCCCCAGCTGCTGGTATAGCTTGTTTATGTGTGTAACTGGTGAAGTTAGATGAGGTGAAATGGTAGTCAATATAGTTGAATGTTATGATTTATCAGTAAGTCTGAGGTATGGTGGTTGATATGGTAGATATTGTAAATAGAATGACTGATGTATGCTTGGGTTAGAGCGAATGATATGGTTTGGTTGGTACGTTTTGGTTGGCATGGCTATCTGCTGTGGTGGTTCGTTAATATATTCACATGGTATAGTATGTTGGTATGCTGGGTTGTAAGGCTTTCTACATTGAATGATTGAGGCAAGCTAATATAATGGTAAAAGTTATTATATATCTGGTTTATTACTCAGTATCATTAGGTTATTAATATGGTTAAGTATGCTGGAGGTATGTTACCTGGTAGCTTCTGTAGGAGAAGCTCTTAGTATGGGTGGCTGGAATAATTAACTGGTTTGTTGGTTGAAATAGAGTGATTTATATTAATGTCCGGTATGCTGGATGGTTGTCATCTAGTATGTTTTGGTTGGTGTGGTTAATGGATGGTGTATGGGGTTGTATGAAAGATTAGTTGTTATGTTGCATATACAATGTGATCTTGTCATGACTGAAATATGCTGGTGTTATGGTTGGTATAGTACCCAGTACTCCTGTTCTGCAGGGTTGCTCATATTTTTTGTATGTTTGATGTGTGGTGGTCAGCATTTTTATTGGTGTGGATGGTTGATATAATCAGGTGGTTCATTTGAGGGTGGTATGATATTTGGCTGGTGTCTGATGGTATGGCAATCATGTTGGACTTGTGATTATTTTGATAAGGTCAGTGTGCGCTGAGGTCTACTTGAATTCTAGTAAACGGTGTGTTTATTTTGTCTGATGGTAGTTGGTATAGCAGATGGTATGTGGGAGGTATGGTCGAATTGAGTTATTTTTGTTATAGGTGATGTATGGTGGTTGGCCTGGTATTACTTGGGTTATAAAGGTTGGTATGGTGGTATAGTGACTTGCGTATATATTTGGCTAGTGTCTGATGATAATGATTCTATGGCAGACATGTTGAAGTTACGATTATTGGTATATTTTTGTGGGTGTGGGCTAAGGTTTACTCGAATTCCAGTAGACATTTTAAGTGGTGAGTGGCGAGGGTTGTTAAAATCAGGTAGTTTATTTGATGAGTGGTATATTTGGCTGATGTCTGATCGTAATGGCAAACATGTTAAAGTTACTATTTCTGATATATATTAGTGGGCGTGTGCTAAGATATTTTTGAATTATAGTGGACAGCATGAGTGGTAAGTATATTTAGTCTGGTAATGGTTGGTAGAGCAGATGGTATGTGTGGTAGGGTCTGTGGAACTATGGAGCGAGTCATTTTGGAGTCATTTAGAGCCATTTAGAGTCATTTTGGAGTCATCTGCCTAGCGATTGTTGTTATACATCAAATAGTGTGGGCAGTATGTATGCATGTTTTGATAAGGCATACTTGAGTTAAAAGTGTTCGGTATGGGTGGTTATTGTGTTTTGACTGGTGTCGGTCAGCATGGTGTATGGTATGAGAAGAATTTGATTGTGTCATTGGTATGGGCTGTATGTTTGCTTTGTATGGTCTGTGTGGAGGAATAGCCAAGGCATACTAGAGTTATGGTGGGTGGTATTGTTGGTGAGTTTAAGCGGTGTTTGTTGATAGAGCAAGTAGAATGGATGTTGTGTTATGGGAGGCTGAAGCTGTATAGTTGCTCGAGTTGTGATGGATATTATGCTTGGTGTATTGGGTGGCGCAATTGAATTACATTTTTTCTTTGGTTATAGGAGATGGGGTGCTAGGTGGTCTGGCCTAACTTGGGTTATATAATCGATGGTATTAGTGGTCAGTATATATTGGACTGGTGTCGACCAGTAGAGCAGAAAGTATTAGTTGTAAGTATATTTTCTGGTAAGGTCAGTGTGAGTAACAAATCTCCTACATATAATTGAAATACTTAAAAATTACATAAGTTAAATATGAATTATAAATAAAAGAACTCTGAAAATAAGTCTGGGATAGCAAAAAAAATATATATATTAAATGTAAGTCAATTTATACTTAATATGTTAAACTTGAAAATAAAAACTTATTGCTGGCCTATGTAAGTCTGAATGTTGGATCTGTGTGTTGGTCGTTAGAGCATATCGCATGCATGAGTTACAGTGGGTGGAACATAGAATATTAAGGTGCCTGCTTGCGAGTATATATATATAATACAATTTTAATTATTTATTATCTGGACTATTTTTTGTGAGCATAACTCTCCTACTCGGATTTTATTCAATGTATGTATATGTGAATAAAACAAGCACCGCCATCTTCCCTATATATAAATATATCAAGCAGGGTACAACAGCAGCAAGAAATTAAAGACTTTTTTTATTTATATCATCTATATAATTACATACTTCAGACTACAAAGATGAAAACACACACCTTAAATTATTTCACACAGTTCACATCACATCTTTAAACCAGCATGCTCACTTTTCATGCAGTTAGTTTAATCTGCTTATGCACAGCTAATGCATCGATTCCTAGATATATGAATGGCAAGGCCGGCCAGCAGCACTAGTGATCACTTAAGTTCGCACACACTTGTCTCGGGGTCATTTACACTTTGTCCCTTCCCCCCGTACGGTGCTTGCCTACATCACTGCACACGCATGTCACAGCTGCCACGCCTGCCTGGCATACCTGTCGACACATGCGTTCGTGCGTTCATGCGTGCAAGGTGTCAAGGTTAGTTGACTTAATTTTCGTACAAACGTAAAAAAAAAATAGAATAGAATAAAATATAATATTGAGAAAAAATCTTGATTTAAAAAATAAAGTACTAAAATTCGAATATGTTTTACAAATTCCTGCCTGGAATGTACTTTACAATAATTTTTATATGCCTTCTCCTGAATGGAAAAATTACATCTTTATGTTCATAAATAAATATACACACCGACAATTCACACACTCTAGCAGATGATGAAGTAACTATGTAGACTATGGTGTCGAACAAGTATATGTAATCATTGGAGCAAATGCGACTAATCTAACGGATGTGAGAGACAAGAGAGAAAGGAAAGAGAGAAAGAGATGGAGAAAGAGACAAGAGAAAAACGAAAGAGTGAAAGAGAAAGTGAAAGAGAAAGAGATTGTGTGAGAAAGACAAGAGAAAAGGAGAGAGATAGAGAGATGCAACATGGAATGATAGAGCATGAAAAATCAAGACAGAATGGTGGTATGACATCACTATCATATGCTCCTTTAAAATACAAGTCCGGTGATATGTAACAATTAATACTTATGTCTTTAATTTTTTTAACTATAAAAATATTTTTTAAACTTCAAAAAATTATTTTTAAAATAATGTTATTATGACAAATAATCGTATGTGCCTTCAAAAGACGAGTCCGGTGATGTATAACACTTAATACTTGTGTCTTTAAAGTTATTAATTATAAAAATATATTTAATTTTTTTTAAATAATATTTAAATTAATTTAAACGTGGGTAAATAAAGTACAACACAGAAAAAAAAAAATCATCCGAAATTTAGTTCCTGAGATCAGTGATAGGAAGTAAAGAAGAAGGGATGAAGAAATTAGACAACAACGGAATATATTTTCTTTGAATGATAGAATTTCTCAAAAAAAGGGTAAATTGGGAAGACCACGTTCTAAGGATGAATAACAACAGATTTCCGAAGCTTGCCCAGGAATACCATCCTACTGGAAGAAGAAATATTGGCCGACCCATGAAGCGATGATTTGAAATCTGAGGTCCGAACAGGCTAAGAACCTATCCATGAAGAGGAAGTAGGTAAGTAACTAATTTTACCGATTTCACAGATACCGCATTATTTTTGCCTCGAAGGAATAGGAAGGCTCCGAAACCGCCTAAAATGGCTGGTTTTTGCAGAAACGGGGCTTCCTACTGCACATTGAGAGGTACGGCTTTTTTGAGAGGAAATGGAGAATTCTTTAAGGAAACTGGGAAATTTTTGAGGGAAAAAGGAACATTTTAAGGCTTTTTTTTTAGTTAAAAAATACTATTTTGAGAGAAAATGAGTGATCTTGGGGAAAAAAACGGGAAATTTTTAGGTCAAGATCAGATCCACCGATCCACTTCCTGATCCTTGTACCACCGAACATACATTATATGCAGAGATTATTTATTATGAGTTTAGCCGTGCTGATGACATTTTGTGCCATGATTTTCCTATTATGTATTAACTATTTAAAAGTTTATAAAGATGTTTTAGTGCCATGTTTAGCATAACAAGTGTAAATTTGCTAATAAAAATAAATGACTTTTGAGTTGAAATCTAGCCATGTGGGAAAAAAAGTAGACGATTCTTTACTATAAATAGTTTTCTGCTTTAAGTTGTCAAGATTAATTACTTTTGATTTGAGATTTAGCCATGTGGATTAAATGCAAATTAGTCACTACCAGAGATTGTTCTTATAAATTGTTACAATTTTTGATGGTAGATACTTATCCCCTGAGTTGTCCTCTAAAATAATGCAGTTAGTTAATACTATCTTAGCCTCAGTAGTGCAGTTTTTTGTGGCACTGAATTCAATACTAGTGTTGGATTTCTGCCATAGGCAGCTGCTATACACTGCTGTTACCTTTAGGGTACCAGATGTGTTACATCCAATTTTCTGTAAGGCCTGGGAAGAAAATTGGGATCATGTGCAGTTAATAAACACCTGTATGAATCTAGTAGCGAGTGAAGTGGCTGTTGAAAAATTAAGATTAAAATTATTAGAAAAGAAACAATCTCCGATTCAGTCGATGCAGGATTTTGTACTGGAAGTAGTAGGATTGGTAGGTGTTTTGGAGTACCCATGTGCAGAAGAATATATTTTACCGAAATAATATTTTGCTTTTGCCGCCAGGCCTTCATCCATGTTACAGCTTTTGTCCCTGGTAATTGATGTTGAACATACCTTAAGCGATTGTTCGTTAAAACAAATGAGTAAAGATTTAAGGGCTGCAGAGAAGGAAGTAGGGAAAGTAGGATCCTCTAAGAACTGTATTATTTGTGGTAAGAAAAATAAAAATTGCAAAAGACTGTTACCATACAAGTCTGTTTTTTCTTTGACCCCAGCTGACAGTCCTAGAAAAGGTGGACTTAAACTCGCTCCTGGTATTTGCAGACAGGAAATGTAAGTGAAGGTATGGGAAAGGAAGTTCGGTTTAAGGATATAGTTTGTTTTTTTCTGCAAGCAAAATGGGCATGTTAAAACCAAGTGTCCGATGAGGGAAAAGGCAGTAGGTGAGCACTCAGTGAACAGTTTGGGTTTTGAGCAGAAGTACGGACTACTTTATGTTTCAGTTGTAATTGCTCATCAAGTTAGGGTAGCTGCTCTTCTCTATTCGGGTGCCTCCTGTTCTTTAATAAACCATGTTTTTTTTTTTGTAACTTCTTTTAAAGAATTTGCCGAAGAGACTCATATTAATGTGCAGAAAAATATGGAAGTAGGGTTTTCCTTAGCGAATGTGAGTGTTATAAGTTCTCATGATGTGGCAGTTTTTAAAATTAAAATTGATAATTTCTCGTGGAAATTTCAGTTTAGGATTTTGCCAGGGCTAAGTTACGATTTGCTACTAGGTGTATATTTTCTAGGAAAAACACAGGCTCGTATTAATGTATCACAAAAGGGGTTATTGTTTGATTTTTTGTAAATCCCAGCCTGTGTGCATTACTTAAAAACGTTTTAATTTTCAGGTTAGAACATTACAGTCAAAAATTTATCATCATGAAACCCAGTTGTATAATTTACAAGAAGGTAGTTTCACTGGTAACCACGGGAACTGATCTTTTTTCATCCTGTGCTTTCAATTGTTTTTAAGGGTTATCATAATTTGTTCTTAAGGTTGTCTTTTGAAGACTTTGGGGCTGCTATTCACTCACTCATGCTCATTTCGTTAGGGTGTCATGCTCATAGAGTTTAAGATGTATTCATGCACATTTCGTAAGGGTTTTCGTTTTCATATGTATTAATACCCAGTATTCATCTTAGTGTGTGCGATGCTTGTATAGATATTAAGGTGTTTGTATATGAGGGATATATACTTCCAGGTCTGGATTGTTGTATTTTACATGGTAAAGGTATAAATATTTTATATTTTGGTTTGGAAAGAAATTTGGACAAATTCATGTAGCATATAGGGTATATATGGTTGATCTCAGGGACTGCTATTATTTATTTTACCTCTAAAATCGAGGAAAATTGGGATAGTGAACTGTTGTCCGTTGGTGCAACCTGGTTTGGTTGTCTTGTTACTGGCGTATCTCTCTCGTTTTGTTCCGGTTCGAGCTGGGTGGTGGAGATTCTGAAAGAAGATTCTTCCCATGACGATGTCTTCCTGAAGAAGAGGTCGGGGCCTGCGCCAAGTCTGGCAAACTTTGCTGCTCTCTGGATCCTCTTCTGGACTTTATTTGGGGGGGGGGAGGATTTGAGACGCCTGTCTCAAAATTATCGAGTTTTCTCCCCCCCCCCCCCCCCCCCCCCCCTCACTACCACAAGGGTTCAACTTCTCCGATCGAGCCCACCTGACACGTGGGCTCAGGCACATACCTCACTGCTACATGACACCAGCACGCCAGCTTCGTGTAAATTTTCCACTGCTTTGACTGGTAGGCGACAGGAGAGTGCATAAGAGTATTGAATTTGTGCAAATTTCTCATTGAGTCGGTGATTAATGTTTTAAATTAGTGTTTTATCTTGCTTGCTGACATTGCAAAAATAACTTTAAAGAAGTACTTAAAAATTCAGTATATTTTCACGTAAATTTAAAAACCAAGTTTTGAATATACCCACATGAGAATATCGGGAATGGCAGAGATAATTTATTATGGGTTTATCCTTTGAAAGTTTCTAAAGATGTTTTAGTCGCATGTTTGGCATAATAAACGTAAATTTGCTAATAAATATATGTGGCTTTTGAGTTGAAATTTAGCAAGGAGGAATAAATGTAGACGGGTCTTTACCAGAAGTTGTTTCTGCTTAATTCAGAATTTGTCAAAATTAATTGCTTTTGATTTGAGATTTAGCCATGTGGATTAAATGCAAATTAGTTACTACCAGAGATTCTTCTTAGAAACTGTCGCCAACTTATATGGTAGGTCTCAAAGTTTTTAAAAGCAAAGAGATTAAATTAGGAGCTTTAAAAATCTAAATTTTTAAATGGAGATTGCTCAATTTAAAGAATATTCCTCTAACGTTTTGGATCGCGCAATTTACATTTATTTGTGAATTTTAAGTCTAATCTTGAAAAGAGCATCAAAATATTAACAAAATATTTGTTAAAGACATTCATAATATAGTTTTGTACTTGTCTTGTTTTCGCGTATTTTTGAAAGTAAAATAGAATAAAACAATTCATGTGTTATTTTCCACTCGTAGTTGTTACCTGTTGTTTGTAACCCTTGCAAGCTTTTAGAAGCTTTTTTATTTGTAGGGATGTTCTAAATAAAATTAGGGCTGGTTTTACATGTCCCTTTGCCACACCGTTGGGATAAGGGTATCGCAAAATATTAGTTATGACTTTTAATAATGGCAATTTTATTGTAGATTTCTCATCACTCTCCTTGAGCTAGCTGGCGCTGTGTAATTTATAGTGATTTACTGGAATGCAAAATGAAGTTGTAATGAATGGTGAGTTACATGTGGCGCTCCAACGACGATAAGGCAGGAAACCGTACGTCCCTGAGAGTGGACCCGGTTAGCAGTGGTATAAAGACGGTTAGCAGTGATAAAAAAGCATTCTCCAACGGCCAAATGTCTACACATCCGAGTGCCGAGAGAGATATGAACGACGCCCTCTTCAACAGCCCGAGGGTTGCTAGCGGAAGGTCCAGCCACACAAGACCAGCAGAAGGCAAGAGGCAACGATCAACGCGGCATACTGTACTGGTATGCCCGTTTCAGTATTTGTTCCAGCAGCAGAAACAGCACCGAGGACGAGGCAGAGCAGCATAAGAAAGTGTGTTGTGTGTAATTGGTTAGTTGCAGGGTAGTTAGTGTAGGCCACTCCAGGGGGAAGCTGTTCAGTATGCTGGCACTCAGTCGCAGGTTTTCGAAAGGCAGCGAGACGTCAGCTTTGTGGTCTATTGAAACTCAGCCAGGAAACTCCGGGC
This sequence comes from Dryococelus australis, assembly GCA_029891345.1. Classification (NCBI taxonomy): domain Eukaryota; kingdom Metazoa; phylum Arthropoda; class Insecta; order Phasmatodea; family Phasmatidae; genus Dryococelus; species Dryococelus australis. Next base: position 72,485,406 of record CM057002.1, on the reverse strand, counting down.
ATCTAATGCAGATAACTGGGATTGCAGCTTTTAATGTAAATGTTAGGCCGAGAAAGGGAAATACGATTGAAAGTAACACTGATTCAAATGATAAACGAGAGGTTAATATGAAAGCAGAGCATCGCTTTATACTTAGAAAATTCGAGCACGTCAAGGTCGATAGGCGATCGTAGGATGAATGAAACAATGACCATGTTTGGTCAGATAATAGAAGCATTAAGACAAACGAAAGAGGAAATGGAAAAAAAAAACTGTTAACGATCAGGCACAGACGTGGAGGGAAGAAAGGCTCTAGATGCTTTTTTGTTTTGTACCTACCACGACTGAAGTAAATCAGACTAAGGAGAAATATCACTCGCAAAACGAGGAATGAAAGCAACATGGAGGAGCAGCGGTTCAGCACGTTGTGTCCGTATGTTGTGTAATAAAGGACTGTCAAAACAAGATAGTAGAATGTGTGGAGAATTCGGAAAACAGGGTAGACTTGATTGAAGATGGTTGCGAACAAAATTAGGTAAACATTGAAACACTGCACATTAGAGTTGCAAGCATTGAAGTGAAACAAAAGGAAATGGAAGTGGCTCATTCGGACCTTTCCCCGAGTGGTAATATAATGCAAATGTTTACCCCACTCACCAAAGTCCGACAGGCATCGTTGTTTAGTGGAATGACCGAAAACGCGCGACCAGTTGGATTTACAAACAAAATTAATCGTTACGTCAAAAACACTTCGTGTAGTAATGGCGTTAAAAGAGAGCCATTTTTGTCTCGTCTGGTAGGACCAGCTAATCGTGGGTAGGAGTGGAGAATCACAATTATCAGGATGCAGGCGGGCCAGAAAAAATACTCACTAACACGGCTACTTGTCTTTGTCGGGAAGACCTGGAAGGAAGTCATGGCATGCATAGGGATAACTGAAAATATAACTCTTTATCGACCGGGTGGAAAAACAAGCTAGCAATATACGAATGTGACAGTAAACCCCAAAGTTCAGTTTACGCCTCATGAGTTGACGAAGGGATTTCCTCCTTCCCATCGTACACAAAATGTGACTAGATTTCCCGTCTCGCTTACACGGAACCGTGAAGAGACAGACCTGTTTACTCTAAAAAAATGCTCATCGCAAAGCGAGTGAGAGGAAATTTATGAGGCATGGTATTCGTTATTGTAACATATCAACTTCAGGGAATCTAGTTTTGGCAAAGAAAATGTCATGATCTTCAAATCGTCATAAGGCAAAACTTTGTTCGTGGGTCCTTTTGTTGTCACCCGGAAAGTGGGAATTTCCGTGCACGAGCTGTTTAAGCACACAACAAAGAAACGCCGCAAAGTTTTAAACATATACAGGCTAAATAGGTGCCATTGTGTACAAGCATTAAGCAGGGTAAAGGGGGAGGATAACTGAATTCCTACTTATGGAGGAAAACCCTTTTCTAGACAGCAGGTAAATGTAGATTCCTGTGGCGAAGCTATAATGGTGGCCGTTAGAGGAAAACACTGAGGTTATTCTAGCATGGTAGACCATCGGGTAAGATATTTCGCTATTTTTAAACACGAATTTATTTGGCATTGTCACATCTGTAGATGTTTCGTGTACATGGTGTTTGTGGTATTAATATGAATTATAGCTACTTAAAAGATGGGAGATTCCAGGCTCGTGTAAAGGACGCGCCTGCTGCCAGAGATACTTACCATTTAGTCTAGGGAGTGGCTGAGGCAAGTGTAATCTTAGAGGTGGGCGACTAATTTGTGAAAAGGTTGTGGCAAGACTTTACTTGTATATTTGATAGACTTTTCCTATTTTCCTATAAGGATTTTATATCAGTAGTGCGTACCAAAATGTATAATTAGAAAGAAATATTGATTGACAGGATGATCAGCGGCCGTAGATCATGAGGTTATCTCCGTTCGAGAATCGGTGATAACATCCTGACTGAGGGTTATGTGACAACCATACTACTGCAGTGATGAGAGCGTGGGAGCAATGAACTGAAGGGATCAGGACGAGTCGAAAACCCGAAATGAACCATAAATGTAGCGACACCATACGATGACAGACTTCTCGTCCGCGTGGCAGTGACGGGCCGATCAGCTTCGTGCTGAGTGTTAACAGAACGTGGGAACACTGCAACAGCTCTGAAATTGTCTGCTTCCGCGAATAATACTGTGCATGCACTCATCTCCAGATTATCTTGAGCCTGACTGATCGACACCTCGGGCTACTGTGGACTCACGAACACACCCAATGGCGTGTGGAGTGGCAACATGTGTTTTCGGACGAATTCTTCTTCAAAATGGAATACAGTAATGACCGCATAAGCATTCGACGACATCAAGGTGGCGTTTTCCAGAATGCATTGCCCAGGGTCATACTGCACGAGCGATGGACTCTCAATAGTTTGGGGAGCAATTGGGTATCACAGGCGATCTTGGGTTGTGGGCACCCTCAACAACAACCTCTACACCAGGGAATCATTTGTGGAGGCTGGAATGGTGCCCTTCGTTCAGCACACTTCTAGTCGTACTCCAACGAGACAACGGCCGACCACATGATGCCAGAAATGTCCAGGTCATCTTCCAAGCAAGGATTTTTCCCTTGCCTATATGTTCGCCCGATGTCACCTACTGAACATGTCTGTGATGCGGGCACTCGTCAACTAGCCCACCATTCTCATCCAGCAGCAATGCCGATGAACTGTGGAATGGAGTTGAATGAGCCTGGTAGACGATTACCCAGGAACACATTCAAGCCCTGTTTTATTCGATGACATGGCGAGTAGTAACTCTAACTGCATCCTGTTTATGCTTTACAAGGTACTGATTTTTTTTTTTTGCAATAAATGGTACTGCATTGCTCTGAAACAGCAACTGTTTGATTTAATATCGTAAGTAACTTGAATAATAAATTTCCTTACATTATGATGATTCCTTAATGGTGTTATATTTTTTTACGAACATGAATGTATAATCTAACCAACTGTCACAAGTGTGCTGGTTTTGGAAGATAAATAAAATAAAACAAATAATTAAAATAATTAAAGCTGAGATGTAATGTCCTTACTTTAATATATTCATAGCAAAAGTAATTTCAAAATAATATATTGGCAACCACAGATCACATAAAATAATTTTACAATAAATATATATTTTGAAGTCTTTAGGCTACCAAAGCCTGCCCTGCTAAATTTTTACATTCATCTAAAATGTTTACCTTTCTGCCATTTTAAAATATATATATTGCAAATTGACAAATAATCTCACATTTCACCGTTCTAGGCAGTTAATTTATGAGTCTGCAATAAAATATATCTATAAGTTGTTAATGCATATGGCGAGGGCCTTAAAAGTGATTACTTTACTGTTAATAACCTATGACAGTGAAGCTCGATGTGTTAATGTTGTTTCCTCTGTAAGCATTCTTAACCTCACCTGCAAGTTTTCAAAGAAGGAACGTGATTGGAGTTGTTCTGAGTTGGCTCAAGTACATCGCTTGACTTCGCCTCCGGCTGCTCTTCTCTCGGCTGGGCCGTCACTTGGCGAGAAGTGTCTCCCACGAGCTGCTGCACCGTCTGAGGTATTACGGCGAGATGAAACGATCTGTCTGCGTTCGTCACTTTCTTCCAACACTGCCCCGTGATCGCTTCGGAATCCGCGGCCGTCGTTTTAGAATGCGTTTGCTGGTTCTCAGTGGGATTGTTTGCGTCTTGTTGCCTTGGCGATTGGCAGTTTGCCGACGTAGCTGAATCAGTGTGGTGTTTCATCGCATCCGAATATAATTTTGCGTTTTGAGCTTCGCCAGTTTCAGTTTCTAGATATGGAGATGTACCTGGGGTGATGCCGGAGATTTTATCATTAATGAGCGATGGGGAATTCTGGGAGGCTTTTGAGGACGCGACATTTTTCACTTCATTTTCATTAAAACGAAACTCGTGATCACCACTGCTTTCGCCTTTAAAATCACTTGTGTCATCAAGTTTCAGAAAATGAATTACGCTGGTCACCACTTGATTACACTCCTCTAAAATATCATCTTCAGTTTCCGGATTATCTTGTTTCAAATCCTTAGGGACAGTTTCTTTTGTATAAGGGCATGAATTAAGTTCATTGCTAGTGACACACTGGGCTTGATTTGCAGCATTGCGTTCAATTATTTTTATTTTGTTGTTTAGCGATTTGTCTAGTTTAAGTATCGTGTATCTAATATTTAATGTATTTTTGTTGAAGACCTCCGAGTCTTTAATTTCTTCGAGGAAATATCGCATGCACTCCCATACTCTGGTCAAGTAGCGAAAGTTTTTATACTCCGAAACAGGTAGAATATTATTAATTTCTTCTGCGTTCCTCGTGCTCATGTAAACAAGTTGCCAATAGAGCCTGTATTTTTTTATCAAGTTGTTAAATAAGAAGTTTAAAGTGCGCAAATCTGGAGTGAGACTTTCATCCAGAGATGCGTTTCTACTGCGTTCAAGACACGACATCACATTATCATAATCAGGACAGTCAATGCAATTCGCTTCTGGCTGTTTAGTATTACCTGGAACACCTCGCGAGCGAGGTTTTTGGCCACTTTCTTCTTGTGCCTGATGAATTAGTGGTATTTTTTCACAAGTTCCCAAACTTTTTCCCCCAATGTGATACGTTCTTCCTAAAATGTTTTTAATTCCCTGGGATTTATTCAAAGCAATGTTGTCTCCCGAACCTATTTTGTCCACGGTGTTCTGCTGGGTAAAATCCAAACGATGTTCTCTTTTAAGTGACCAGATATTAACCGAGTTTTTAATTTCAGAAATTTTTTTATAGTTTCCCACGTTGTGACTATTGTGTACTTCGGTACCGTCAACAGCGATTTCATGTTCATGTTTGTTGATATCCGATTTTTTGAGAACATGGTATGTTGGGCCCACTTCTCTTACTGGGATATTTTCAAGTTCAATACCTTCCTCGAACGTATTATTTTTATGGGAATGAGGCATTACTCTCTTCTTAAGTTGTGAGGTGGGAGAAGAGAACTTATTTTCTGTAGTTTGCTCTTCCAAATATTTGTTCGGACAGCTTCTTTGCTGAGGCGTTAGCGATGTGTAATCTGTACTTGAGTACATATCTGATGCAGAATTGTTTTCGTTTAAAAGTTTTAATTTGTAGGTTTTAGTTATTGGCCTACTTGCTCTGTCCTTGTAGAATTGGTGCTGCGTACTCGTCGTTTTAGATTTCTTCTTATGTCGCCCAGAAAGCACGATGTTCATGCCTTTTTTCAAATTTGTCATCAGATTATTGAAAGACTGGCACTTGTGAAAAAATAAGTCTAGGCTGTCGTTGTCGATACTGTATTTGGATTTTTGGGAGCACCAGTCTTCGTATTTATAGAACTTCCGCACAATTCTGTAATTTTCTTGAAGCCAAGTCCTAGCATTGCTTTTTGTAGTGCAGGTAAGAATGAGAGGCATCATGGCCACCCGCTGGATTTCATTTGATGAATCCGTGTTTTTGTTGTACCTATGGAAACAAAAGCAACAGCGTATACAAATGAATAATCCACTGAAAAACAAAACTAGTAGCTATTTATCAGTTTCTTTTTAAAAATTGGCAGGAGGGGTAGAGGACGAACGACAATTTTTTACAGATAAATTGCGCGAGGTGCTACACATACACGTAGAAACATGAAATTTGTATAATATTTGTGTGCATTTATAAATAACTATAAGTAGTTTAGAAATGCGTATTCTGGGACAACGATTTGAAATGGAGATGTGCAATGTTATTCCTATTAAAAAATGTTTTATGTCTCTAAGCTTATTCTTTAATATCTTGTTTTCATCATATCCTCATTTATACTGTTAGAAAATTCACTCCTTCTATTCAAATCCTCGATGACAGTATACACGTAAAGGTGTTTGAATTATTTTCGAGCAGCATAACAGGTAGCCTAGTTATAGAAAATTTTTACCAAATGGTAGTTTTGTACATGGTTGTTGGAGTGACACACTGCAGTATAAATTGAATATATCCTTATTTTTTAATTTTCCATCTTAAGCAAAGCTTTATTCTATTCTTGATTTTATGTTTCGGGATTTCTTGCATATACTCCAAATCTGAATCAGTGAGAATTTCACTGTTCAAATCAGTTAACAGAACCTGACTTATTCAACTGTCACTTCAGTCGACTTAACTGATGAATTAGTGAAAAAATTTCTAATTTTCCTTCACTTATTGATTCAGTGACATCTTCCACTGATTAATAAACCATTTAATTCGCTGTTTGTTTTTTGTTTTGTACTGATGGATCAGTTAAACAAAGTGTATCAAATGACAGTTGAACAACGTGTATCAAATGAAATAACAACTCACAAACTAATAGAATCAATCTATTTTTGTTGATGCGAGTTTTGTTTTTTTTTATAATACAATTTTATGAGGCCGCACGAATATTTAGTATTTCATTCAATTTTTACGTCTTTAATTTCATTTTCACGTAATCATTATAGCGTTCGGTTTGATTGTTTAAACTGCATTAAATGTGGTGAGGTGAGTGCATTCATACGTACTATTTGTTTTAACAATCCAGAAGTTACCAATTAAAAAAAAGTATAGAAAAGACACATAATTTAAAGCTATGTATATTTGAAATGAAATAAAATAAACATATTTTCCCTTCTATGGTCAATACAGGCGTAGTAGTTTATTTGGTAAGATAACAGTTTGCAAGCGAGTTCAAGACCTGGATGCGGCAAGGTTTTTCATTATTTTGTTAAATTGCACAATATAAAAAGTTTAGTGCTATCGGATATATGTTTGTTTTTCGTTCTTATTCGGCTAGATGCAATAAGAATAATTATTACTTCACCACGCGCAGTTGGCTATCACTTACTCAAGCAGTGAGATTGTTTCACTGAAACAGCCAGTGGTTTTCCACTGATTCTAAGTGGAGCATTTTCAACTTATTCGAGTAGTTGAATTTCACTGCGAATCAGTGGTTTTCCACTGATTCGAATTTAGAGCGTAGAGAGACATTTTCATAGCTTTTAAAAGACCCGCTTAGAACCTAATTTTCTGCCCACTTTTCGTCCTACAGCAATGTGTAAATTACAACTGACACAGATACAATCACTTTATTACACGTCGATCAAGCGTGAATGTAAAATTTCAAGGAGTGTAAACATGTAAATAATATACTGATCCTTACTTTTGCGTGCATGAAATAAACAGAAACGACATTAAATAATTCGGTGTCCACAAATTTAAACGTCACTTGTTAATACGACGTTAAGACATGGAACTATTTCCCGTACATCGCTCGCGCGGCGCGACACACGCTACTGTTGACGACGTAGCAGTTCAGTAGTACAGTGTGTTCGTCGTAAAATATTAGCAAAAGAGTGCGGGGATTATTTTAAAAGGGTTACTTCAAATGTGCTTAATAGCTAGGCGTAGTGATTTCTATACATGTATAGATCAAGAGATATAGCAAAATTGCTATATAAATAAATGCCGTATGTTATTATTGCGCAAATATTTACACCAATATACGATAAAAATAAATAGTATATTCCAGTCGTCACCAATTCAAATAAGTATTTCATTAGTACATATATATTTTTCATAGTTGGTAATAATGGCGTTAATATTAGTTCCTTCAGGGTTTTCGATAGTATTTTTGCAGTTACGAGTAACATTTTTTTTTTCAAGGCGTTGATCACGTAGCTGTGAGCAGGATAAGATACGACAAAACTGACAACTAGGACGCAGCAGAAACATGCTCAATGTCACTGCTTGAATTTACAGCACGACAGTTTACTCTAAGTCAGTGATTTTTCCGCACCATCTAGAAGCCGCTCATAGTATTAACTTATTTTGAAGATAAATTTTGTTCACATGATGCTGAGAAAGAGTTTTGATATTACACTTAAGTAGAAGGTATATACTTTTTCCATGATTTGGAAAATTATTTTTTACTACGCAAATTTGTCATTGTCGGAAAAGTTAGTCAAAGAATTATGTTCTACATGGTCGTAGGCCTACGCCTTATTTCCAGTGCTGCCCAACACGATAGAAATATCAATAATTTCTAATCAAGAATCGCTTGTCGTGTGGCTGTTTTCATTGCGCTGGCGTCAAAAGTAGATTCTCTTTGATTGGCTGTTTGGTTTTAATTGTCTTGTTGCAAGTTTATTTTCGTGCTTTCCACGGCTATAGGCTGTTCATGGTACAATAAGCACTTTTTGAAGCACTCTCATTTGGAATAATAATCAAAAAGTATATTTTATCGTAACTTAGATATTAACTTTCGAGTCCGGTAGACCATAGGCACTGTGTTTATTACTTACATGGCAGTATTTACTTTTAAAGTGGTTGAATGATAAAAAATGGCTGATACGAAAAAAGTAACTAGGGCCTCAAAAGTCCTCACTTCACCGTGAACAGCCTATATGTGATTTCGTTATGAGTGGATAATTATTTACGGAAAAAGCTACAGTATAGAATATGTCTACTTGTTTATGCGTTACGCGTATTTGCAGTTTCTCGAGTAATCATGCTTCTCGTATAGAAATCAAAACAGATGTTGGTATGTTATACTCGGTTTTATTTGAAGTGCTTGGCAGTAACAAAGTCGAACTTGCATCTGCATTTACACCTTACACGTTTGCTCCACCTGGAGTTCAAACCCAAGAAGTTTATTTTAAGTTTCGCCGAAACCGAGTTGGCAAATCGTGAAATCTCAAGTCTCTGACGTCTTAGAGAGTTACTTATTATGTGTTAAGGGGTAGTGTTGCACGCCAGCTGGGATTTTTACATATTGTGTGCTTTTACTTACAGTGTGTTTGAGGTTAACTTATGAAAATGTAACTTCATCAGGACATGGAATATTATTTAATAATATGTTAGAGACTATTTTCATCCCCCTTTTCGTGCTATTGTGACTTCTGTAGTCATCCTCAGTAAGTGATCGATAATTAACTCCGAATTTACCTTAACGCTAAACAAATGAAAGCATTGGAGTGTTACGGCATTTAAGATGTCAGATGAGTCATAAATCATGTCAAATAACAAGATTATTTCTATCTCCCACCTAAAAATTTGGTCTCCATGACATATCTTGGTTCTCGTTGCAGGACTGTTGGGAGTGTCCTAGCATTGCACTCGGCCTAACTTGACGGCGAGTATGTCTAATTCAAACATAATGGGAAACGTGACGTCTGTTTTCACGATAGCCAGGCAGTTTGTTCATTCTGCCATGCTCGTTGCCGCTGTAAACCGCTACATAGCGCTGCTTTTCCAGCTGGACCAATGTTTCGTGCGTTCATTTAATAACGCATTATTTGAAGACATGCTTGTTCATTACGGTATTGCCAGTGTTACGACTGCTTCCGTGCTGATTACTGTATCCATGCATTGCTCAAAACAGTTTTCTATGCAGAATAGTATCGCCTGGTAATTCAGTGTGATGCATATCAATAAAGTGAGGAAAAGTGTAGGTATGTACACTTCTCGTCGCAAAAAATTAGCGATCTCGTGTAGCTGAAAATATTTCTGAGTCCCCCTTCGGGTATGTACGGCAGACTGCCCCCTCCCAAGTCACAGGCGCGTGCCGCGGAGTGGGCGTGGCTAACTTATGCAGGAAACATGGCTTTGGAGGAAAAAGGATACAAAACACGAATAATAGTTCTGTGAGCTCAGTTTTGTCCGAATATATTCCAACACATTATATGTAATGCAGTTAAAGCAAATTAGTGGTGAAACCTTCGGAATTATGAACTAGCCTGTATCAGATCTGAGAAACAAATAGTAAATAATAAATTTGAACAGACCACACCGGACCACTGGAAAAAATTGCTTCCAACTCATGCATAATTGTAAATATAAAAGGAGGTATTACGTTATAATTCCCCTTGCCAACACACACGACATCTTTGAAAACATAAAGTGATATCACTAAAAACATTAAATAATACATCATATGGAAGTAATGTTTTCATATGTATGATAATTAGAGACCATGAAATGTCTCGAAATGAATGGCCTGTAGTCTAGACTTCACAGTGCAATAAATACTCGGTCAACTATATATTCACTGTTTGTTTCTCCAGTAAATTGCCAATATTAGTCTAAAATATACAGCACGTGATCCCAAACGTCTTTCCTTGCCAGTTTCGTATTTACTTCGCACATTCCTGAGTGAGCCTTGTTAACTGGAATTCAATTCAAAGGTAGATTAGGTCTATAAGTGTGTAAAGGTTAGTTTGTCCTCAAAACAATACGCGCAGTTTTCCTATTCCTGTTTTGTTCTGTTCATAAAGTAAAGGCTAATTTACATGCACCGACATATCTTAACCAAATTCGGATTACAGTAAATAGTTATTGATTATTTAAAGTGTTATGACATGAATTTACTGCAGTATTATCTGCGGGAGTGATTATAGTCACTTGAAAGATCTACGGTTATTTAAAAATACTCAAAATATTCACCTTTTAAAACATAATAACATATAGAATACATGCAACGAGCTACTGGATATATTTCGAAGGAAACTATTCGCATTAATGTGAGCACTTCTAGATGCATGTCGCATATAATATATGAACGTATGCACCCAAATGTCAGTAAAGATTAAGTATTAAGAAGTAACTCAGTTTTTATTATCATTTATTCACGAACTGAAGTATAAATAAAATTGCTTGCATGTTTCATGTGTGTGTTAAAGCACCATTACGAAAAGTGTTAAGAGCTCACTTTGGCGCGAACAGCCTATAGTACCGTTACATCTAAGCTGGACAGTTCAACTCGACGTGTTTTGTCATGATGCGGTTTCTCACCGAACTGCCTCCATTGGCGATTCGTGCTCGTAATGGTAAGTAACCCAATTTGAAATACTTCGTGGCTGGCAGACACCACACAGACCAGTCACTTAACTGATTGGTGGTTAAATGTGTAAGTGTGCTTTCTAGCAATCGTCCTCTCAATGTTTCGCGGCACCATGTTTTGTGAATGCTAGCAATTGTGGCGTACACAATTGCCATTTGTTTGATAATATTTCACATTGTGATCACAAACATGATTCGCCAACATTATATATATATATATATATATATATATATATATATATATATATATATATATATATATATATATATATATAAATCGTTGTCAATCCCACGACTACAAAATAAGCAGAATATATACCAAATTTGATACTTGCGTTATCTTGGATTGTCCCACACATGAAACATTGACGCATTTACATATTTGCTAAATGAATGTTTCTTTTAAGAATTACCTTCCTTGCGGGATAAGGTATTGCAGTTTCTAAGTTTGAGTCCAAATTGGTTGACCAAAAACCGAAAATTTAACCGTTTGAAGACCGTATGCAGTGCCTGTAAGAAATAGGTACACAAATAGAGATAGAGAATTGCATTTTCTTTATACCACATCTACCAACATCTGACATTGAAGTCCCCGCACTTTGACCTCATAGCTACCAAAATCGTAGAGGTTATAGTGACGTGAAGGGTTGGGAGAGTGGAATGTACGTTTGAAATATTAGTAATATGACATGCAGTCAAATGAAAAGTTACTGAGACAGAGTTCCAAAATGTCGTACAGGAAGGTCCATCCTGATCCACGCAAGTTCCATTTCGCAGTGGTTGTTTAACAATATTTAATGATTTATCACCCATTTTTTCTACTTTCTAACACTTTCTTCTCCGTTTATTAGGTTTGGTAGTGCAAGTCAGAGAATGAATAAATTCACAAAAACAATTTAATTTGTAATGTTGTGAGTGGTATATAATAATTACTTTGGCGCAAAGGGATGGTGGATAGGAACGGAGGAACCGCCTGCCGCCATGTTGGAATTTCCTTTTTTTTCCCCTCAAAATTTCTATGTTTTCCTCAAAATCGACTAAATATCCCCAAAAATTCGAATTTTCAGTCAAAATGCCCCTTTTTTACGTAAAAAATTCCCATTTTCCCAGGTAGATCAGTGACCCTGAGTAGAGCAGTGAGACGGATCAATGACCCCGGTGACCGGGATCAGAGACCCCAGGGTCAGGAGAGCAGGACCAGGACCTTTGCCCTTGACCTTTGACATTTGACCCAAAAAAATCCAAAAAGTAAAAAAATTCGACAAAATTAAAAAAAAAATCTAATCCCAAAAAGTATATTATCAAAAGTACAAACAAATTATTTCAAAATTATTTAAAAACGGATTCCAAAAATTGTTTAAAATTTATCATCAACAATTTATTAAAAAGTTATTTATAAAACTTTTAAAAAATTTATTAAGAAATGAATTATTAAAAATGTATTCCAAAATCATTTTAAAAATGTGTTAGATAATATTATTAAAAATTATTTAAATAATTATTAAAAATCGTTAAAAAAATGTATTAACAAATTAACTTTCCAGAGGTCACCCCTCGCCCATACACATCCACCATCTTGGTAGGTGCAAGGGAGGACCATATTGGTAGGTGGCCACCATGTTGGTAGGCGACCGCCATCTCGGTAGGCAGCCACCATCTTGGTAGGCAACCACCATATAGGTAGGCAACCACCATCGTGGTAGATATCACCTGTCCGCCATGTTGGATGCAGGTAACCATGACCTCAAACCCATGACCTTTAATGACCTTGAAAACCAAAACTCGAGAAAAATACATAAAATTCACAACCATAATTCATTACAAACTGCCACTGCCATACTGGATGTAGTACCCTCGTCGTTGACCCCATGTCCTTGAATGATCTTGAAAACAAAATCTCGAGAAGAAATACATAAAAGTCAACAAGCATATTACAACTAACTACTACCACCATATTAAATGCAGATGACCTGACTGTAACCTCGTGATCTTAAATTACCTTGAAAACAAAAACTAGAGAAAATACTTAAAAGTCAGCAACCACATGACACTACTACCTACTACCACCATATTAGATGCAGATCACCTTGACATTGACGTTATGACCTTGAATGACCTTGAAAACATAAACTCGGAATAAAATATATTAAAGTCATTAAGCATATTACATTACAGACTACTGCCATAATATAAGGTGCAGACTACCTTAACCTTGACCCCATAACCATGAATGACCTTGAAAACCAAAACTCAATAAAAAAAACATAAAAGTCTACAAGCACACTACAATACTAACAACTACCACTATAATAGCTGCAGACTATGTTGACCTTAACCACATGATCTCGAATGACCTTGAAAAAAACACTCTTAATAAAATACATAAAAGTCAGCAAGCATAATACATTACGCACTACGGCCGCCATATTGGATGCAGGTAACTTCATCCTTGACCCCATTACATTGAATGACCTTGAAAACAAAATTTCGACAAGAAATACTTAAAAGTCAACAAGCATATTACAGTACTAACTACTATGACCATATTAGATGTAGGTGAAATTAAACTTGACCTCATGACTTTGAATGACCTTGAAAACAAAAACAGAGAAAAATACATTAAAGTCAACAAAAATATTACATTACTAACAACTACCGCCTATTAGATGCATGTGACCTGAACCGTAGCCCCATCACCTTGAATGACTTCAAAAACAAAAACTAGAGAAAAAATACATAAAATTCAGCAAGCTTATTACATTACAAACTACTACCATCATCTTAGATGCAAACAACCTTGACCTTGGCTCCATAACCTTGAATAACATTGAAAACAAAAATTCGAGAAAAATGAATGTTTAGTATTCTTGTATGTATAGTTGTATGCCCTTTTCAAGCCACAGTTGTGGCTGCCAAATTTATGTCTTTAGCTGCAACTTATGACCTCGAACAAGGCGATTTGGCCATTACACCATATGTCTTCTGGTTGGCACATTTGCCTGCAATTTTTTATATGGTGGATTTATAGCTGCCATATTCATATGTATCCCTCGTGATATCGAACAAGGCAATATATATGGACTACCATACCACAAGCTTTCATTATTCTTTGGATAAACCTGTTACTGATGCCAGAATTATTGGCAACCCTGTCAACTACTTTGTTGATCGGTATGTCTTAACACCCATACCTATTTAGCTTCGCGGTCATAACACTTACTCATACTTTTTTGCTACTTCTCTTTCACTTCTATAAATAGCCTTTTTATATATTCCTAAATATTCACTGACATGTATTTAAAACTAACTCTGCAGTTAAATATGCATGTGATGGGGTAATGTTTCCAGGTCGGATACTACAAATCCAGAGCCGCGAACGTAGTTGTTCCACCTCTCACCAACAAACCCCCGCACCCACGTTCATACAAGTACCACAATGTCTGGCGCAGACAGTAGCTTGCTTCTTGAACGCTGACCCAGACCTGATCGAGAGAGCGTATACATGTTTGCTCCGTAACTAGACCAAACAATCCTATGGGTCATTTGAAAAGCTTTCAGTCATTCTCGAACAAATATCCCTGCAACTGAGCGTGCAGTGTCGTCTTATTTCGAAATATTTTCCGCCCCTAAATATTAGAGATAATTTACCTACATTATGTTCAGATCATGACATAGCAAACTCATGTTTTCGGCTATTATTTTAAGCTGGTTTCTTCAGCTACATTGTTTTTATTCATTTTAATAAAATATTCTTTAAAGTGAACGCTGCAGACATAACCTTTTAAAACGTAGCGCTAATATTAATATACGTAAAAACACTTGGCTTTAGCATGTTAGTACAAATTTGTTGTTACGACATCATTGTGTATGTAAGACATAACAACTATAATCCGATAGTGAACGTTAAGCATTCCTGGGGCCGTGGTGGTGTAGTGGTTAGACAACTCTCCTCCCACCATAGAGAACCGGGTTTGATTCCCGACGATGTCACCTGCGGATTTTCGCATGTGGGAATCGTGCAGGACGATGCCGCTGGTCGGTGGGTTTTCCCACTGATCTCCCATTTCCCCTACCCTTGCATTCCGGCGCTGCTCCATACTCATCTCGCTTTACCCTCAAGGTCTCTCAAGCACTCAGTGTTTAGAGCCACCCAAATCTCTTCACTCGCTTATTAAGCATTCCGCCTACCAGGACGTATTTTGTCCAGAGGGGAGAGACGCTGAGGACGACCCAGACACGCTCATCACATGCGTCATCGTCTCTCTTAACAGTGAGGTCTTGGTATTGAGTTTCATAAAAAAAAAAAGTTTCCCACAAAGACTCGTGGTTCTGAACATAATAATAATTCAGTCGGCAAGTTGAAACATGATAGGAAAATTTGAAGGCACTTACAGGATCAGTTTTTCACGTCATACCTAAGTGGCATCTGAAAGTAATATATGATATTTGTTGGCCGCAAAATTAACATTAACTGAGAACAGAGATGAAAAATGTATGTAATTCTTTAAACGATCAATGTAGATATGAAATACTGTATGTAGGTGAAACACAGCTGTAAGATAACGCCAGTGACATGAGAGAGACATAAACGGTGCTAACAATTAAGGTCTTCAGAGCTGATGGTCGCGAAGTAAGGTACAGATGAAGCAGCGACAGGAAACTTAGTATTCGGGAGTACCCCGACACTACCCACTGGCCAACAGCAGCGCCCGCCATGTTTCCTATACATGAAAATCCGGATGTGACCCCGGTTTGTCGTGATGCGAGGCGAGTAGTCTGACAGTTACAACACCACAGCACCTACCACCTACAAGCGATTAAAAACTTGAAAAATACGCATCCCTTTTTTTTGGCGATCTGGTATTCCCAGAGGAATAACTTTTCCGATCTTATTGTAAAAGCAACAAGAGAAACGTGAGGCTCCATATTAAAGTTATTTAACTTGTATTTTAGAGCTTTTTTAAGTCAGCTAGAAAGGCAAATAATATTGCTTCCTTGAATACCTCTATGTCATATGTTGTAATGCCATTTTATGTCAAATGTTTGAACGCAGATAGTCCAAGCTAACCTGGTTGAAATTTTGGGCTGATATGCATGTTAAAAATGTTTTAAGTTCACTTACAGCGCACGAAAGCGTGAAAATGACCGTAGCCTAGTATAGCTATGGTAGTCAAATATACATATTTCTCCTGAGCAGAACTGATGTGTTAAGTGAGCGAGGAGGTGGCATTTCAGGCCGGAAATGCATTCAGCAGCGAAACAAACCCTGCAGCTCACATTATCATTATGTTTGGGCTACAGCATCGTAGAAGGCCACAGACAGTTCCTTCAACCCCCGCTCTCCAGTTTCCTAGCGGCTGTGCTTTGTAAAAGTTGTCGTATAAAGCGAAGAAAATATGCACATTTTGGACGAGTAAGTGAACTAGCATATAATTTTTTTTAATCTGGCACTTGAACTTGTCAACGCTGTCAGAAAACAAGCGAAATGCCCTCGAGCCTCTTAGTTTTACAATATATTTAATTGAAAACTGGCTGCCTATCAAAATATTTAATATAGTTTTTAACAAACAGCTGTCATATATCTTTCTGCATGGGAAATTGTATGGAGCATAAATGAAGAAAGTAAATCGTTCTACAAAAAATGTTTTGATTTATTGAGTCGATATTTTAATGATTGAGAATATGCACACAATTAAACCCTAAGAGTCAGTATATATGCGCATATGAGTACCCAATTAATCAATGATAAAAAGAAAGTTATGCTGAATTGCTTTGATAATGCCTGTATTAGTTTATGTGAAACTACATTTAACTTACCAATATCGGTCCAGAAACTATTTCTTCCAGATATTTTTAAATATATAACTGGTTTTGTTTAAAGCACTGATAAAGTCTCATTTCATTCGATTGTTTATTTACAACATGCTGTGTTATTTGTAACAAATTTCCAAATTTCCGATAACGCTCACTGGTACATGTTCAATATTTCAAAAATTCATGCCCCCCCCCCCCCCTTTTTTTCCCCCTTGGTTCTGTGGTTATAGAATAATAATCAAAATGTTCAGTTTGTCGCCATGTTACAAATAAGTGACCGACCCACGTAAAACATATAAGTTAATTTGGTCAGTGTTTGCCAAATTAGGTAGTAACAGGTTTATTGTTTCCCTGCATTTGACACAATATAGTTCTTTTTGTAGAGGTACCTTACAATATTGCAGACTAAAGAGACATTGTACCAACATGTTTAATACTTGTAGGTGATACGTTCAACACACCAAGTTTGGATGAAATTGGTCAAACAGTATGCTACATGCTGTATACCAGATGAACCTAAAATATTTATATAGTTACCCAGTTAAAACGAAGTTTCTTACACTTTTAAATCGCATATTTTATTATGGCATACACAGTATTAGATACAGTATACAAAGATTGCTTGAAATTGGTTACATCATTTCGTAGATACAGGTTATCAAAATGTCTATATTGCCACCAATTAAAACTAAATGCCTGAACCAATTAATGCATATCAGCATGCTGATTGTTTGACAACTTTGGTAGGAATGGGTAGATTGTTTTCCGTCCGTGTTACGATACAAAAACTTTATTTTTTCATGTGTGCGCTATATTACAAAATGATGAATGAAAATGATGCCTGCAAAATGTGGCAGGAATCTATTGTGTAATTTCCGAGATATGATGTTCAAAGTTTATTGTTTTCACAATGGAGAACCGATAAGAACGTACCTTCCTAGATTAAAGACGTACATGATTAACTGTGAAAATACACGATTTGGTTTTACCTAGTAAAACAATTCCCCAGGTATGAAATGACAACCCTTCTGAAACTAAGCAAACGGCTTGGCAGAATATTTTATAAAAATCAGATGTCCTTACTAAGTTTAATATGTGCACCGAATTTGGTGATATATGTTTCACAGGATCGAATATTATTATGAGAAGACATACAGTACATCACAGACAGACATTTGCATGGTTATATAAGCTCATTTTACAAGGAAAGTAGCTTAACATTGAATGGAAGTGAAAGTGAATTTAATGTTTCAAGTTAATCAAGAAATTATGAATGGATTATCCTTTATTTCGAATTATTAAACAACTGTTAGCAGAACCATTAATTTTCGAAATAAAATGTTTACGACCGCAAATAAATGTCTCATAATAAATCATAAATAAAAGGTTTAAATATTATAAGTTGTGTATAAAGTTTCCTGTTGTTGTTGTTAATGTTTAAATGGATTCAGAAAGTGTTTCGTACAACTAGTGGCGTACCCTGTTAGGTTTCCTTGCTTTTTTTTCGTGGTTTCACTGAATTATTTGTGGATGTCATTATTTTCGTTTTTCCTTAAATAATATAGCTTTATGATATGTATTTAAGATTAAGTTGGTTCAGCGATGCAATGACGTTTAGTTTGACTCCATGCTACATACACTAACGCAGAAGAAAACAATGAGAATAATAAGTCTGGCGGACGAACGTTTGCTTCCACCTGAATTATAATTTAGGTAACGCCACATACAAAAACCTCTACTGGAATCACGATGCAAAATGTTTTGTTGTCTTCTCTAAAACATGCCGTAGTAAGTTATATTTTTGCTTCGCATCCAGTACAACAAATACTTACCGATTTCTGGCGTGGGGATACTTTATCATGTAATCATGTTCAAGTCGTATTTTCGCTTATATTCACGATAAATTTACACGTCATACTTTACGATTGTTTAGTTTTGTGTGGAGTGTACGACGTCAGGAATGCGACTCCCTAACGTAAATTATACAGGCTACGCAAAGAAACATACAGTGTGTGTTGTCATGTTTACGGACAGTACACGCAGCGACGTGCGCAGAGCTCAAGGCAGGTGCCAGTGCATATACAGCCGTCAGATGGCGCAGGCTAAGTTGGCCAGCTGTTAAAGCAGTCTGTCTGTCTACGTTGGTCCTTCGCAGATCAAAGTGCCACTGTAGCTGAACTACGCCATAAACGTGGTTAGCGTAGTCAGAGAGCGAGAACCTCGCAGGGTTGCCTGGTGTACAAATCAGTGTGAATCGATGTTCAGGAACTTATGACAATCCATTACTTCACGCTGCGAGGCGCGTGGCGAGTGGCAAGGCGTTTTAATTGCGCCTGACAATGCGGAAAATGAGATCAAGTTAATATCTGTCATAACCACGACGAAAAAACACTAAAAGTGAAGAGGCTCGATTTTGCTTCGGAAATAAATCGGGAAATCTGTTCAAGTATTGTTTTTTTTTTCTTGCAAGCATGCTGACATACGTACATTATCTGCTAAACGCTGTTCAAGGTAAAATGAGCACTTTTGAGGCACTAGTTACTTTTCTTTTTCAGTCTTTTTTTTTTTATTATTTAACCACCTTTTTAATTAATATGGCCATGTAAGTAATAACCACAGTGCAAATATTATACCGAACTCTAAACTTTATGCCTACGGCTAGAGTAATATATATTTATTGACTATTATTCCAAATGAAAGGGCTTTCAAAAGTACTCAATTTACCACGAATGGCCTATAAAATGCAGGCATTCACGGCATAGACAGATACACGCCAACTTACAAAAGAAAGGCTTATGGCAAGGAGGTTTGTGCAGTTAAACTAAATGTATTCTATCCCTGTGCGTGTTGTGGGAGGTAGAAAAAGACATACAATGCCAATAAATGATTTACAAACACCACGCTGTTCTGTATCTTACTTCAAACATTTTGCAGGAAAGGTCTGCCAGCAAAAATCAAAACGAATAAAACAAAGTGTAAATTGTAGGCTTGAGAAACATATTGAGTTCATACATACATTTTAAAAAATATAAAAAAAATAAAAAATAACGCCTCAAAAAAATTATTAACCCCAAAGAATTCATACGAACCGTTACAAGTAACAAAAATTTTCATACACTCTAATGACTCCCGTAGTACTTCCCATCCAGGCGACTGTGAAATGTATCGTAAAATAATATAAAACTACAAGCATGCTGAGACAAACCGAGGAGTGGACGACCAAACGTACTTTCGCTTAGAGAAGAAGTTATATTGTGAAATAAAACCGTCAGAGATCTTTCACTAGCGCTATTGCAAGAGACCTATGAAAAACTTTCAAAGTCACTGTCACCAATGACAATGAGAACAGTGTTAGGTAATAGTGACTATAATGCAAGAACACCACAGAAGTAATCGTACATAGGCAAATGTAATTATAAGAAGAGACTTAACTTCGCAAAGGTATATTTACAGAACGATTACTGGACAGACGTAATATTTCCAGATGACGTAAATTCAAGGTTTTCGATCAAGACAGTCCGCTAAAAGTGTGGAGAAAATCTAATAAACAAATAAATCCCCAACATTCTCGTCCTACCGTCAAGCATGGTGTGGCTTCAGCTATGGTGTGAGGGTGCGTGAGTGTATGTGGTGTAGGTGAGCTGACGTTTATGTATTGACTATTGGATCACTAAAACTATATTGACCTGTTTAAACATAGTTTGCCACCTAATGTCATTCAACTTGATGTAGTAATGCACATTTTACCAAGATAATGGTACTAAGCGTAAATCCGGTTCAATAGAACATATTTGGGCACACTTTGACATAAAGCTACGAAAACATCATATTTCAAGTACGCGGGACTTGAAGGAGAAAATCCTTCATGAGTGGGACAATATCCCTCCTAGCATCATACAAACGGTAGTAAAGTCAATGCCAGCGCGTTTGAGAAGTTATCTGAAGCAAAAGGGAGGGCATGCTAAGTATTAAATGGAGAATTTATTTTGTTTATGTTGATGTACGAAAACATTTGTTCTTCGTACAAAGGTGTATGAACATTTCCGATTCGGAAAACGTGCATTTATTTACATGTGTGTAATATATTACTTTGTTTCTTTTGTAAGAAATGTTGTTTCTTTGTTGTATTTGATGAAATGGAATACAAAATACAGCTGGACGCATAAGTATGTGTCAACACAATTGATTATTGTACAGACGTCGTGAAAGAAACAGGATATATGAATATTTGTGGTCGTCACTGTATATACATATTAGGGCCTGTTCTATTTGAAAATGCCTTCCGTGGTATTCTTCAAACACAAGAATGATTCGGTTACACTAGCAATTTTAACCTTATTTTAATTCTTACGCAAACTGAACAACCTTTAAGCCAGTAGAGATTACTGACGTCAGACTTAATAGACACATATCTGCCCATTACTGGCATCTAGAATGTTTTCAGTCTGGAAACAAAAACAACTTAAACGTTACGTATATGCGGTCACGGGCAGAAGTATAAGGACAGTGGTAGATAGCAATTAGTGACATTCGTAGATAAGCTTAGCCTAGAGGCAGAAAATAGGTAATCAGCCACGTTTAATATTATTTAGTGAGGCAGAATATGACACACAAAACAAACAACATAAACTATGGTATCACTGCAATAGGCCACATCATCTGTCTCCAGTTTTTATAAACGTTGGACATACATCAGCAAAGTGTTGATCATTGTTCACGCCACAGTTATTTGTTAACTTCCTTGTCTGCGAACAACGTCCATCAGTCTATTTAGCTGTGACTTAACCAATTTTCTAGTAATGTCTGGCCCAATGTTATTACAATTTGGTAGAAACGCCTCGTTTGTGTTTTGCGGGAAAAAATTTTTTTTCCCCTCACTCTTCTCTCCAATTCCTCCAGAAGATTCTCAGTGGGATTCAGGTCAGGTGAGAGCGATGGGGTATTGTATAGCGTATGGGGTGTGTTGTAGACGATCCATTTCGCAGTTTGCTTGCGGTCACTGTCATATTAGAAATAGAATACTATTATGTTTCTGGACATCGACCTTGAATTTCATTCCTACTGGTTATGTTATTTTGTTTCGTTGTAATATAAAATGTTACAGTATCCTATAATGTATTTTATTTGTTAGCATATGTTTGCATCCATATAAAAAAACACATGTAACAAACAAAGGTGGACTCGTGTGTATTGTTCTGACGCCCACTGTTTCGGGTTCGAAACCATCTCGCACCTTTAGTTTGTATATTAATGTGGTCATTATGCCACGTGGTGTACCATTGGTTTTTTTGTGTCACGTTTTTATGTGAGTGTTTATTTGGCCCTGAAAAGGGCCGATGGTGTAACCTCAATAAGAGGACCAGTATCCCTCATTCTCAACCACCTACCGCAGTCGTCGTGGTAGAGAGGCGACCAGAGAAGCAGCATAGCGTTCGCTACTAGCTACTTCATCCCAGGCATCCGCTACTAGCTCCCAGAGAGCATATTTATTTACTGGCTGTAGATCAGGCCAGTTTGCCGCCATCGTGCACTTCGTCTCCGACCAAACATTTTCAATTGGATTCAAGTAGGCACTGTAAGGTGGCCAATCTACGAGCTCTAGTAGATCTTGCCTTGCGAACCACTCTTGAACCATCTGAGAAGTGTGTATCAAATAATGGTTCTGCTGGAAGCGCAGCACACCATCGGGATATAAAAGTCGCACCTAGGGAATCATAATGTTCTCTAGAATATGTAAATACTTCCTGGCATTGAGGCCGCGTGTATTCGGACCTCGACCTTTGATTCTGTGCAACACGCCTATCCTGCGTGCACTCATACATCCCCACACGCAACGGATGCATGACCATAGCGAGAGCGTTCGGCCACATATTCCGGATTGTGTCGGGTCCCACAATGTCTGAAGACAAGCTTCGGGCCATCATTAGCAGAGGAAAACAGACACTCGTCGTAGAATACAACATCTGACCAGTCACGGTCAATGTTTCCCTCGGCAAACGCTAGTCGATAAATCCTGTGATCATCGGTGAAATTCTTTGCTTCCTTGACGCACGCCGGGATTTCAGTCCCGCCGCTGTCAAGCGCCTAAGAACAGTACTCGAGCTGCCAGGAAAGTGCGTGGCACGTTTTAGCCGAATGACGCCCCTGAAAGGAGTCAACTGCACCTGGGTAATCAGACTATTGTCCTCGGCTACAGTCGACACCCTCCATGAACCCGTTCTTCCGCGACGGGTCACGTCCCCTATGTCCCGGAACTGTCGTACCCATCGACTCGCAGTGCTCTATGGAACACCGTAACGTTGGCCTGCTTCAGCGGCGGAAAAACCTGCCGCCTCAACAAGGTCTATGGCTCTCTCCCTAACAGACTGGCTGCGGTGAGACATTGCTGCAGAATGACGTTTCACTTCCTTGAATCGTCTGGCTCTGGCGAGACATCACTACACGATGATGTATTAAAACGGTTGTACACGCCTGTGATGTAGAAGGTACGCATGATGCCAGAGTCGAATGGGGACCAAAGGTGTGCGAAATGTGTGTTGTCAGAGGATATCTGTTTAAAAAGGGAGACAATAAGGCGTGTCCGAAACTGCAGAAAGATCCTAAACAGATCACGTGACGAAGTTCAGGGCTACAAATGCATGGGTAATCAGGAAAAAACTCTGTGACTTTGGATGGGCACGCTAAATGCCCAAACCACACGTAAAATCATCTGATGCTTTTCACTTTCGTTACCCGTCGCTTGACTGTGCAAACACAGAGGTGTATAATAACACGAATAAGAACAGTAAAACACAGACATGTTATTTTGTGTGAGAGTTGCCCTTTTGTTTGTCAATATATTTACTTGTATTATATTTTTATTTACTATATGAGACACAAACAAGACAGCTGATAAACATAGTATTATTGTAGGTTATTCACGGTAAAGTGAGCACTTTTTAAGGCCCTTCTAAATATTTCCTTTCATCCAATTTCCATCTTCCTGCTGCTTTTTAATATAAACATTGCAGTGTGACCAATAAACACAGTTCTCCACCCTCAAAATTTAATGCATGAGGTTGCAATACGATATATTTATTATTGGTTTATGCCTGTTGGGAGGATCTCAAAAAGTGCTCACTTTACCATGAACAGCCTATTGCAGGGATCAAAAAATAGTAAACGAATAAATAGGTTTCCTACAGATAAAATCGACCGCCTCCTTGGCGAATGCGCATCGGCATGTGTCAGATCACAATATATGCATACACATACATGCATATATGCATACACCTAATATATGCATACACATTCATATTCCTTTAATTGCCTAAGTCATAAAACAACTTCGAAGTACACATTTTCGTAGTCAACAACTTTAGTACGGTCAGCGTTGACACATTCCTTAGAATGTATTTTTCATTCTGTAGGTTGTTACTTATTTCATACAAATTAAATGAATGGATATTATCAGTGAAACATAAATGTGCTGTCAGTACTGGTACGCATGCCAAGCGCAATAAAACGAGCAGTAGGTACGCAATAAAGCTCTGAAAGAGGTTTGGAAGTTAGGGGAGTTGTGTGCGGAGGGTCGTTACATTATAACATGTGATACTTGAATAATTAATATATTAATGAAATTAAAAATAAATAAAATTAGACCAACTGTGTTATGCATTTCAACAAGATGTAAAATTCAAATGTGAAATATTTATTAAATGTTAAATATTATATATGTGTGTAAGAAAAATCACTTTACTCAAAAATCAAATTAAGCATTAGTTGATGACCAAAAATGAACTACCACCATCCAGTAAAGAATAGAGTTAAATCAATTAAGGAAATTAAAACAAATTAAAAGATAAAAAATAAAATATGACTGTAGTGCTGCTGCAAAATTAAACAACTGACAACTGACATGAAATTAAAATCAGAAATAAACATTAGTTCATAATCAGAAGTAACTTTCCTCAATTTCTAACTGTTTAAGAAACTGACTAAGCTCCCAAGTAATTAGTTGCATTTACAGTTCTCGCGATCCAGATCTTTTCTTGAAAATGTCAATTTAAGTATTATTTACTTCAGAAGTTCTGCTCAAATTAGATTACACTAAGTTCTATAGTTTTTAGATGTGCATGTGCTCCGGCGTTGCTAGCTCATACGGGATCTCAGGACTACTGATTTTACACAAGTTAAAGATCAGAAAATGTCTGGTTCCGTAAATGAAACTTCTTCTGAACATAGATTACAAGTGAAGTCTTTCACCTAGGTCTGCACCCAGACTCTTAAACTCCTTGGCGTCACCTGTATTCTGATGTGGCGCTAATGTGGCTGACATGGCGCCTGGCGTCTAGATATCGGTGTCCTGGCATCTCCAACAAAACTCACTAATACAATTAGCTAGACACCTGCCATCAACCCTCCTCTATAATCGGCTATGCCAGTGACCTAATCACTACTTCTGGGACTTATTACTAACCTATTCTTAGATTGGGGCTGAGGATTCCCTAAGATTGAAATCTCAGCGAAAATAAAATTAACCATCCATGTTGAAAGTCCCACCCAGAAGCAAGCCTTCCGGCATCTCCATTCAAGGCTAGCCCTCCTTAAAATAAAATAAACCAAAATTTAAAATCTTTCTAATAAGAGAATGAAGTAAATAATTAAACTTTAAAATCGTAAAGTAATTACTGAGAACAAAAATTAACGTATAAATCTAATATTACAATATTGAAATAACATTCAGTCGAAACTAAGAGTACTGCATGAAAATTATTATAGAATATAGAAATTAAGTCGACTGGTGATTTACATTAATCATAAACTACGTGATTTAAAAATGTCACCATTGCATATGAGAAATGTGTGAAAATTAACATTCAAATTAGAATAGTGTGTGAAATAAAATAAATAATACAATTCCAACACTTATATAGCTAATCTGCACGTACCAAACATAACATTAAATCATATGTTCTGTCGACCTATGACAATAATGACTCTGTTTAGGATATTATGCTTGAGGCTTTCACTTTATATATTTATTAAATTCCTATATTTTAAAATGAGAGTGTATGTCGGTTTTGTGTAGAATAATTATCAAAAATGTTTTTAGTATTGTCACAACCAACTTTTTTTTTTGTGATGAACTGGCAGAAGAAAGACGCATAGTCCAATCTTGAGGTAATTTAGACAACATATGCTTATTCGCAGTGGACATACAGTAGTTGCACTAGCCTTTGAAAGATTGTGGTGTGTATGACCAAGTTACCGTATTGATTTAACTGATCTTGACAATATCAGTATGCAGCACACAGGACGAGCTCTCGACACAATCGGCATTCTCACATCATCGAGCGCTGTAGCTTCTCGATAACACCTTATCCCAATACAAACACCACCCATGAAGACAACAGCTGATCTCCATAGACTATGTGTACCACAATCGACGGTGTATTCACTGCAGTTAGTTCTACACCCATATACTAATAAGCGAAAAAGAGCTCACCCCAAAACGATCTAATCGCGTGAACAGGCAACACAGAATGACTAACACACACACTCTGTGAGTCATCTGACTTGGCAACATGAACTTTTGGAAGAGCATTCTGGCATCATTAAAATAAATAGGTCACGATCCACAGTGATTGTTAGCAGTGGCCTGAAAGTTGTTCATTTGCGATATAAAACAGAAAATTCAAGAGTTAACTGGATATTTTAAAGTACCTGAGAGTAATTATCACTCTTATTATTTACTTGTCTTGAATCCGCGTTTTGTTCAGAGGCAAAATGTTTGTTGTACTGAATATTTTATTATACACTATGTTACTGTGTTCATTATTTCTACAGTTTGCGCAATATGTTATATGCAAAGTAATTTACTACACAGCGATAACTATGAAGGCAATTCCAGATATTCCTTCACATTAAACACATACGCAACAATTTTATTTCTGTTTTAGTTTTACTGGCCTAAATAAATATTACGGCAACACTGCGATTTTTCAACGTAATGACTATAGGAATGTAGTTTTGAAACATATTAAAAATCACACTTTAAAGGTTTTTTAGTGTAACTATACCACGATCGCTAGGAAGTGTGTGACCTTCAAAAATCTTGTAGTTTTCACTCCATACGGATATTTAGTGACTATGTGGTCTAAATTGGCAAGCAGAAGGTTGTTAATATTACAATTGCCTCTTCGTTCTACTGTTTCGTGGGGTTTTACGTCTACAGGTTGTTCGCTGTAACTTGCACGCTTTTGCAAATAGACAGTGCCCGTAACCGCATATAGTTTAATATGTGCACCAGTTGATGTACTGCTGTAATGCTAGCCGCGACTCATGTAACTGGGTTCTTTCTTTCGCCATCGCATTATAATTGTCATGTTCCAAACCAATGGCCACTGAAAATCGATCCCTATAATTTTTGCAGGTCTACCACTGGACAAGAAGTGGCACATTAATTTTGCAAACAACCTAACAGCGTTGCTTGATAAACATACTTACTCAATATCATGATAACCATACAAATGTATACAAGTCACTTGACATATAGTAACACCAATGTTGTATGAGGCGAAAGACACAAGAAAGTGGGAAGGGCTTTCAACATTGTACTACGTTAATCGTAGGCAGTGTATAAATGGTAATACTGTAGCTGCTAAAGAATAGTTTTCCTGAACCATAGTCGCAGCATTGTGTAAAGTTATTTGTCTCGAAAGAAAAAGGGCAAAACGTCAAGGCAATAGCCAACGAAATTCACAATTTGCCACTACGTAATGAATTCGATAAATTCTCTGAAGATACGTTCAGTGACCACTACTTAAGACTGTATTTATTTTGTGATGTTAATACAGTTTTACAACTGATAATTTAATCACGTAATTTTTATAGCCTCTCAAAGGGATATGATTGGTTGTAAATCATTTTATACGATAAAGGACATTTGATTGTGTTAATATAAAGCTCATCTCTTCATTTGTTGATGACCGGCCAATAATGAACTCTGTAAAGTACAGGATAGTGACCGGTGTGGTATGGACCAATAGGAAAATGGTGAGCTCTAACACAGGAACCAACAGAACCAGTATTCTTGCAGTAGAGGATATAGGTGACTCACTTCCAATTAGTCTTAAGTGCCAGTAAATGTGTGCAGAGCTCAATGTGTAGAAACAATTATTTCCCCCATAAGAAAGTTAAATTTTTTGAACTGCACTGTTGTTACTATATAGCGATAATAATTCGTGAAACGATGAAATTCTGACCCGGATTTTAAAAAAAATTGACCCGAGCTACGTTCTGGCTTAGTCTTTAAAGTCACGAAGCAGGCTGGAACTGAACTTGTAGTAAGCCAATTTAACTAACTACTTTTACAAACAGTTAGATTGAAGTTAGAAGTTATTTTTAGATATTGTTTACTAAGTACTAGGCAAGAACATCCTTCGCAGGCAGGTGGGAGGCAGACCACCCCTTTGCAGACAGGCAAGCGGGCATGCTGGCTGCTCAAGCAGATAGAGCTGTGGTCGCGCAGTGAGGAAGGTCTTTGGTTCGATTCTGGTGACTGACGATTCTGCTGCGCCTTCGTAGCAGTTGTAACAGATGATGCAGGTGTGCACTCGGAACAGCTATTGATTAAGGCAGACAGTTGTGGCAGTTGACAGGCACGCTGGTCTTGTTGCAGTGAGTAAGGGATGGGGAAAAATTTAGGACGTGATGCGGTAGTGCCCCCATGGCAAGGTCGACACGCCATCTGGCTCAATGAAGTGTTTATCATCCAAGTTTGACAAAGCCACCTTTCTCATATGTTCGGTGCAGATCTCGTAATCAGATGAACGGAACGGAAAATGGGCCCCCAGTACCCTTGAATTTTTCTCGAGACATTCCCAATAATCCTTGTAGTGGAGTGACTGTAACACAATAGGCTTTATGCCTTTCGCTTTGCGAATACACTGTTCATTCGTAACAATATATGCATAAATTTTGGGATGCAGGCCTACGAAATGTGTGATGATGCAGCCGGCACATTCATCCTTCATCATTACAGTTACATCTTTGTTCACTATTTTGTATCCTCGAGGCTTATCGAGTGCATAGTTGGAAGTATCTAATCGCACCTCTAAATCTGGGGCTATCTCTTTGTAAAGCCATTTCATACAACAGGGAATCAGTATCGCAGTATAGAATGTGTAAATCCATCTGAAGAAACATCCGGGAAATGCAGTTGTAATAAAAATCGTATTAAATTAATTTTGAAAGATGTAAAATAGTAACACCGGTGTACAAGGGCTTGATAAATGTAACACAGCTCTTTGGCATTTCGATCAGGACTAGATTATGATCGATGATTTGTCTTACTTTGATAGTTGGAAGCCCAATCAGTTCTGCCGCCCCCCATATCGTCTCATAACGCGATACGACTATGGTGTCCCTTTCCCGATGGGCATTCTGCAAAGTTTTTCCATGCACTGAATTATTATTCAATTAAAAAACGATTTCTCAAAGTCAGTCACAGCCTCTGCATGTTTCTCGATATCAAATTCGATGTACAGAACCAGCGATGCATCCTGTTCAAAGCGCAGAATGCGATGAACAGCATCAATTTTGGCGCCATACTTCAAATAGTCCCTCATATTTCACCGTGTATAACATAATTTTCCCATGGTGTATTAAAAGTAATTTCTCATGTGAACCGTTCGGAGGTATGTCGGACACTGGGGCAATAGGCAGATCTGCTGGTGCATCGTGAATTTCACTAGGAAAAGACACATCTACTTCCACGAAAAAGCAAGTGCCCCCATAGTTGTCCGTGTTCCCAAAATCCCATGACGAAAACACGTTTCACTCAACTCACTCGAAATTGCCAACAGGAAGCTTATATTTCATCATGTGGTACTACCGGCCATTAATGTCGAAATAGTAAATGTACTTCTCTGCCACACTGGTGTACTCGTCGCCCATGTAAATATTATTGGCTTCTGTGCACCTTCTGTAAACCTGGGCAATACCGCTCCTAACCCCATGTTTTACAAAAAGATACATGTCAGGATCAGTCAACAGCTCTAGCCATGCACTTTTCTTTACAAATCAAGCACCCCATGAGAGAGATGCAGCTGTGACGTACATGAGGGGTCAAGACTGTAACTTGCCAAACATATTGTCCTGAAATTTTCAAAAATGTCTGCCAACAAACACGTGTCCGCAAGTAAATAATAAATGGCATACTATAATAAGTTTATGCAGTTTAACACAATCCACATGGATAGGGCATGAGAATAGTCCTCATCACTAATGCCTTCGCCTTTCATGACATTATTAAATGTGTTCTTTGATGGGAGTGATGTACACATCAGACTACTAAAGACTTAACAAAGTCATAAGGAAATACTCCCTTTCTTTGTGCTAATTCTAACTGGGTATTGTATGGAAACAGTGAGTGGGTGATTTTCAGCTGTGCAGGCGTCAAATTACCTACCAAAGTCGCCAAAGATGCGCTCATAAAATGAAAAGAGTCAACTAAACGCAATTTCACGACTTGCTTATGTCCTTGCAAGTTTTTTCCATTGGGAATGTGCTTGGTGATGGATTTATATTTTTCCAAGGTCAATCCAAAAATCGAAATATCACCCAGATTTTCGATTACCGTGGTTCCCTTCGGGTTGTGTTATATGTCTCTTTGCCAAAGGTTTTATGGGAAAGTGGGCATTATAATTCTGCAGGATATGAAATACAGTCACAAGTTGTTTTTTGTTTTTTTTTTGTGGTCTGAAATTAAATTTCAATTATTGTGTGTGAGGCCTCTGATTTCGCCCGTCAGATGGTCGTGGTCGACCACAGAATCTGTGCCAAGCTCTTTCTTACAAATATGACAACTTGTTTGAACCACCAACCTAGCTTCGTCAACTGTGGTTTTTGGCTTCATCATAACAGACACGCTGTATATTCCTGCAACCAATTTTGTTAGTTCAACTAATTTACCCACGAATTGGTACGTACAATCCTCACCTAAAAATTCAAAGTAATTGGATAAAGTTGGATTGTATGAACACACCAGCAGAAGGCTGCAAGCACATGAAACATGTTTGGTCATGGTGATTGTGTTATTTGTGTCATTATTGGGTAGGCAAGTAGGCAAGGTTTTCAAATAGCTCTCAGTGTCGCAATAGGCGATGAAACCCATTCTTTGCTGTTTACCATAGTCTGTGAATTCGAGGTTCTTTTTGTCCCCTGTGGGAAAAGTACACCTAACAGCCTTGTGTTGCTCGCAGAGGATTATGTAGATTGCGAGCTTCTCCTCAGTTCTGAAATATAAGGACAACGATCACAAACATATTTTTTGTAATGAAATTTACCTAATTGACAACGAAGCAGTCGGGACAAATTTTTTAATTAACATAAAGTGCAAATGCACTGTTTTACCACTGGCACAAATTGCCAGCACATTTACATGGTGAGCATGGTGTACAGGTGCAATACACATCAGTACGACTAATCCTTCCTGTGCGTTAATCAAATGTTTCGTCAATAATATTTCTATCTTTGTCTACTACACAGTAGACATTGGTGGAAATAGAATTGAGCTTCTCAAAACTGTTGATATCCTGTAATACTATAGGAGTCAACGGACCTTCAGTATCCAAAACCTCATGAGGATTTGTATATGAAGATGATCTGTCAACATCTGATTTGACATGAAATAAACCCGCTATTAATGAGTAATGGAATCATGTGTCTTCCGGGTACTGCATATTAATGCAGGCTTTCCTATTTGTTATAAACTTTGGCAATTCAGTGGGAAAGGTACCAACTGTAAATGGCCTGTATTGCGAAATATAGGCATACATATGCAATACAAGCTGCATTGCCCAGCCACTGCCCCTAGCACTGAACTCACCAAGTATAGTTGTGAGGTAAGGGACGACGTTATTGCCATACATTTAACAAACATTGGACGAATGCAGGACAGTAATGGCTTTACTCTGTAAATAAAACATCTCCGTAGCACTTTCCTCAGTCGAAATTGTTTTTACAAATTTAACCACTACATTAACATTAAGTTTAAAGAGCCAGGATGTTGCCTCAACTCATGCCTGAATAGGTGCTATACACCTCTAAAAAAAATCTTTCAACATTCACGTCAGTTTGGGACCTACCATTGGGGGTACGCATGTCCACTAGTCGGCCACCGAATGCCGTATCGAAAAGGACGTATTGCAGTTCTGGCAATAACAATGACTCATCGTTCGAAGACGAGTCGGAAGTTGAATCAGTTTACAACCCGCTTGTGTCACAAAAACTCTTTGTATCCGGCCCAGAATAAGTTTCTGTATCGGGCGCATCCGACCCAGAACTACTTTCCATATCAAACACATAGAGTTCTTCTAACAAGCTATTGATGCGTCAATGTTTTTGGGGACTCATTGCACTGCCTAAATGTTACCCTCCCCTTACTCGCCGATAACTGGGATTTGAAACAAAAGAGGGGAGTGAATGTAGGATCTATTGATGAGCGGAGACATCTGCACAACTGTGAGGTCGGATGACAAAAGAACCAGAAGTCAAGCCCCTTTTATAGTCAGTGCTCGGACCGATAGGAAATTCTAGGGGTCGCGAACGAGTGTGAATACACAATATGAACCCATTCGAATACATTATCCGTTTTAAAAACAATTAATATATTTGCATTATCGCACAAGCTATCTTTTGGAATACGAGCGTAACTTTGCAACAGATAAAAATAGTCGACATTTGAATGTCTACCAAAACTAAAATACTTTTGTATATCTCCTTGAAGTTCACTCCAAACACCGTCGAAAATAAATACTGATTTTGGTAATGCTTCATTCGGAGGCACAATATCGTCTTTCTTAGTAAAAGAGAAATGTTGCATTCTTCCAATTGATAACAAAATGTTCGCTAACCGTTGATAGTTCTCTTGTTGTGTTGTTTTAGGAAACACATATACATTTTCAAACTTAAGCCCATTCGGATGTTCCAACAATTAAATAATACCACACATTTTTCCACGTGAAGAAGGATCACTTCTTATACACCGTATGTTTGGCGGAAAAGAATCCCATGTTTCTGTTCAATTATGTTTTCTTTTGTAGATACAATTACCGGTAGATGCAAAAGTGCAGAATGTCTTAAATAGTCTTCCAAAACGTGCGCTCACAAACAAAGACATTATTGTATTTGTAAAGAAACAATATTCCATATTTCCGAGGTGTGTATATGAGATATGATTTACCGAATAAACCAAACCTTCATGAATGTATGATTGTTAACTTAAGATTCAAAACAAAACGAAGGAACACATTGGGTTGTAGTAATTAAGAATGTAAATCAAAGTCTTCCAATTGAAATACGCAACAAATAAAGTACAATTATGGAACAGAAAAATTATCGGATACAATCGACTGTGGACATTTGTGTTTACAATTCCTGACAATAAATAGGATAGGTAGAACATAGAACATAGCAAAATGTCAATTACATTGATTGTCAGTTCTAACTCCTCACATCTGCACTCAGTTTATTTCCCAACTCGATACATATCATGAGATGCAGAACAATACAAGTATGTAGGTTTTCTCACATATGTTTTTTTATATAAATTTTATGGCACAAAGTATTTTGTTGACTTAACTAGACTCTTTGCTGTTATAAAATCAATATTTATACACAAAAAATACAGTTGGCACTATGAAGTAAATATTCTAATGTAGATTATTTAACCGACCTACATTGATGAAAATGAAGCTGGGATCGTCATCTAATCGCCATCAGTGCAGATCTGCGACAAAGTATATGTCTTCGACTACAATGCACGGCGTCATGAGAAGAGTGAATGTCCGAAGAATACATCTCATGGGATATTTAGCTGCAAAAACTGTGATAGACAGTTCGCACGAGGTGATAACTTGAATAGACATGCCAAAGTCTGTCAAAATAATGTTCCTACCTAGAAACAACAAGTAGCGTCTTCACTACATAATATGATCACAGGAGAGAGAACTATCTTGAATACAAACAACAAACAGTATAACATACAACCAATTCATATGAAATATACTCTTTCTAAACCGATAAGTGAACTTCAAAAAAACATTGCAGCACCAATTATCTGCGAAGACTAAAGTCAGTAACGATACCAGTATTTCAAAGGAAAGTAAACTTGATATTTATGATGAAGCAGGAAGTGAAAACTGCAATTATGATGGCAGTAATAGTGTTGAAGAAGATGATTATACACATTTCCCTACCGGATTTCCTAAAAAAAAGTGATGTGATTAGTTCAGAAGACGACAATGATGTGCACTACATATGTCTTGAAAACCCCAATGAACGTATTGTTAGACTTAGTCATTTAATCGTCTTGCATAGTAAGGATATATCTTCAATCATCGGTGTACTTAAAGAATGGGGCTAAATCGAATGAAACAATTTAAGTATTATCTGCTAACACCAGAGAACTATAAAGATTGCATACATGGAAAAAGTAGGATAATAAATGTCAGTAGTTATAATTTAGATAAACAAAAAAAGTGCATGAGAACATAAGCGAGGGGACTATAGTTCAGTCGGAAGTATTAGGTCTATCTCAGGTTGTTTAAGTCGGTTGAATTCGGTGCGAAAAACATTTGAACTGAGTAATAAGGCATAAGGAATGTTGAATGATATGTAGAGTGGTAATTTAATACAGGCCTCTGTCATTGCATAAAGTGTGTTGCAAAAGTGTACACCGATAATGAATGATTTAACTCTCACTTCTAACCTTTCGAAAATTTATCTTTCGTATGTCTATGCAATGCACGGACATGTTTGGGGTGAAATATTGTCATCGAAAAACCGACAAACACTATACATGAATTTATTCTAATGTACAAATGCTCGCTAAGCATTTTCTCTCCATTTAATATTATTTTTTAATGAAGCAGACATCGTTAGTGTAAATGTAAATGCATTGGGTCTTTGTTAATGAAACACAAACTCATTGTCAACTTGCTTGATGTAACGAGCAAAATACAAGTATTAAATTGCTCTACGTTTTTTAATTTACCTGTGATAGAACAACATATAATTATTGTATTTGTTAAATTCACTTCTTAGAAACAAGTGTTACAAACTCTTTCAGGTTGCAAAACTGCATTTATTGCTAGGGAAACATGCAGAAGGCAATAAAACACTGAAATTATTCCAAATTATTTATTGTATACTAAACATTGCAAAACATTTGGATTATGTGTACAGACATACATTAACATAACACTTTGATTACATACACGAGTCACTTGTGCCAACTAACCCATGTACAGGATGAATCACAAGTTTACATTACACAAAGTGTGTACCAAAATTACACAATAACACAACAATAAAACATTCATTTGCAAAACAACTACGACTGTCCTTTCAAAAAGCTACGTCAAATGCATGGCTATAAATCACCATTCTTCTCAGCATGTGAAACTGATGTTGAATTGGTCGATAGCAAGCGACTGGGAGGAGCCCTCAATTTACAATATAATACTTCACTGCTTACCACTGCTTGCAGTAAGGGAACCTGAGGTATAAATACAGAAGCGATTCACAATATTAATTCACTTGCGATGGAGGAGTTTAACCCAGAAGTTGACTACGAAGTTCTGCAAGTAGGGTATAAATGGGTATATTTTAAACTGTATGGAGGAGATTTACAAGTACAAAAATATAACACCATTCAATATTGGTGTTGTACCTTTGATTCTAACCAAAACCTAAATACGAGAAAACTATAGTATGCGAAGATTGTGCTATATGATACCTGTATCCTCCCAACAGCAAATTACCATGTATGCTAGAGGATTTATTTACAAGAAATATTAGCAAAATTGTCGTTGAATTACTTGGTAACAGTGAAATCAGTTACGAAATTTGCAATCAAGAATTTGAGAACACCATTCGCTGGAAAGAAGCTTGTAATGATGTTAAGTATACGTTTAGTGGCCATCAAGGGATGGCCTCATTTCCCTCTGTGTGTAATGGATGGGGCTGTAACATTGTGAGATCTCATCCCTACTTTATAGACATCTAAGCGAAACATATCTTTCAAGATTATACTTGTATTGTTATTGTTTTACGTGCTGCGATCTATTGTGTGCACTCTTTATGGCTCGTCCATATTGACTGCCTGTGTCCTGATTACCCCGGTTGACCTTGTGATTGTTTACAAACATATAACCTAGCAAGCTATTTACATCACATCTCCTCTTCTACATAAACTGCACAAGTCAGCCTAGTCTAGCATGATATACATAACCCAGTAAGCTATTTACAGCACATAACCTCTTCTATAGATCAAGTCTCTTGGGCCGTTTTACCACTCATCCACTGCATGTCTTATAGACGGTTGTACTTGGCCCCATTGCACTAGTCTCTTCTTGTAGAAACCATCGAAAGGACGATGCTCCTGGGGATCCAGGAGGGCATGATGGTTCATCGGGTGACCATGGTCGCAATGTTTCTGGTGCTCCATGAAAGGATCTATCTAGTCGACTTTCTTCAGATGCAGGAATCAACTGCTCCCTATTTCTTCGCACTTGGCCCTGCCATGTCTTGACTATGCACAATCTTGTAAAAGGAGCATATGCATGTATTTGCCCATAACACTTCATATCGGGGATCCATACTCTCTCTTCCCGAGTCAGTTGTTTTAGTTCTTTAGTTCCATGTCTTATATCAAAGTTCCTCTTGCTGCATACATTCAGTTTCTGGTCTTTCACACAGAATGCTGTGAACTCTGGCATTTCCTCTGTTGGCTGCTGTTGTAGATTTATTACTGGCAATGTGGTTCTTAGTTCTCTCCCAAACAGAAGTTCTGCTGGTTACAGTCCACCTTCTAAAGGTGTTGGCCTGTATGCAAGCAATCCTAGATTTGAATCTGCTGATTTAGAGAGCACATTCTTTGCTACTTTCACAGAACTCTCTGCTTCTCCGTTTGATTGGGCAAATTTGGGGCTTAACATAGTTAGCAAAAACCCATACTCATTTGCCAACTTCTGAAACTCTGCTGATGTGAACTGTGTGCCCTCGTCAGTACCCATGTCTTAGGGTATGCAATTACGAGCATATATGTTTTTAATTCTTGCTATGATGGTTGTCGATGTTGTGATTGGTAACTGTACCACCTCAAATAATCTAGAAAAATAGTCCTGAATGATTATGTACTTATGCCCAGCTATTTCAAAGATATCTATGCCCAGTAACAGCCATTCTTCCAGCAGTTTTTTTATATTGTTGGAGATAATGGGCTACCACACCGACTCCTTAGCTCATTTGTGACATTTTGTAATGCCCACATGTCCACCATGGATCCGTTGTAGCATCTGTTGTTGCAAGCTACTTGGGACAATGATTCTGACTCCATAGATAATCAGTCCTTCATAGAACGGAAGTTGGCCTCTAAATGCCCAAAACTTGTTTTTGTCTCGAAAGTCCTGCTGTATATAGTCTTTCAGTTGGCAACATTCTGCGTCCTTTTTTTGTTTTTTTTTTTTTTCTTTTAAATCCTCAATCCTAGTGTCCGAGAATGGGGTTTCAGTTATTATCATCTGGATGAACAGTTCCTCCTCGGCATCATCCCTGTCATCCTTGCTTGGGCCTTCGACCGGGGCTCTTGACAATGCATCCGGGATGTATAAACTATTTCCCGGTACATGTACCACTCTATACTCAAAACACATCAGATTCATCCTGAATCTCTGCAGTCTTGCCATTAGATCAGTCAGGGGTTTTGGTTTGAAGCAACAGTACCAGGGGATTATGGTCTGTATGAATGGTTGCTTTTAATCCCAAAATGAAATTGCAAAATTTATCACGTGCTCACGTGATGGCAAGAGCTTCTTTTTCTGTCTGGGCATATTTTTCCTCTGCTACATAAAGGAAACATGATGTATACATAACTGGTCGCCACTCACCTTGTTGCTGTTGTTCGAGCATTGCACCTACTCCAAATGACGAGGCATCTGCTGCAATTCTTGTTAGCACATTTATTTGCTACAATCCAATTACCGGTTCTTTGGAAATATCTTCTTTCAATTTATGTACTGCCTCCTTTTGTGCTGTACCCCACATCAACTCATTGTCCTTTTTGAGAAGATCTCGCAAATACTTCTGTTTTCTCTACTAAGTTAGGGATGAATTTCCTTAGATAATTTATCATACCCAGAAATGTGCGAAATTCTTCAACATCCGATGATTCCATCATTTCTCTTAAAATGCGAACTTTGTCACTGTCTGATTGGACTCGACTCTCGCTTATTTGATGGCCCATAAATGTAACACATTTCACTTCAAAGCAGCACTTCTGCCTGTGCAGTGTCACGCCCTCTCTCTGAAGTCTCAGTAGGACCTCTCATACACCGGCATTGTGTATTTTTTGTATTTGGCATTGATAATGCTCGGGCCCTGAATTGATACCAAAGGGCAAGCATTAAAAGAAATACTGCCCAGAGGAGGTCATGAATGTTGTCAAATGTGAGCTTGTTTCAGTGAGCAGCACTTGCCAAAATCCTTGTGTTGCATTTAGAACTGTGAAGAAATTCGCACCTTCCAAAAACGTAAGTGATTCATCCGCTGAAGGGAGCTGGAGCCTCTCTCGCAGAATATTTCTATTTAGCTCCATGTAATCTACACATATTCTCAGTGAACAATTTTTCTTCAGTACTGCCACCATGGGAGCACACGACTCTGTTGGGCTGTCAATAGGAGCAACAACATCCCCTTGCGCCATTTTGTCCAGCTATTGTTTTACTTTTTCTCTCAGGGGCAGTGCCACTCTTCGTAGAGCTGCCATGGTATAAGGTTTGCACCACTCTTTAAAATTTATTATATGCACAACTCATCTTCCCCAAGCCTTTAAACATGTCGTACTGATCATAGTTAGGAATATATATCTCATTTGTTACTTCACTCGCAATGTTAAGTTTAACTATGTCCAATGTCATAAGTGCTGACCTACCTAATTATGTAATATCTTTCCCTTCAACCACAAATATGTCCTGCCTTAAATTGTTTGTTGTCATGCTATTTTGTCACTGCTGCTGTGCCCAACGCCTTCATTCCCTGCCTCCCAGCACAATAAAGCTTCTTATGTGTTCTTACTGTTGCTAGGTTTAGTTTTTCACACAGTTATTAACCTATGGCTGACACATATGCCTCTGCATCGATTTTGAACACTACCTCCTCATTTTTTATCTTCGCTACTACAGTCCGAAACTTTGCACGTGCCAATTCCATTGCAACCTCCTCCATACAATGGTATTCCGATTCGTCGGATTCTTTCACTTCTTGTAGCCACCACGCCATACAGCACCTGCCGAAATGTCCCTTTTGCCCTCACGTACAGCAAGATACCTTACTCGCTGAGTACCGAAACCATGGGTTTGTGGGGGACTTCCCGCATTTGGAACAGCTTCCTGCTTGAATATTTTGTCATTCGTGTGAGTCTTTTGGCGAGGATTCGCCCGCATCCCGATTAGGTGGAGACAAAACCTATTTCTTTATTTTAACAGCTTCCACACTAGTGGCATCTTCAGTCTGCCGCACTATTGGCTGTTGGTTCTTCACACTTTCGACCTGGTGGATGCGCCGAATGGCTTTCTGTGCATTGAGGTCGTGGTCTAGTAGCAAACATTCTGACAACACATAATTCGCCTCCCCCCCCCCCCCCCTAAATATTTCTAAGACTGTGGTGATAAATTCTTCTTTCAAATTGTGTAGTTCGCACGTTTCAGCCAATCTATAAATATCGTTTATGAAAGAATCGGCTGTCTCGCCATCCACCTGCGCCATTTGAAGAATTTAGATATCTCATGAACAATGTTCTTTTCAACTGTAAATAATCTGTCAAACCTTTTCTTCACTATCTCATTCTTTTACTCTTGTTGAGTTTGTCGAGTCGAGCATGTCGTATGCCTCTGGGCCCATGCAGTACATTCTGTGCCCAACTCTGGTGCACTTCTAAAACGTTCAAAACGTCTGATCCACTTGTTCCATCCCATCGGGGTGGGGAAATTGAAATTGTCGGGTGGAACAACTTGAATATGTGCCACTGCCATTGCGCGGCAACTCGTGTCTTATTTACTTACATGTGGGGTTAGAACAACTGAACCCTACACAGACCCGACATGGATGTAACAATTACAACTTATTAGTATAACATTTGCACGCTCTGTGCCTTGTTACCGAGTTCTTACACCATGTATTGTTATTGTCTTACACACCGTGACCAATTGCATGCACTCTTTATGGCTCATCCATATTAACTGCCTGTGGCCTTATTACCCCAGTTGACCTTGGTATTGTTTACAAACACATAACCTAGCAAGCTATTTACAGAATAAAACTGTATTAATTATGTATGATAAAAAAAAGTATGCGTCCGACTACATGTTCACCAGCGAGCAACAAAGACGTGTACTACTGACATTATCATGAAACATTTTCTGAATTACCAGACTGTATAATATTACACACACCCGAATACACGAAATATGTGAGCAATCAAAAGATGACAAGACTATTCAATTGTCATGTACTCTGTAGTAAAAATGTATGTCATGTGCTCTCAATGTTTGATGTGTAATAGCTTATATAAAATAAAACTGTTGAAAAAAATATGTTTTTCTCTGACTTTCTACTCAGTGAAACCACTTTTTTAACAGTGTATGAAACTAAGTTTTTAACGCTACTGGAATTAGTTTAGAAAAGTAATTAAAACTATTAAAAAATAATTAATTCAAATGAAAGTACGAATTAATTTACAAAAGTGATTGAAATCTCCAAATACTGCAATTACCGAGGCTAATGATATGTAATTATTATAATTTAAAACCTGTATTTAAACACTAAATTGTGTAGGAAACGCCTTTTTACCAAGTCAAATTACTATGTAAACTATTCATTCAAAACACAAAACATTTTATATCACATTAAGATACTAACACTATGTGATTAAAACTAGTTTAAAATAAAGGTGGAAGTTTATATTTTGACAACACAGTTATTTAAGAAACATTTAATTATCACATACCCAGACTTGTTATTTCATAAAACAACAAAGTTATGGTAGTGTTAACAGAAATTGATTGTCATTAGTGTAAAGTTCCGTGAAATAATAACTACAGTGTTCAGAAATAGTAGTAATTCGTTGCAGAGAAACCCTTTTTCAGTTATATTATGTCAGCAAGTTTCATCTCGCATGAAGACAGATTTATAATACTCCAGCAATGTCCAAACATAAAGTTAAAACAGTAGAGAATTATGATCACAGAGAATCACAAAAGACATGTTGACTATACCGGAGCCAATTAAAAAGAGCAGACAATTTTTATACAAAAACTATGATTAACATAACCGCACGCGTCTTGAAGACACCCATAAAATATGTTTTCTACATATATTTCCCAGTAAAATACAAAGATTATTTATATAATGAACTACTGTAAAAGGTTGTTAATTTAGTGAGCCGATGAGGCTCTAATTTAGGTCAACGCTGAGATGAAAGGGTGGGAGTTACCCAAGAAAACCCGATGGAGTGACCAGACCGGAGATTGGGCAGTCTAACCGCTCGCCCATAGAGTTTGACGACGAAGTGAATTTAATAGTTTCAAACTGCATTGGGATAAATCTACATGCAATGTTCGCACCCTGGTTATTGTGCATTACCTGGCAGTTTGTGCACACTGTTATTAACACACACGTAAAACATTGCTTGTGTAAATTGGTAGCCTTCGTAACAAATGTGAAACATCCACGCATTTACGTAAGTTGATTTGGACAGTATGCAGTTTTCTAAGACAAGCCCTACAGAAATAATTTACCAACATAACATTATTACTATACATATTAATAAATGTTTGTTGACGCATCACGGATCGCTAACGTTGAACACAATAGAATTTTATTCTCATAGAAAATTCTACATCGTTTATCAAGTAACATAAGAAACCCGTGTACTGCAAATCTAACACGTGTCTGTTTGTCAAAAACGTTTCACAGGATATTTACTATACATAAAAATAGAAATTTACTCTGTTTATGTACCATGGGGGCTACGTTAACATTTAGTACTACATAAAAAAATTATGCAACGTCAAAATTTAGTAACACTTGGGGCGTTTGGTCTGTACATTTCTAAAATTTGTTTTTCACTGTTGAAATGAAGTCAAGAGATTTGGGTTAGAAGCTGGGGTCCAGACAGACGATCGCAGCTTATTAGGACCAATTAGGACTAATGCTAAGACGATTTGAAGTTTTCGTATATTAGAATTTTGTATTAAACAAATGACATATAGGTTGCAATACATGTGTGAAAATTAAGTAAAGGCTGTTCACGATAAAG
Organism: Dryococelus australis; assembly: GCA_029891345.1. Taxonomy (NCBI): domain Eukaryota; kingdom Metazoa; phylum Arthropoda; class Insecta; order Phasmatodea; family Phasmatidae; genus Dryococelus; species Dryococelus australis. The sequence continues at coordinate 72,443,372 of CM057002.1, read as the reverse complement.
TGAGCACTTTTGAAATTAACCTTACAAAAAAGTCACTGTCCCAACCTACATATATTTTAACGGGTGCACTGAGTGGCATGCACCCAGCCAAGTTGGTAACGACGAACGGAAAGTTGTTCCATATCTTAACGTCAAATAAAAAGTGTCAGGTAACAATTTGTGATAACTTAAATGAATTCTTTCGCTTTCTGTTTTTTTTTTTTAATGCATCGAAGTGTAAAAATAAGCATATTTGTAAAATATTTATTTTTCTAATAATTTGACAGTTTCACTTGACCGACGTGTGAATAAAGTGACGAGGCCTATGGTGATGTTAATTTTACATAAGGCGGAAGAATACACAACGCGCATACAAGTAGATCATAAGCAGAGCTTTCAAAAGTGCTCTCTTTATCGTGAATAGCCTATAATACGTTCGTACAGTATATGAAAGTACCACGTAATTAAATAAATAGTTTGTCTTGCGCATTATAACGAAGAGAGCGTGGTGTGGTGTAGCGCAGACCGGGCCGGCACGAGAGCCAATGAGGGTGAATGGGCATCTCTTCGCACGTGACATAGCAGTGCTGCTGCCTATCTGGAGTATGCTTGCATGCTACACGAGTAGAAAAAATATTAGTTTACACGCATAATTTTAACGGTTTTTGCTTACACGAGGTGAGAAATAAGTGGAGATGTACACTTTACTGAAAACAATTTACGAAGGAATAATTTAAACACGTTTTTACTAAATTGAAATAATGGGAAAACAGTCTTATGGGAGAGTCTCTGTCAGGGTCGGGAATATTATAAGAAACTTTACTGAAACAAACTAACGACGTAATACTAACTCATACTTTAGCTATTGAAATATACACGAAGGAACTGACTTTACTGGAAATTCATTTAATATAAAATAACTGAAAAAAAATATTTTAAAACCAAGCTTTTATTTATAAACTAGGGGACACAGCAAGTTACATTTTTTTTTGTATTATCACGAGGCTAGAACAGTTACCATGTTAAAAAAATTCGTTCATCATATAATGACTGCAAAAAAAACATATTGCATAGATATATGTAGGTAATAATGAAATGATGTGGAATTAACTCAACTTTGAAGCGACTGCGGCACCATTTGATATTTCTCTGTCCACTCAGCTACCTGATATAGTTATATCCACTAAGCCACTGCGGCCCCACTTGATATAGTTCTATCCACTAAGCCACTGCGGCTCCACTTGATATAGTTCTATCCACTAAGCCACTAAGGCCCCACTTAGAATCGCTCTATCCACTTGGCCACTGTGGCCCCACTTGATAAATTCTATCCACTAAGCCACTGCGGCACCCCCTTGATATAGTTCTATCCACTAAGCCACTGCGGCCCCACTTGTAATCTCTCTATCCACTGAGCCACTAAGTCCCCACTTAACTCAACATTGAAACGAGACATTTAAAGTAAACAAAAATGATATTCCATTACCTTCATATTGCTATGCAATAATCTCTACATATTAATACAAAACTTTTCATAGGAAAAAGTAATTAAAAAATTAGTTTTTAAGGTAAAAGGTAATGGTTACGTAATTTGATCTTGCTGAAATTCGAACTTGACCTGTATTTTACCCTGAGAATTCGCTCTGAAAAATTTGAAGAACTTCTTTTGAAATTCAAGGGACTTAGGGGTATTAAAGAGATGCAGACAGAGATCGTCTACTTATATAGTAGGATGCACTAAAAGAGAAAAATAATTATAGTAGTTAGCCTACACAATTTTTAGAACTTGTAAAATGTGGTCGAACAGCCGTAATAAACTTTACTACAAATTAATATGTTTGTATCAATTTATATTTAGTATATAAAAGCTTGGCGCTAATAGTCAAGAGTCTTACGCAAGATATGTGCTTACTGCTTATGCAAATGAGGTATACGTTCTATATTGCGCCACGAGAGGAGTGGAGGGGAAGGAGTGGATGACGGAGGGAGAGGGGTGTATCGTGCATGTACTGACCATTTGAGGACGGAGAGGCAGGCGTCCGCGGCTCCCTCCTTCACGAAGCAGTCGGCGACGTCCGCCTTGGTGACGCCGCGGCGGCGACCTCCCACCGTCGACCCAGAGAAGCAGCGGCCCAGCATCTCCTGTAGCAGCTCCAGTAGCAGCGACAGTAGAGCGCGCGTGTGAGCCGCGTCTTCCACGTGCCTCAGCAGCGCCTGCGGCACCACGGCCATCCCCACCCCCCTTAAGTCTTCCAGGCATGGGGCCGCGGGGTTGATGTAGTGGGTAGACTACTCGCCTCGCCGACCTCGTCGGTAGGTGCGCCACCGAGCTAGGGTGCGGGAGGCTCTGGGTTCGGATCCCGGGCAAGCCATTGATGTTCATTTAAGTTAGATTATAAGTTAGTCTGTAAGCCGTCCCCTGCTAAGCTGTCAAACATAAAACCGAGGGACGATAAAAAACCCGTTTACAATACAATACAACTACTCGCCTCCCACCAAGGCGAACCAGGTTCGAGCCCCGCGGATTTTCGCACGCCGCTGGTCGGCGGGTTTTCTCGTGGATCTCCTGTTCTCTCCTTGCATTCCGGGGCAGTTCCATACTCACCCTGCTTCACACCCATCGGCTCTCAAGACCTCGATGTTAAGAGCCACCCAAGTCTCTTCACTCACTCACTCACTCTTTCAGGCATATACAAAATATGTTACATAGAACACATTTTTCGTTCGGAACTGCAACTTACTAGTATCAGAACAACGTTCTGTCGTACATCACGACAAATAAACAAGTTTTTTCGTATATAATTTACCAGCTTACCTAGTAAATTACTTGCGCTAGTATGCGTTCGTTTACTTACCAAGAATTGAAAGCTCGCTCCAGCATTATTGCTCTTTCGACCTCAAAAGAAATTAATGCGTTATTAGCAGTGTGAATTAAACAACGATATAAGAAAATATAACAGGAAAAACTTCGAAAAACCTGTTGGTCATAGAAATATTTGATGGATGGCAATTTAATGTACAACAATTTACAATATTTGCATTATATACAACATTACATAAGAATTAAGAAAACAATTACAAATCTGTTGAAGAAAAAAAAAGATGTACCTTCAACAGTAAATGCAGCAAAGAGAAAAGTGTGTAAAAGACTACATTGTGAGCAGTAATCATTAAAATATTATTGGTTTTATTTAGAGAATGACATGGAATATATACAATGAATTTATGGCCTAGAACGAGCATATTTGAAAATAAAAATGAGTAAATAAGGAAAGCTCTAATGGGTCAGCGAGGAATAGTTCATGAAGAGAGAGAGAGAGAGTTACGCTTTTCTAATCATCAAACGAGGGTAAATGAATATGTACAGTGAAGAGGGCAAAGGATGGAAATATTATATACAAGACAATGCAGAAGTTTTTTTTTTTTTTTTTTTTTTTTTTAGAAAAAAATTAAATTATACAGGATAATAAGATTAGTTATATGAAAATACCCCTTCGATCTTCAAGATAGTTTGATAACGCAATTAAATCAAATGAAAATTCCTGCATGAATGCTAGTTACACACACAGGGTATTATAAAGGTACAACTACCTCTCTTCTACATGTTTGTACCGAAGTTTGTTACCTATTACGTAATAAAAGAGCTATGGATACACAGTATACAGTATATGGTGGCGTGGATGCAGTTCGATAGGGTAATAATCTGCTGTGGAAGCACTTAGTAGCTTACTGTATCGCCACACCTGTTAAAAAAATTTCGTAACCAATCGGCGTACCAAATCTGGCGGGATGAGCAGCATTGCCAATTACGTAGAGGTCAGCTAGAGTATACTTTCGTAACCCAAAAACCTGTCTTAAACCATTATTGTGAACTGAAATAAAGGACCGGAAAGTTTAAGGGTGTGCATAGGTCCACAAAACAATGTCCATGCAGTAAAATTGGCAATTAGTAAGCACATGGCAGTTTTCCTTCACTTATTGGTTCAGTGGCATTTCCCACTGATTCATCAACCATTTCATTCACTGTTTCTTCAATTAAATGTATAAAATTGCATAATCATTTAATGGTTTCAGGTAAGTATTTTAATACATTTTCAAATGTTACACAGCCTTTTATTAATCATGTTGTGTTGTGTACCAAATCAAAGGCTATAATATCTTCATTCTTACACGATTATCGCGTTTATGGTTGTGTAAAACCATATTCTGGCTCGCCATATTGCAGATATTGTTCAGCTGGCTATTGCTTGTTAAAGGATGTCACCACAAAGTGGCAAACCGAAAGTGACCAAAGAATATCGCTTCTAAAATTGTTGAAAAGATGTTCTTTATCATCATAACAAGGACAAGTGGTCACTTCATGTTGCATAAGGCAGCTGGCAGTGCAACGCCACATGTCAGTTGTGGTGATTCCTGAGAACTGTAACGTTGCTGTAATCTTTTCTAAAGGCTGTTCACGGTAAAATGAACACTTTTTAAGACCCTGCTAAAATTTTCCTTTCAACCAATTTATATCTTTCTGCCGTTTTTTAATATAAACATTGACATGTCACTGATAAACACGGTGTGTATATTTCACCACTTTCAAAAGTTGACTCTCAAGCTGCAATAAAATATATTTATTAATGGTTAATGCCTATTGGAAGGGCCTTAAAAAGTGCTCACTTTACCATGACTAGCCTATAAGCATTCACTGCTGTTTGTCCACATAGTCCCCTCAGGCCTCAGACCCAGCGTTTACGGTCGTTGACAAACTGAGGACTTTTGAAAGCTCTGATTAAGCGATACTTCAATGCACATTATCTATTCTTCCAACATATGTAAAATTAACGTTGCCACGGGCTTGGTCACATTCTACGTGTGTCGGTCAAGGGAAACTGTGAAACTATTACAAAAGTAAATATTTGACCAAGTCAACTTGGTCAAGTACACTTGCGTGCATAAAAAAAACCACAGTAAGCCAGAGAAGTAATTACAGTATCCACACATTTTTACAAAACACTTTTAACTCCGTTAAGACACGAAACTAACTTGACCTCCGTCGCTAACAACTTTATACTGTGGGCGCACGCCACTAAGTGTGCCCGTTACAATACATGCAGCTATAGGAACAGTGACATTTTTCAGAGGTTGGTGCCAAATGTGATCAGTCAACCGCGAGCAGGGGAGTTGTATTTGACCGGAACTGTACACTGTGCGCCTACGAGCGCTCGCCCGACCATCTTCTCGGGTTTAGGTGATAGCTACTTAACTCTAGGTGACAAGTGCATGGTTTATGTAACTATAAGCTATTCGCGGTAAGATGAGCATTTTTGAAAGCCCTCCTCAAGATCTACTTGTATTCACGTTGTGTATTCCCCGCCTTATGTAAGATTAACATTGACATGGGTCTCATCACTTTATTCATGCATCAGCCAAGTGAAACTGAGAAATTATTATAAAAGTAAATATTTTACAAATCTGCTCATTTTTACACTTCGATGCATAAAAAAAAACATAAAGCGAAAGAAATAATTTAAATGATCAAAAATGGTTACCTAACACTTTTTATTCGACGCTACCAACTTTACTGGAGGTATGTCACGCAGGGCGCCCGTTAAAATATATGCAGGTAGGGGCAGTGACTTTTTTCTAAGGTTGATTTCCAAAGAGCTCACTGTATTATGAGCCACCTTTATCGCCGAGTACAAAACATAATCTCACTGCGTATGACAATGAAACACACACTGCGCAGGGCAAAGAGCAAGTCACTAAAATTTACTTTCCTAAGTAAAGTCACTAAGGTCCTTTTTCCTTCGGTTTTGTCACTAGAAGTTTCTAAATGTTCGAAACTGTTGAGGCACAGCTAATAGAAGTTAACGCACTTTGGAATATTGTCATTCGTCAAAAGACAGCATGGTAAATAATTATTCATAATTCTCTTCTTTCGAGTTCTGCCGCCAGTCTGGAATACCTGTATAATAAAGACTAAATCTTTCGCTCTCTCTCTCTCTCTCTCTCTCTCTCTCTCTCTCTCTCTCTCTCTCTCTCTCTCTCTCTCTCTCTGTCTCTCTCCTGCTTAACATTATATGTGGGCATCCTTCTCTTCTCACTTTTCAAAGACCCTGCAATCACAGAATTTACACATCATTGTCGCTTCATGGGAGATCTTTGCATTCATATGCAAGTCAGGTTTTGTCGATTTTCGTGGACTAGTATTGCACATCCAAGGAAAAAGCGTTGGTTTCAAAATTTACAACTACTTCGCATACTTTGGATGATACATAGGTATATCTAAACTTAGAATGCCTCGTGAAGACAGTTCAAACTATTTAAAGGGAATTGTGCAATTATCTATTATATTTACCAACTTTTCACAACTACAAATTTTTGGAGCGTATTTAGAAACTTCCCTTTAGTATTTATGATAGAAAATAAGTCACAAAATTGGTTACATTTTTTTATGATCTGTGGTTACTAAATCAACTTTTTTTTTTTTATTTGTACTCTCACCCCCGTGCTGCTTCAGCTTAAATAGAGAAGAGATAAATAATTATTTTCGATTTGGAACACCTAAAATTATAAGCGGGTCTAAAAACTTCAAACTCTTAGTGTTGCCTACAAAGGAGGCAACTACCATTGTCGTAAAATTTCACAAAAAAAAATTCTTACGTGTGATTACCGTGTCCATGTCGTATTAATTTGTGAGGTGTCGTATTCGAATACTGGGTTAGTATTGCATGTATACGCCATTTTTTATGCTTGTTTGTGTACGTAATTTTAGTTTGTTAACCGCGTTCTTCTTTTCCACGGACTGGCTTTCTGAATAAAATCGGCGGCATTTATAAGAACAATAAAGCAATTCATATAATAAACACGTTTTTATGTGATGGCAGAATGGCGAAATTTATCTTGTTCACAATTTTTGTTACCTGGGTAATGTTGTGGAAGACCCGGGTTTCTAGCAGCAGCTCGTATCCGTCCTGGACGAACCTGGCGAAGAATATCAGCACCAAAGATATGACACGCGAGATGATGCTGGCGAAGTCTGCAACGCACTCTGGCGGTCTTGACAGCAATCCCATGCGTCTCTGCGGAAAACACCGGCGTATTCCTCCATCAAATGAAAAATTAACATTGCCAGGGCCTGATCACTTTACTCAAGCGTCGGTTGAGTGAAAATCCGAAATAAAAAAAAAAAAGTAAATATATTACAAATGTGATAATATTACACTTGCGTGTATTGAAAGACCATAAATCATAATTATTTTTTTCAATTTCCATACATTTGTACCCAACATTTTTAATCTAACTTTAAGACATGGTACTATTTTTTTCTTCTTCATTACAGTGCCATCTTTACCGGGAGCATGTCAACCAGTGTGCTTCTTAAAATACATTCAGGATAGGAGCAGTGGCCCGTCCGTCCGGCGGTCACGTGGTCTTCGTCCAGTCGCAGGGCAACTTCTTTTCTCTCCGTCAATCCGTCAAATATTTCTCACGACTTTAACTTTCCACAGAATGTCGACGGGTAGGGCCCCCACCTTCCCCTTCCGTCGACATTCCGTAGACGCGAATACGCGCTTTGAAGTAAAATGGAAGGTGGATCTGTGTATAATCTATGTTGGTAAATTCAAGAAATAAAAATGTAAACAATAATTTAACATGAATTCTTATTACTTAAAGAAGTTTTTTTCCCAACATGTTCCTCTCTTTAAAATGTATTTCCAACCAAAATATAACTCCAAGTAAAGAAATATCACAATGTTAAGATGTCACACTGAAATTGTGCCGTACAGAAGGATTGGCGGACGACGGGTTGTTGAGAATCACTTTCAGCTGACGGACGAAAAACAGATGACTGACTGACGGGCGGGCGGCTGATGGATGCGACGGATGGTTGTGAGTCCAGCTCCAATAGTATGCAAAATTGTGATCTTGTATGTATAAATAAAAAATCCTGACTACAGTAACCATATGTTTACGTCTGACACTCTCAATACAAGTCCTCGCTGCTAAATTAACTTGGAGTCTGCATGCGAGAGTTTACTGTAGCATCGTGCAGTAGCTAGGCAGTGATTTTCTTTCAATGGCTGATTTTAAAAATGCTTACTTTCGTCGTAGCCGCGATGGCTGAGCGGTTAGCCTGCTCACCTCCTATCTTGGCGAACAGGGTTCAATCCCCGGCCGGTCCACTCCCGGATCTTCGCATGTGGATATCGCGCCGGGCGATGCCGCTTGTCGGCGGGTTTTCTCGAGGATCCCCCGTTTCTCCTGCCCTTTCATTCCTGCGCTGCTCCATATTAACCTCAATCACCCTCATCGGCTCTCAAGACCTCGCTGTTAAGAGCCGCCCAAATCTCTCACTCACTTACTCACTTACTTTCTTCCGTGAAGAATCTTTATCAACACTTAATGAATTGCAGCGAAAGAGTGGAATGTCATAACGCTTCATAATCAGTGAAATGTTTTGACATCTTAGGTACTGAAGTAGGTTACGTTTTATTTTATTCACACTACATGGAGATTTGTTGTAACATCGATATGGTTTTTTTATTATTTGTAACTATAATTCTTGACATACGCGTGGATGCCAGGTCCTTGGGTACACGTAATTCGGCCTAAAATAATGTTATAGACAAATTACTTTTTAGGTCATGTGACTATTAGGCCAAAATCATTTTTAGATCAAGTGACGTAGGCCAAGTGACTTTTAGCCAAGTGAATTCTATACCAAATTAATTTTAGTCCAAGTATACGCTGTACTATTTTTATTTGTACAAACAATTAATTGAAACTACTTACCAGATATATTTTCGCAGCACTGAAAACAAACTAGAGAAAATCCCACAACACCTTAGCGTCGAATGTGTAAGACTGATGTTGAATTTTTACAAGCAGTTATTGACTTTGAGTTTATTATAAACACTGAACTACGTAAATAATCTTGTATGTTTTCTAAAATAAGTTAATATTCTGTAAATATACAATATTTCAGCTGTAGCGTTACAAGAAAATCTTTGGCAACTAAACTTCAAATAATTGTTTGCATAGTTTCCACTAACGATTGCACTTTATTACTGACAGTTCTGAAGGCAGTCCTATTTACAGCTGTTTATATGACTACAGTAGTGAGTGTTTGCCACCTCCCCCCCCCCCTTTCCATAGAGATTATATTTACATTAAATCACTCGTCTGACTTTCAACCTGCCCAATTTGCTAACAGAAAAGCCACAAAAAAAATACTGTAAATAAGACTACCTTTTGTACTCCCAAAAAAGTGCACTAGTTCGTGGGACAGACATTTTTTTACTGTTTACGTGTACTGAGAAAGCACGAATGGTACAGATCTTCCCGTATTTCCTTGGTAGGTTTCCTGCATTCGTTAAGGAATGTGTCAAATACATACCGGTAGTAAGTTTTTAAAATTTGTATTTTCCACACTATGTATAAGTTAAAAACAACCAGTATAGTTTAGAAAATTTACTGGTAAAATTTCTACAGTATGTTTACAAGTGCTACAAATGAATTTCCTACAGCTAGAAGCGTTAAGTCACAGTAAATAATTATTTATTTATTGTACGAAATGTCATTTCACTTAGATATTACTAGAAAGTACTCTTTCCTCGAATTAAAAAAAGTGATAGCTTACTTTTGCATCGTGGCATGTCAAAATAACAATTTTAGTGTTTTGGAGATGTACGATTAAAACAAGCAAAAATATTTAAAGAAAAATTAGCAAGGGTAAGTAGACGGTAAATGTCATAATTAATTTTAAAGATTGCTCAGCAAAATGTATTTTACAAAAAAAAAATAGTCTGATACGAATTTAAAAATGCAAAAATTACCTTAATTTAGGGAATTTTTAGAAATTGCGGAAATATTCCACAGCATGATTTTAAAGACTTCTTGAAGTAACTCGTGGTATATAACTTCGATGTTAAATATCTCATTTCGGTAAGTGAGTTAGTTTATATTATTTTAAGGTTCTAAAAACATTAAACTTGTGGTTGTGACGTGCCAGTGAGTGAAGAAACAGCAGATGCTTAATGTCTACAAATTATACAGTGTTTCGTGAGAATACAGATAAGGCATTGTTGTTTGGTGCCCAGCAGCCTTAACGTAGCCTTGACTGACCTGGAGGTAGGAGTCGACGCTGACAGAGTTCTCGTCACTGCGGATGGCGCACCTCATGATCAACACAGAATGGCTGGGCTCGTTCAGGCGCTTCCTCATCATGAAGGCTATCGCGTAGCAGAACGCCGTACACCCGCGCTGCCATACACACATGTTTAATACAACCGCCTTAACAGAATATCATACATCAATGCAGGATTAACTAATGGCTATTCACGATAAAGTGAGCTCTCTCTGAAGCCCTCTCATTTGCTGGAGTAATAGTCAGTAAATATATTTTATTGTGACCTTAGACATTAATTTTCGAGTCCATTGAAATATATACACTATGATTATTACTTTCATAGTAATATTTATTTTAAAAAGTGGCGGAAGCATAAAACTAGAGCCCCGAGTCTTCACTTTACCGTTAACAGTCTATAGTTAGGGCCACCTGTTTTTCGCGAAAAGACTTATGTGGAGGCTAAATTTCAATATCCTATGTGCACACTTGTAATCTTCATTTTAAAATTGGCCACTTGTCTTTGTGAGAATGCGGGGTGTTACACAAGTGAGCCAGTCAGAATTGAGTGTATCCGATACTGATCGTCCGTGATTCGCGGGAAGATACATAATATACTTAACAATTCATATTATCCAATCACGAAAGTGATTCTAAACTAAATTGCGTTGGAACACAACTTGTCCTGAAAGCTTTTCGTGAAAAACAGGTACCTCTACCTATAGTTAATTATATAATATAGTATTCTTAGAATTATAATGTATGCGGCCAATTATATTTTGCTGGGAAGATCGCGAGTCTAGAAACACTTCAAATAATATAAATTAGTTTAAAATGTACTGTTGGGGGATTTATTTCTCCACACGTAGGAGTAATACACACGCCAATCACGTAAATTCTTTCTTGCGGTAACCTGATTGGTCCAACTACACAGGTAAGTGGCTATTCATGTTCACAGTAGACACTAACAGGAAAACCCATTCGAGTGTGTACAAAGCGTATTGGAAAAATTATTGCGTCCAGACTATTTCCCGAAATGTAAATGGCTTACCAGCTTGGTAACAGAGGAATAGTAACCACAAGGAATATTTTTCACGCAATTTATAAAATCTAATTTTGCTAGTGTGGTCAAATTCTATGCAGCTAATTCAGAGTATGTTACATGCTGACTCCCTGACTGGGCTAGGGTTCCGTGCTATACTCAATTCACGGTTGCTTCACACTTTCCTGAAACGCTGCTAAAGTTCTACTTCCAGGATATTCCTCCGCGTCATGCAAACAAAGCTTAACCGAGTCTAGAAAATTACACCAGAGGGACAACTCACCGCATTCGTGCGCACACAGTGTAACAATAAGTTGCATGAGAACTATTTTTTACTAGGCATTACCAACACAACTATTTTCTCACTATTTTTATTCAAGTTATTTATGAATTGAATATTATAATTAAAAATTAAATTTAACCGAAAATATTTTCTTATGTCAACACAAGTATTAAACACTTGTGATATATGGAATATTTACCTGGCTATGCGAAATCCGGCGCTGTAGGGGGTAACCCACATCGGCCCTCCCCTCCACCAGACATACCTGCTCGCTTCTACGTCGCCGCCCGTAGGGGTGAGGGGGGAGTGATCAACAGCTGACCTGGCTGGTGTCAAAGCCCCTCTTCCCTCCCCCTACCGCCCTCACTCGCCGAAGGAGTCAACGAGTTGAGAGGATGTACAAGAATTGTCTATTAACGTGGTAAAGGATGTTCACGATAAAATGAGCACTTATGAAATCAACCTTTAAAGAATGTCACTGCTCCAACCTGTGTATATTTTGACGGGCGCACTGAGTGACATACGCCCAGTGAAGTTGGTAATAATGGACGGGAAGTAGTTCCACAAATAAACGTCGGAAAAAAGTGTTTGGTAACTATTTGTGATAATTTAAATTATGTTTTCTTTGTATTTCTGTTTTCTTAATGGATCGAAGTGGAAAAATGAGCAGATTTGTAAAATATTAATTCTCTAATAACTTCACAGCGTCACTTGACCGATGCATGAATAAAGTTATGAGGCCCATGGCAATGTTAATTTCACATAAGGCGGAAGTATACACAATATGCATACAAATATATCTTAAGCAGAACTTTCAAAAGTGCTCACTTTACCGTGAACAGAATATACCTTGGCACAACGCAGCATTTGGGGAAGTTTTTGTGCTATTGCCCACCCCGGCACTGTAAATAAGCTACTACCTCCGCGGCCGGAGCTTCGAGAGTAATTGTAGTAGCCATCTGGCTGAAGAGAGGTAATCGGGCAGTCTGGTGCAACGAGGGACATCGGTGAAGGATACGAGACGACGGTAGACGAAGTGTTTGTATAGGCTGTTCACGGTAAAATGAGCACTTTCGAAAGCCCTGCTTAAGATCTACTTGTATTCACGTTGTGTATTCTCCCGCCTATTATGTAAAATTAGCTTTGCCATGGGCCTCATCGCTTTATTCATGCGTAATTCGAGTGAAACTGTGAAGTTATTAGAGAAGTAGATGCTGTAGGCCTACAAATCTGCTTATTTTTACTTCGATGCATTAAAAAAATACGAAGCGAAAGAAATAATTTAAGTTAACACAAATGGTTACCTAGCACTTTTATTCGACGTTAAGATATGGAACTACTTTCCATCCACCGTTAATAACTTCAATGGGTGAATATCTCTAGATGCGCCCATTAAAATATATGCAGGCAGGGGCAGTGACATGTCTTAAATGTTGATTTCAAAAGTGCTCACTTTATCGTGAACAGCCTTCGGTGTGAATGGACGAGATGGCGTGACATCCGACCGGCCAGTAGAGGGCCAACTGTGCATGGGGGCGCTCGGAGATCTCTACAGCATTACGGACTGGTGAAATCTTTGACTCAGTTAAGGTGTGACTGTATGAACATGTGATATAGACTTTAGTGTAAATATTGGAAGTGTCAAACTTACACAAATAATTAGATAGGTTTTAAGAGTGTATATTGTGACTGACTAGTTATTTGATGACGTGTATTTCTTTGAGGTGATTGTGAATTATTTGTGTATTAATGGAATTTATTAATTGTAAATAACAAGTGATGGCAATTTGTTGTGAACGATTGAGTCAAGAGAACTTTCTTTGTAGTTGTTGTAAATAAATTGGGATATTATAATTAACCATTTCGTTTGATTAAGACCTCCATCACTTAAAGAACATGGTCAAGCAAACTGACTTTGAGAAATTGTAACAATACATTGGATTGTAAATTTTTCTTCCAGTAAATATTATATCCGGAAGAAATTCAGAAATTATAACCTTTGATTTGGTACACAACACAACATGATTTATAAAAGGCTGTGTAACATTTGAAAATGTATTAAAACACTTACCTGAAACCATTAACTGATTATGTAATTCATTTGAACGCAAAATGAGTCCAACCAAATGTATCAAATAGTAATCATTGCGATTTTTCTGTTCCTGGTATTAACAAAATTTCTTCCTCTTGACAAAACACGTACATGAGAGGGCTATCTGCATAAAAACAATTCCCAGTGCCTGTCAACGTTTAAAATCTACTTTTATTATTATAGTCATATTTACTGAGTATGTAGTGTTACTAGGTGCAACTAAAGCTTTATAGTAGTATTCTACTGAATTTTGCCTCATACATTATACGCCGAAAATATAAATGTGGCGGAATTTGCCAATTACAGTTGGTTCCGAACCACCACAACCGACTACCCGGCACGATAGTTATTGTATTCTTGACGTTTTGGGGTGAGTAGGAATCGAAGAATTATCGACTCGACAATCTCGATACCATTATTAGCAAAGCGCCTTGGATATTGCGGAAGCCGAAAAATCGACGGTGCTAGGAATTACCATGTTTATGGTTGTGTATAACCATATCCTGGCTCGCCATTGGCATGTCCAATGAATAGGGACAGGAAAATCTCGCATTTCGAACAACCTGTAGGCTAGACTTCACTGTCTTATGTATTCTCGAGCCTTAGCTTTCTGTTCATTAGTTGCGGCCCCAATATGTAGCCAGTTTTGCCTCAGACTGGCAACACGGGATTCGGTGCTTGTTCCCGTGTAGATAGATCATTGGTTCAGAGTTCACCTGGGCGTGTCATAAAACTGCGATCCAATTGAAAACGTAATATAATTGTACATGTGTTCGAAGTCTAGCTTGTAATAAAATGAATTCGCGACATTTTCCAGTCTCGACCAATGGAGAATCGTGAAATGGTCGAAAACAAAGCAGAATTGGTCGTGTGTACTCTTCGAGCTCGTGACTTGTAGAGGGATGAAACTTGACGGAGACATTGGAGTGACCTGGCCGCGGATTGAACCCGGTTTGCATTGGTGGGAGGCGAGCAGGCTAACCGCTCAGCCACCGCGGTTATGAGAAAATATATATTATTAGTCTGGATATTTATTACCGCTGGGCTGTAGTGTCCTTGTAAGATCCTACGAAACACAAAGAAAACAACGAATCTATATGTGCTATAGCAAAGTGTGCTAGTTTTAATTTCAAGGACAAATGAACGTGCAAATGAGTGTTTTTCGAACCACGCACTCAAGCTGGAAATAAACAAACTCGTCCTATTTCAAACAGTCAAATGCTTGCATATAGATTCATTGTAGCGATACACCTCTTTTATAATTTAGTTGTGAAGATATTGTAACGCCGAATGGTATGAATCCGCAGTCACACGGAGCAGAGAATATTTTCCCTTCCAGCATGTTCAGCTTTGTATACAGTTATACTAGCTCAGGACTTATTCCGATCACAGTCTCTTCTTGTTATAGTAAACGCACATTGACCGCTATGAAGTCAATAGACAGTTTGATTAAATTGGTTGAAGTTAAAGGCTGTTCACGATAAGGTGAGCACTTTTGAAATCAACCTTGGAAAAAAGTCACTACTCCTACCTGCATGTTTTAACGGGCGCACTGAGTAACATGCACCCAGTAAAGTTGGTAACGATATATAGACAGTAGTTCCATATCTTAACGCCGAATAAAACGTGTTAGGTAACCAGTTGTGATGACTTAAATTATTTAATTCGCTTTCTGTTATTTCTTTATCCATCGAAGTGTAAAAATGAGCCGATTTGTAAAACATTTACTTTTCTAAAAACTTCACAGATTTACTTGACTGACGCATGAATCAAGTGATGAGGCACATGGCAATGTTAATTTTACATAAGGTGGAAGAATACACAACGTGCATACAAGTAGATATTAAGCAGGGCTTTCAAAAGTGCGCATTTTACCGTGAACAGTCTATAGCAATATTTTCTTCATGCGTTGAAATAAATAAAAAAAACCAGGTCAAAAAGCAATACACGTTATTCTATTGCAGTCAATACAACGTAAGTTAAATTTAAAACAAAATAACTCAACTTTAATAGAGTTTGTAATCGATCATAAATAATTACGGGAGCATGTTTCTGAGCTTACGATTTCCTTTCGTTTGCTATAAGTTATAGAAGTGTAACCACCAGAACTAGTAATTGTGCTCGCTGACGCATTCAAACATTGTTGCCGAACGAATTTACAAGAAAGGCGTGTGCAACACATGTGCAAACCATAGCCGTATCTCTCTTGTAGGATTACAGTATGCACACATATACCTAGATTGGGCGATATTACCACAGAGTACTTAAGAATTCAGAGGTAAAGTAGCTGCATTTTCCGTGAACTCCAACCACACACGCCAGCAAAATGGCGTCACTAACCAGGAACTTTTCAGAACGCCATTAGACAATCGGCATCTGATAACCTACTTGCAAGCTAGCAGTCAAGCCAATAGGGAGCCTTTCGAAGTACGCTGTAGTCAGTCAGTCAGTCCTAGCTACTGGCGTAGCCAATCAACGAGTGCGTACGTCCACAACAAAGGAACCGCCACGCAGTTTCATCTCCGTATTTATTTACTCTATGGTGGATCGACGATTTATCTGTCCTTAGGACAAAACTCGCATGAAAATACTTCCATTACTTCGCTAGACTTTGTGATCTTATATGAACACTATAATTATATCAGTTGTAATTTTATTGAACAAAATTTTTTATTTATGTTAGCTATTAAATTGAATATGATGGATTGTATATTGCGTAACACTTGGCAAGTCACTGGAAACAGGACACAGTCAGCTCGCTTACACATTGGCTAACGGCTAGCCAATAATGGGACTTGTAAGCATGGTAAGCATGGCTGGTGTAATTTGGACCAATAGGGCGCTGGTTAGTGGAAATGCATGTACCAACAGAACTGGTCCCTCCGTATAGGTGTATAGGCGACTCAATATTAGCTTGTCGTGATTGATAGCAAATATACGCAGAACTCAAAGTGTTAGAATTGGACTGTGTTATTCTCAACTTCAAGCAACGCCGTGGCGCCGAACGACTGTTTTCCCTCTACCTTAGTCGACCTCTCTTGGAGCGTCAACGGTAGGGAATCCCAGGGGCGCGACCGTTGATAAGTGGCGAGTGCAAACAACAGGAAAACTCAACAATAAAGCGAGTTCGCGAAGGAATCGAATAAAAAGCGCGCGGGAATATTTTTTTTTCTTTGGGAGAGGCGTCGAAAATCACGTTCGTGATCCCGAACTGTTGACTGGCAGTCGAATGGTAAACAAAGATATTTGTCGTCTTTGTCGTCAAGCGCTTCGTCTGCCAGATGCAGTCCTCTCGGCGTGATGCGCTGTGATTGGTTTCGTTCCCAGAAGAAATGTGAAATTTCGTAATCAAATATACCATCTCCTGCAACGGCTCTTATTGTCAACTCGATGTCTTTCTTAATGCCTGTTTGAAAAAATTACATCGAACTTCAGAAAGTTTGATTTTCGAATGGTTCTGACACTGCTGGTAAGAGATTGTAAGTTACGGCAAATTGACGTGACATAGAAACTTAGACGCCAAATAAATTATTAAGTCAGGCAAAAACGAGTCAGCTTTGGCAATGGGTGGAGACCTGGGTATTTTGAGAATCCATTTGAGCAATAATTAAATTTCAACCACGTGTACTGTACAGATGAGTTTCCAGATCTATTGGGCTACAGTTTTTTTAAACACACCTCGGGCAAAATTTTTGACCAATAAGCAACCTGCAAGGAAATTGAGAATCGATTCCAGTGCTCTCTAGGGGCCGCAGTGGTGTAGTTGTTGGACTACTTACCTCCCACGCAGGCGAAACGATTTCAATTTTGGGCGTATTCGCTCTCGGATTTTCGCATGTGAGAATCGTGCCGGACGATGCCGTTGGTCGGCGGGTAATCTCGGGGATTTCCCATTTCCCCGCACCTTCATTCCGGCGCTGTTACATACTCATCTCGCTTCTCCCTCATCGGCTCTCAAGGCCTCGCTGTTAAGAGCCGCCCAAATTTCTTCACTCACTCACTCAGCTATGCTATCTAATCTGGAGGTAAATTGCAAGAACAGACAATGAACAACTGAGTTTCGAGTACACAGAGGATTTTAGAGTCTAGTTCGTTGCCGAATGTATCCGCACACTTTCTGAATATTTATGGAATCGCTTGTATGTTTCTCACGTACAGCCAACACTTGCTCGTTTTTTATTTTAAATATATATTTTATTATTTTGGTGTCTAGGTTTTGTCACGCTGTCATTTTCTGCGACACAAAAAAAAAGTGTTGTAAGGCGCATGGTTCAGTTAAGTTAAGAAAGTCTGTTCATATTTTACAGTTGAAATGTGAGTAAAATGGCCACACGTTATAAACAATATATCGCTTACTATGGAAAACTTTGTTCTCGAAAATTTTGAAACTCTTAGCCTACACTTTAAAAATAAAACGGTTGGTAGATAAACTGTGCATGGCATGTACAAGATCTCCATATATAATAAATGATCTTGAGTTAAAAAAAAATGGACCATTTCCATTTCTGGTCGATTTGAACTAATGCAGTGTTATGAGAGCTGAAGAGCAGTCCTTTCAGACAAAAAAGGGCCATGCACTTAAATGTATACTACCCTGACATCTGTTGACACAGCTGTGTATTGCTAAGAGATATGACATTTCCCTTCAGTAGTAAACTGGGCATGTCCACTAGCTGTTTTAAATGGCAGACACAGAGTTTGAATGTGATGTTATAAGAGGCTGTGACAGTGAAAATTGTAAGTATATATTACAGAATATGGTTTAAGATTTACCTTTTGAGTTTTATTAACAACATTTGTGTTCTTAAAACTGGAAGAAGTATGATTTGGGGTGCTTGGGCAAAAGGGCTGGGGCTGGAGGATCGAAGTTCCAAGATGGAGGCGGATGCTCCATATTGTTTCCGACGGCCATCTTGTTTCACCCATTTTGTGTCCACCGGACATCTTATTATGTTCGGTCATCTTGGATCCGTCATCTTGGTGGCCAGGATGTTATTTCTTCCTGCTCTATCATTCCACCTCGATATTTCCTGCTCTATCATTCCATCATGAGTTTCTTACTCTATCCTTCTGTATTGTTTTTTCATGTGCTATCATTCCACCTTGATTTTCCTGCTCTCTCATTCTGTCTTGCCGCTCTCCTTTCTTTCTATATTTTCCTTTCTCTCTTTCTCTTTTGTCGTCTTCTTCACCCGCCATCTACATAGTTCGGTGGCTGCCCGCCAGAGGCACTGGTGTGTCTGCCATCTTTGGCTCCTTCATCGACTACCACAGCGGGGTGGCGTGCTGGTCCGCTATCTTGTTTGCAGTAGAGTTTGTTCGTCGCATGCTAGGGGTTCTGGTGTGTCTGCCATGTTGTTGTTTCTTTCATCGCCTGCTAAGAGGTGCTAGTGTTCGTCCGCCATCTTGTTTATAGTAACTTCTTGGAGCTCAAAAATTTTCTGTGGAGTGGTGCGGGATAGAACCGCTGGACTTCATGGAGGCATACGGAAAAAAACATGGTGCAATACTTATGATAAAAATATCTCCATTACTATATATGTAGAACAAAATATATGCTACAATACTGGTGAGAAAATGAAACACGGTACAGTGAAGAGAGAAATTTATACAAGCTTTTATACTGGCTGGTCAAAAAATACACATGGGGGCATACTGAGCTATGAAAAATTATTCATGGTACAATACTTATGAAAAATATATTCGAGTTCTTCCAACGATTTACTAAAAACATTATACATGCTACTAAACTGGTGGGACAAACAGACATAACAAACTGATGAGACAAAATTATACACGTTACAATACTGGGAGGACAAACAGGCATAACATACATGTTACAGTACTGGTGAGGAAAAACATGCAACTATACAGGTTGAACAAAATATGTGTTACTGTAGTGCTGAGAAAAAATTATACACGCTACTACACTGATGGAAAAACCACGATGCAGCACTCATGAAAAACTATACACATTACAGTACATGATGGCAGAAAAATATGTATTCTAGACTTTATGATCCAAGCCTTGATAGCTGGCGTGAAGTTTTCCGCTGTAACATATTACTCTCTTCGGCAGCAGGTGTGCAGGGTGGCTGGCCGCTGCAGTTCGCATGTGTGCTTTCGGTCAGGTGCCACGAAAATTTGCTGATGTGAATGTCTGCTGGCCGGCATACATTTACATGTGACAATTGCAGCGGCCTACCTGGAGCCACACGCTCTTCCCTCTTTTAAAAAATTAAATTACATTTATACATGTAATATATGTTTATGGTCTCTCTCTCTCTCTCTCTCTCTCTCTCTCTCTCTCTCTCTCTCTCTCTCTCTCTCTCTCTCTCTCTCTCTAACTTTAAAATATAACACAGCCGAGTATGTCTTTGCAATGTACCAAAGCTTTTTTTTTAATATATACATTAACTTTTTTTAAATATAAAAGGCTGGTATACTAAATGTAATTTTCTTTGCCAGTAGGAGGACGTAACTCGAAATACAGAACTCTTTTTTAAACACAATTCATTTACACTCAACAATATTGCTCTGCATAGCAAACAAATACAAAGCTTCTTCTCCGAGTCTTTGTGTTTTATTACACACACTAACACAATGTTTTTTTTCCTCGTAGTCTTTTGTTTACATGTACCACGAGCTATCATTAAATCCACTGCCTTAGGGCTTGGGCAATGCCCGACGTGCAGAAATATATTAGATTTTTGCACTTGTGTAGTCTTGTGGCGTACGTCTCGGCCAGCTGCCTGAACAGTGGGCATCGGCGATACCTATGCACGTCTACAACGTTTGTTCCGGCAGGGCACGCATTCACATCGCCGACTCTTGGGTATTAACGTACACTGGGTAATTGGGAACGGTGACTTCCTCCAATACTTTGCGAATGTCCCTGTATAGAATAATTCCGTCGTCCCACCTAAGCCCGTGCATCTGTAGGCGGTGTGCCTGTTGCATGTTGCAGTCGAGGTGCTTCCATGGACACGACGGCAAAAACGTAAACACTTTGGTTTCATCGTCCTCATCGCTGTACGAGATGGCAATCTGCTTGATGGTGTAAGAGTCCGGTGAGCGAAAACCTTGGATATTGCAAAACATTTTTATAAATAAATTCAAGTCCTCACACGCAGACACTAATTTTTTTTTTTTCAAAGTTATTTCACACTGCATGGATTGTGCACTCGTGATTTGGGTTGGCTTCCTCGTCGTCTGGCTTGCCAGTATAAAACTTACACGAGTCTTCTAATGGGAGGGTGTCTTCTGCAGGTACAGCTTGTGAGAATAAAATTAGCACGTCATCTTCCACAAGAAGGGCAGGCATCGCCAGGGCGTCTTCTGAGGGTACAGCTTATGCGTAGAAACCTTGCATGGGGGCGGGCGCTGCGAGGGCTTCTTATAAAGAGTGAAGGAGGGATGATAAAGTCTCAGAGATTATAGCGGTAGGTCGCCGATTGGTCGAACGAATGTTTCCGAAGACACCCGAAAAATCGGACAACAGGAGAGATTGGTGGAGTTCGAGCGGAGGTTTTCTAAGACACCCGAGAAAATTAGCAAATTAAATATATTGGATCGGATGAAGGTGATGGATGTTTGCCAACTAAACAGCCCCTGAGAAGCATTGAATCGAACGAAATTGGATAAATAGGCAATGAGTATGATTGGCGGGGCAATTAGCCAATCGGAGAGATTGGCGGGGTTGGAACGAACGCATCTGATAGGTGGTGGTGGAGTTCGAGATGAGGCATCTGATTGGTCGAAACGACGTTTCCCGAAGACATCCGAGTAATTAGCCAAGGAGAAACATTGGTGGGGCAATTGAACACTTAAATATGTTGCAAGTCCGGAATTGAAGGGGTCGAAAGGATCACCTATACTTTAAACACCTATGACTGTCGCCTGGTGGTCGAAGGTGAGAGACAAACTCTAAAACAAATGATGCTTACAAATATGGTAGCCGAACGAAGGTGTGAGACAAACTTCGAAACAAATGACACCTACCAACATGGTGAACTTCGAAAAAAATTATGCTTACCAATATGGCGGGTTCGAATGAAGGTGAGAAACAGCTTACCAATTTGGCGGTGGAATGTATGCGACTTATTGGTCGTGTCACTTACCAATATGGCGGACGAACGAAAGTGATAGTATACAAATATGGTGGTGTGAAGCCAAATGTTAATTGGTTGAGTCGCATACCAAGATGGCGGACGAATGCAACTACCAATTTGGCAGGGTCGAACGAAGTAATAAACAACTTACCAAGATGGAGCACGTGACAAGAATTTTTTCAAATATACTTGTTATATAATTATTTTATCATTTTTAGATATTTTTTAATAATAACTTTTTTAATAAATATTGAAATGATTTTTCAAAAATAGATTATTTTATAATTTTTTTTATATTTTTATGCTATTTCTTTGGGTTTTTGAATTTGTTGGGTTTTTGGAGTCAAAGGTCATGGGTCAGGTATCAAGGGTCAAAGGTCAAAAGTCAATAGCCAATGGTCACTGGCTTCCAAGATGGCCTCCGAGTATTGGAATGACAGCGCATTAACAGCTCCGAGCTCTGGTCCCCCATCCCCTTGTTTCTCAACATACTAAATCTTACTACTATATTCATCGCTGCTTACCATGCATGTTTAACCTATCATGTGAGTTTACAGATGTGTTCCTTTGGGGTAGGTTAATGTTGGGTAGATGCGCAGAATACGAATAAGCGGTCAGCCTAATCTTTAGTCTATGATGTAAACTGGACTCATCCAACCTTTTCCAGACAAATATGGCGGCCTTATGATGTTTCGATGACATCACAACGTCTAACTTAATTTGACCAAACTTACTGAAAGCAATTTTACGGGAGAATTTGACAGCGTGGCAGGAGCTTTTTGGGAGGAAAAGAAATTTTTGAGGTACACTGCTGTACGGGTTCACCTCGTTGTTTTTCCTAACCGACTATAAAACTAGGTGATAGGGGTGCATCCGCGGTTAAGGACGGGAGTTAAGTGCGTCTCAGGGCTGGACCCCATACACCTACAAGAGAAGGAATTCATGCAATGAGATATGCATCGCGGCAGCAAGGGCTGCCATGGCCTCATTTTGGCCACGACAACCTCCCTGAGTGTACTTACAGCTAAACTACCATATTGGCTGTTCACTGTAACATCAGCACTTTTGAGTCCCTTGTTACTTTTACCTTTCGGCCATTTTTAATCCTTTAATCAACATTTCAAAATTAATATTGGCATGTAAGTAATAAACACAGTGTGTATATTCCACCACACTTGGGAATTAATGCCTAAGGCTGAAATAAAACCTATTTATTGACTATTATTGCAAATAAAAGGGTTTTCAAAAGTGCTGACTTTACCGTGAATAGTCTATAACTGAGAAGGGAAAGGGAAAAATTGCCATAGACACCATAAAAACCCTTCCGACAGGAAAAAATTCAAAATTGTCACATGCATTACATGCTTACCTCGTCCTCGAGGAAGATGGCGGCGCGCGCGGCGACGAGCGTCTGCAATATGGCGTGGTTTCCCGTGGAGGCGGCGAGCATCAATGGAGTGACGCCCCTGCGTGTGGCGGCGTCCACAGCCACCCCCGCCTCCAGCAGCCACATCACCGCCGCCCGCCAGTGCTTCTTCACTGCGTAGTGCAGTGCCGTCCACCCGTCCTGCCACCACAGCACAGCACATTTACTTATAGTCAGAGAGATGGTTAATCGTTATGATTCAACATGCTGTACACGTGTCCGACAGTTTTCTTTCCTTATTGGCTGCCATGTATGGGTATGTGGAGATAATATCCCCATTTCACTGGACCAATGAGGATTCTGATACTATAAGGCAGAACGTTCGTAACTGGCCTGCAAACAACTTAACCGAGTCAAAACCTTGTTCATCCAATCATGAAAGGATAAACTAGTTAGAGAGTTATAGAATATATGTTGGCTGAAAAATTTTTGCGATTTTCCATCATCTCTACTTATAGTCAATTCATGGTAACTTCATACTTGTCTAAAGACCTGATAAAGTTCTACTTCTAGGATATTTCTACGCCTCATGCAAACAAAGCTTAACGAAATATAGAAATTTGCACCAAAGAGAAAACGCACCGGATTAGTGCGCGCACAATGGAATATTATTTTGCATAAGAACTATTGTTGCACAAAAACCCTACATCACCATACCCAGTCAGTCATTTGCTGTGAACATGGTGACCAATGTGAATGTTAAGTGTGCTGTCTACAGTGATGACCATGAATTGTATCGATGTCCCCAATTCTTAGAGACATCTCCCCAAGAACGGCATAAGATAGCTAAGTCTGCCCAGCTTTGTTTTAATTGTTTACGTGGTACCCACCAGTCCAGGGCATGTCGGTCAAATAGAAACTGTCGTACATGTAGCCCCCGGCATCACCCATTACTACACATTGCTGAAGCTTAATATACAGGTGGCAGAGAGGAATCAACAATGCCTGGATCTCACACCCTAATATCTTAAGGTCCTGGCAGAGACATCCGATCAACATTACTCCTGTCTAATTCCCTGGTGGAGATTCCAAGTGGTAATGGTAACTCACAGACAGTGTGGGCTTTTTTTCGATTCGGCTAGTCAGTCAAGTTTTATTACTGAGGGTTTTGTGAGAACGCTTGGATTAAGGGGCAGAAGAACATCATTGCCAGTGTATGGCATGTCTCAAAAGCCAGTGTACACTGCAAAGGGGGTAGTAGATTGCATGTTAACTCCAGTTGGCTAAAATTGCCCTCGACTTGCTCTTGCAGCATTTTTCTTGCCAAAAATCACTATTTTCCTGCCCACTGCACCAACTGAGACAAATTCATGGGCCCACCTCGCCCAACTCAATCTCGCTGGCCCACATTATGCCAATCCTGGGCCAGTTGATCTTTTGATATGTGCAAATCTCTTCCCCTATGTGTTTAAAGGTGGTACTGTAACCCAAGGTAGAGATCTACCAGTGGCAGTCAACACAGTTTTTGGATGGGTAGTCATGGGGAGGGTGCCTGCCTCTGCACTGTCGTTGAACTGTGTTTCACTTCATGCATGTTTTCCTACACTAGAGAAAGTAGTCCGACAATTTTGGGTGATTGAGGAAGTTGCATTCCCTGCAGGGCCTAATTCAGATGACCTACGATGCGAGCAAGTTTTCGCTGGAACTTGCCGAAGAAATGAAACAGGTCTGTGCATCATGGCTATACCCTTCAGGGAGCCCCAGCCTCACTACAGAGAAACACGAGTGCAGGCCCTTCATCGGTTCCATAACCTTGAATGTAAGCTAAATCGTGATCCCAGTCTGAAGGCTTCTTTCGCATCTTTCATGATGGATTACTTAGTGCAGGGTCACATGTCCCAGATGCTTGCCTCGCAGCTTAAGAGACCAGTGTTTTCCATACCACAACATGGTGTCCCGAAGCCAGATAGCAGTACCACAAAATTGTGTGTGGTATTTGATGCCTCAGCAAAAGATGCTATCGGAGTGTCCCTAAACGACTCGTTGCTCATTGGTCTATGGCTGCAAGGGCACATCATGGACATTCTCCTTCGCTTCTGTAGTCATGCTGTTGCCTTAACAGCTGATATAAGGCAAATGTATCATCAGATCCAAGTTCATGAAGAGTTTAAGAATTACCAACACATTTTGTGGAGACCCTCAAACGAGGATCCAGTAGATAACTATAGACTCAACACTGTAACCTACGTGTCTCATCATCACCCTTTCTTGCCATTCGAACACTACACCAACTGGATGCTGACAAGAAAGAGCATTTTCCGCATGCTACTTCAATGGTATTAACAGATTTTTATGTAGACGACCTTGTGTCAGATGCACCAACGACACAAGCAGCATTGTTGTTACAGAATGGCTTATTTGACCTTTTAAGGGTGGATGGATATCACTTGCGGAAGTTTCCCGCAATAACCAGTCTTTACTCTCCTGACTCTCTGCAGATATGGTCCAAGGTAATGAGGTACTGCCGCTTGACAGAAGTTGTGGTATTCTGACAATGAAAATATTAGGCCTCCAGTGGCAGGCTGCAGTCGACACATTCTCATACAAGGTTCAGTCAACTTCTACCATCTCTACCAAACAAAGTATATTATCAAACTTAGCCTGGATATTCGATACTCTTGGATGGTTGTCACCTATTGTTCTGCTGGCAAAATATCTCATACAACATCTGTCGATCCATAATATTGACTAGGATGACCCATCCCCAGCAGGCATATTAGCCACTTGTATATGCTTTCAGAATGAGCTTCTAGACATGGCAAGCACTGCTATTCCTAGACTGGTGCCTGCAAACCAGCAGAATGTGGATCTTCAGGTGCTCTGGTTTTCTGACAGTTCGCAACGTGGATACACAGCTGTTGTCTGCCTGCGAGTCACCTTACCGGATGGTCCAGTACTGTTCATTTAATTATTCGAAGGTGGCTACCACCAATCAAGTATCTCTACCTTGTCTAGAACATTGTGCGGCTCTACTGCTTGCCTGTAATGTGCGAAAAATACAATATAACCTCAGTCCCCGTGGTAAAATCTCCCGAACCTTTGCCTGTACTGATTCGATGACTGTTCTTCACCGCATGGCTGGATAACATTTGTTGCTAATCGGGTCAGCCAAATCCAGGATCTTATTCCAACAAAAAACTGAAATCATGTACAATTAGAAAACAACCCGGCTGACTGTGCATCTTGAGGTATCTTTCCCAGTGGGCTGACTGCACATCCATTGTGATGGACAGGCCCACCATGGCTGCGTGCGCCAGAACACTGACTTCAACCTTCCCCGACAAGAAGTCACACTGACGAAACGCTTGTAGAATGAGTTGTCAACCTCCATGCCATTGAAGTTCCTGCTGGCACTTCACTGTTGCACAGATTATCATCTCTGAGTAAAATAAAATGTATCACTGCATTCTGTCTGTAATTTGTGAGAAATTTGCGTATAAATAAACCTATTGTTGCCCCCCCCCCTTTTTTTGTCATGAGGAATGAAATGCTGCCTTGATGGTATGGATTAAAATTGCACAATCCGAAGCCTTTGTAGCAGATATAAGGGCACTGCATGCAAGGCAGCCATACAGGGGCCCACTATCCAAGTTGTCTCCCCTTGTGGATCCTTCTAGAATTGTTAGGGTGGGCAGACACTTACATTTGTCTGATTTTCCATATGACCAGAGGCATCCAATACTACTACCAAAACACCATCGTCTCACAGAGCTCTTGATTGGCCACCTTCGTGAACACCAGTTGCACTGTGGGCCAACGATCCTGCAGTCAGTTCTACAACAAGAATTTTGGATCATGAGTGCTCGCAACCTCATTCGACACAGACTTAAGAATTGTGTGCCTTGCTTCAAGGTACGCCCTGTACCGCTGGAGCCACCCATGGGCTATCTCCCAGCTGACCATGCTCGGCAGTCAAAACCATTTCCCAAGGTGGATGTCGATTATGTAGGATACTTCAAGATTGCATTATCACGGTTGAGGAAGGCACAAGTCCTTAATTCATATACTTGCTTATTTCTTTTCTTTGCCACCAAGGCAATTCATCTTGTACTTCCATCTGATCTCACCATTGAGGCCTTTCTGACAGCATTCCATCATTTCCTCTCGCATCGTGATCGATGTTCCGACATCTATAGCGACTGTGGTACCAACTTTGTTGGTGCCAATTGATATTTGGAAGAATTGAGGACATTCGTGATCGATAAGGGCACACAGGATATGTTGGCACAGGCCCTGACCATACACTAAGTGACATAGCATTTCAACCCCCTTCAGCCCCTCGTTTTGGAGGATTGTGGGAGGCTGGGGTCAAGTTATCCAAATCCTTGCTAGTTTAGTGTGTGGGTTTGCAAACACTCACATATGAAGAACTGTATTCTGTTATAACACAGGTGGAAACAATCCTCAACGCTCAGCCACTGTGTGCTCTTTCTACCAACCCTAGCTTCCTGACGGCATTGACTCCAAGCCACTTTCTGGTGTTGGGACCCCCAGGTCTGCTGCCTGAACCAGATTTATCCCACATCTCACTCAGTACACTCACATGTTGGCAACTTATCCAGAAAATCCACCAACTCTTTTGGAGGTGTTGGCAACAAGAATACCTCCACCATCTCCAGCAATGACCCAAGGGCTGTGGTGTCCAAGAGAACATCACTATTGTCACATTGGTGCTAGTCAAGGATGACAACTTACTCCCTCTTTGCTGGAAACTAGGGTTAGTACTGAAGACTTTTCCAGGGCCAGATTCCATTATCAGAGCAGTGGAGGTGAAGACTCGCCAGGGACTCCTCAAGCACCCTATAGTCAAGCTGTGCCCGCTGGCTGCCGTCTCATGAAACCATAAAATGTAAATTTTGGTCGGCAGGATGTTGAGACTGTAAATAGTTGTAAATAGCCTATTTAATGTGTTGCGAGGGTTTGAGTCCGAACAGTGACAAGGAGTATAGTGTAAATATGAGACGTTCAACAAGTGTGTTTTTAAACTTGGCGCCACTACAGAACGCCACGACTTCAGTTCTCCTGGTGGCCGTAAAGAGCGGCGAGGCAGTAAAAGATGGCCGCGGGTGTGGACAGATATGTGGTGTTCGTTACATTTCATCAAACTTAAATGTGTAGGTTTCAGGTCGAAACAGTCTGTATGTTATACATTTTGTGATTATATCTTTGGTGGATGGGTGATGGTTAGCTAGTATGCTTGTAAGAGGGTTCAAGATGTGTTTCACCCTGTGGTCCTGTTTGTTGTCGGGGATGATGTGTATGTTATGAATGCTGCGATGATAGCTTTTGTGGATGGGAGAGGGTGGCCAACTATGCTTATTAGATATCTTAAGGTGTGTTTGACCCTGCAGCCCTGTTATATTTGGTCGAATATAGGTATTACCATTTGGTATATATAACCACGGGTCAGTTGAGAGCTGGCTTTTGTGGGGGACGGAGGTTTATGTACTTATGCGTATGGAGCTGGTTTTTGCTTAATGAGTGATTGCATTATGAATAATTGTTATGTATGGTTACACAAGTGCATACTTGTACATGTGCGTACTTTGCGATTGCCATTACTCTTATGTGTACTTGGCACATGTATACTTAGCAAGTATTAATTGCGTGGTTACGCAAATACGATTACGTCATACTAAATGCAACTGCATAATCCCCGCCTCATACACCCGACATGTAGCAGTCGCCAAGTTGACGTCGGCCGAGGCTGCAAGTGTAATTGTGTTTCCCCTCTACCCAACCCATTACTTGTGTCCCAGCACCCGTCGGAGCAGGATGTGGTACTCGCTCAAGCAGTCGGCGAGTGAAGACGTGCGATTCCGCAACACCTCTCTCTCTCTCTCTCTCTCTCTCTCTCTCTCTCTCTCTCTCTCCTCTCTCTCCTCTCTCTCTCTCTCTCGCTCTCTCTATCTCTCTCTCTGTCTTTCTCTCTCTCTCGTGCAGCCCACTGGTGATTGTGTAATTCCCCAATTTAAAAAAAATATTAAAGGTCATCGATCGCGGGCCATTGCCCCAGACGAAAATAACAAAATAATTAAAAATATAATTTACATGTGCAATTACAATTGTCATTACAATTACATATGCTGATGTAATTACATTTACACATGCGCATGTACTTCCTGTTCAAGTGCACTGTTGCATGTGCACCAGTGCATGTGCATTGGTGCAACGGTGCATGTGTAATTGCAATTTGAGCTCGGACATACTCGCGACTACTACTAGCAAACATGTTCGCGGCCAAATACCTTAAGGCTCGGCTTCACATATTATGCAAACATTATTCGTATTCGTGTCATAATTTCAGTTTCAGAGGTCTTACAAGAGATTTTTTAGTATAGAAAAATTACAATTAAACAGCTTTTTAAAATTTTTGTATCTAATTGTCATTGAACTGTGTTATTTCCTGCTTGCAGAAATACACTAACTTACTGATAAAATATAAATATGACCCTGACCTTTTACAAGTAGATAATACATACATGGATAAATTGCGCACAAGAATGTAAATCAACTCGTAAAATGTAAATCTATTATAATCATACATTGTAAATAATTACTACGAATCCGAAATTATGTCGCGAAAACGAAGAACTTCTACAGAAGAGTTAGAGCCGGGCCTTAAGAGTTCTGCCTACCCGATGCTAGAAATATGTTGCAGTGTTTGAAATCCCGACTTTTTGTCGAAACTTTTGAACGTGCCCTCGGTATGTTTACCTGCAAAAAAAACATCATACCCCAGACAAGAAAGGAAAGGTACTTTAAAATTACCAAGCATGCTGTAAATATTAATTTGCAACCCTCCAATATAGTTAAAAATTGCTTTTTCAAACGGCCTTATCTTAAAACATACTAGCCAGAGACGAGTCGAACTAAGATAGGAGCCTGCAGTGAACTTTGCCACAGACTTTATGTCAATAAAATGATAGGGTCGCCGCGGAAAGTCCCTCGGGTTCGCGCCACACCACGAGAACACTGCACGCCAATTCAGAGCCCTGCACGTAGCGGCGATGGTGCTCTCGTAGCGTGTGCCAGTGTGACTCTTATAGCTCCCGCGTTTCTCGGGGGGGGGGGGGGGAAGGAGAGAAAAACGATGCAGACAGGCGGGGGCCTTAATGAATGAGAACACACACCTCTCGCTCCCGATCATGGAGAGAGCCCCGGTTTGCATATAAACAACAAGAAACGCAATGACGCAAACAGTCGCAAACTACGTAGAATGCAAGAAACAATGCTAAGTTCGTCAACTCTGAGCTTCTTGCGTTTTTGCTTGCATTTTGCACCTTTTTGACTAGCAGTGATCGATTGCGAAATCGTTCTATACTCCTACAGAAGGCTATGATTTCAGTTATTATTATTTTATTTGCCTGTACAATGGATTTATGCCTACATTATGCATCGATATATATATATATATATATATATATATATATGAGGGGCCAGGGTGGTTTAGTGGTCAGACTACTTGCCTCTTATCTGGTCGAACCTGGGGTTCCCGGCGGGATCGCTCCCGGATTTTCGCGTATGGGAATCTTGTCAGACGATGCCGCTGGTCGACGGGTTTCCCCGGGATCTCCCGTTTCTCCCGTCCTTGGATTCCTGCGCCGCTCCATCCTTACCTCGCTTCATCCTCATCGGCTCTCGAGACCTTGTTGGCCCAAATGTCTCCACTTGCATCACTGGTAACGTCTTGCATCGTACGATGTTTATAAACGATCGTAATTTTCTTTGCCTTGCGTCGTAGCGTTCTTTACGCTTGTCGCGTGGTTGATAAACCCGGCCCTCTAAGCTCTAATATCTGTCTGCGTAGGCCATGTTTGTGATGAGCTTCAGAAGACAGCTGGTCTGTAGTATCCCCGTTACATTCGCACGTTCCGACTACATGCGCATCTTTCGCAGAGTCCTTAAAAGGAATGGTGCGCGAAAGCCGTGTATTTACCGTAATTTTGGTCAAAAGTTGTTTTTCACTGAATTTTTCAAAATTTTTGGCACGACAAGGCATAAAGAATAATTTCGAACATCTTACATTGGTAGATATTCACTACCATTACTATAGTCCGTCTTACGCTTAGATTGCAGTACATGGTTTATGGCGCTCACTGTTGCCAAATTGCTTCAGCTTTGTGATGTAACTAGCAAGATGAAAAACAAATGGAAGGTGAAGGAAACGGCCTGATTAAGAGAATTTTTATCTGTTTACCTCCCTGCCAATTCCTAAAGGAATTCAATCCTGCAACGCAAAGCTAAGCGGCTCCTTTGAAACTGAAACCTGTGAGAAACCCTATCATAGTGATTGCATGACGCGCACGCAACGAAAATGGCATTTTTTTTTTAATGCTGGATAAAGATAACACATCAGGCAACAGTGCACGCAGGAACAAGGACAGAGTTTACGACAGAAACCATGTATTGGAAAGAGAGAGTGGATGTCCATTACACCGCACACTGCAATCTAAGAGTGAGATGCTCTATAGATACTATCGTAGCACTGATGTAAGACAAAAATTAATATTTACGTTTCGTAATGGCAGAAATTTCGATAAACCCTCTAACAAACAATTATAACAAAAATCGGGTAAATATACTGCTTTTATGCACCATTGGCCTTAATTCCATTCCAAGAATGTAGTATACTTTCTGGTGACGGCCGGATTAATCATTCGACTTCTTGAAGATTGGAAACCAATTTGACATAGGCCACGTTTTTTTTTTCATACCGGTCACTATGTTCTATAGTCTTAACTTTTCAAACATACGGCAAATGTTTCTACAGTTCGATGAATCCTGGCATGAATACACGTGTATAATTACGCGAATCTTGCGAAGCATCGCCCATAGCTGTATTTCAATATAAAATGAGCACCGTGGCACAACACTTCACCGCCGGGCAGAGATGTTTGCCCGCTGTGTGGTCCGTGTATCGTTTAGATGGCCAGACTTGTCTGTGCGTGGTCTGCGTTATCTCGAATTCCGCCAGACTTCGCATACGCCGAACACGGATCGTGCCGCAGACACAGTTACCCGTTGGTGATTCATATACACGCTGCGGCTTGTCTACACACACACACGCTCGCGCGGTCTGTACAGACGGATCTGTGTGAATATCTGAGCGTGTAAAGAGCGCCGAGCAGACGCGATGTTGAGGTGCTGACCTCATTGGAGCAGACGACGTCGTAGGTGTCGCCGACGACAGCCAGCAGTTCCAGGAAGGCGGCCTCGCACCACTCGGGGCTCTGCGCCGCGGTCAACAGGACGTCGTCGCCCTTCTTGTTCCTCGCCGCCGGGTTCGCTCTCCTCATCAGCAGCATTTTCATCATCTCCCTGTTGCCCAGCCGCGCCGCCCACATGCACGCCGTGTTTCCCTCCTGCACACAATCATGCAGTCCGTTCACCGTCACTATACAGAGTGTGTCTAAATTCCCATTACCCATTGTAAGGGCTTGTACTGGGAACCAAGACGGTTACGTTTTGCATAGGAACGTATGTGCGGAAACGTACCATTTCCCCGCGACAAACAAAATACCACCACATTACATGTTGACCTCTCCCACATCTGCAACATACTGTACGTTGCTTATCTTCTGGGTCCACTTACAAGAAGGGCTGGATGTGACCACCAGCGACGTCTTAACAAAAACACGGTAACTACGTACCATGTTCTGGTACACACGATCGCCATTACCTGGAAGTCCAAGATCCGCCGCAGCCACAATCCGCGCCAGCAGGTCCTCCTCTGATTCCACAGGCGTCTCGTAAATCACGTCCTCCATGTGGCCCCACAGGAAGTAGTCTAGCGGAGTCAAGTCGGGTGAACGTGCAGGCCAAGCAGTCTGGCCACCTCGACATAAGTACTGTTGGCCAAAACGACTCCGCTGGACTACTTCCAGTGGAGCCACGTGAAGGGCTTGATTTACCAGACCTCTGTGGAATTAGGGGAAGAACTCCTGGCCCGCGTTATGGCTGCGGTGGATCTTGGACGTCCAGATATTGGTGATCGCGTGTACCAGAACATGGTACTTAGGTACCATGTTTGTGTAAGACGTCGCTGGTCGTCACATCGAGCCCTTCTTGTAAGTGAGTCCAGGACATAAATAACGTACAGTACGTTGCAGACGTGGTAGAGGTCAACATATGATGTGGTGGTATTTTGTTTGTCGCGGGGAAACGGTAGGTTTCCGCACATACGTTCCTATGCAAAACGTAACCGTCTTTGTCCCCACTACAAGCCATTGCAATGTATAATGGAATTTTAGACATTCTATATAGGCTATTCAAGGTAAAGTGAGCACTTTTTGAAGCCCTCTCGTTTCGAATAATAAGCAATCAATATATTTTATTTTGGCGTTAGACTTTAACTTCCGAGTGCCGTGGAATATACACAGTGTGATTATTACTTATATGGCATTATTTATTTTTAAAAAGTAGTTCAAGGATAAAAAGCGGCTGAAATAAACTATTAATTAGGGCCTCAAAAGTTCTCACTTTACCGTAAACAGCCTATATAGACTATTCACGGTAAAGTGAGCACTTTTCGGGGCCCTCTCGTTTGGAATAATAGGCAATAACCGGATAGTAGCCAGAATTTATGCCAGGTGGTTGGGGGGAGGGGTATATAACCTTTATTTTACACCTATAGTTCCCTGTTACGTCGCTAGAATGTGCCACGATATCATCCTAGCTACTTTAGAACGGCCAGCTATTCAGTCTTAAATATATTTAATTAATAACTCGTTAGAATACCCTGGCTAAATAAGCACTATACCATTCTTCTAATATAAGTTGAGATTATTTTATTTATTTGAATTTAGTTTGGGGGGGGGGAGGTAGCTGCCCCGCCCAATGAACCCCTGTCCACCATAGGCTACGCCCATGGCCAATGAATACATTTTATTGTAGCCTTAGGCGTTGACTTTCGAATCCGGTGAAATATCTACACTAAGTTGATAACAAATATGGTAATATTATTTTTAAAAAGTGGCGGAAGTTTAAAAAATGGCTGATAGAAAAAAACTAGGGCCCCAAAAGTGCTCATTTTGCCGTGAACAGCTTATACAACCATTTCTGTAGCCCTGCTGAAGTTCTACTTCCAATATACTCCTCCGCCTCGCGCGAACAAAGCTTAGTCAAGTTAAAATTATTGCTACTACTTTGTTGTTACTAACAACAACTCGTGTTTTCGTGTGGGAATGTTTGGCATAAGAATAATGTCCGCCACTAGGTGCTCAGTTAAAAAAAAATAAAAATTAAGCTACGTGAATTATAAAATAGAAAGATTTTACTTAGTTACGAAGTTATTTCATATTTGGTGTTTGATTTGTACGATTATCCTGTTTTTTTTTTTTTTTTTTTTTTAAGAGAAAATTCTGGTACGTTGCCGACGCTAGCGCCTATCTAGTGGCGAAAATTTTGCGTTGCCAAACTTTCAACATTGATCTTCCCAACCGGTATTAGCAGTAGTCCTAACCAAGTCAAGAACTTTACACCGCATTCGGGCGCCACACTTTGTGTAATAATATTTTGTATAAGAACTATTTCTTACTAGACGCTACCAACACACATTGTTTATCACTGTTTTTATTCAGATTGTTTATAAATGAAGAATTATAATTTATAGATAAAATATAAACAACATTTCATTAAAACAGGAAAAAAAGTAACTTTAATGAAGACAAGTATAAAACGCTTGTGATATAGAGAATATTTAGGAAGCAACCAAGCACGTCATACATGGAGAGATTTTTCAAAGGTTTGATTTAAAAAGACCGAAGGAAGCGTGAATGGATTATAGTTTTTGAGCGTTTCCGTCATGTAAGGCGCGTGGTCTAAGTAGTCTTCGCACCTCCTAGCAAGTGTGTTTTCTTTTCTCGTAGATCGGCACATGTGACGCACGTGAAATATTTTCCCAATAGAACGTGTATTTAGAACACACTGCAAAACCCTTGCCACATGTGAGCCATGTGTAGGACTTCAAAGTAATTGCAACATTCCACTCGCGACTCCAACAAAAATTATACCTGAAACCAAACTTTATGTTACGTTTTTTTTTTACAAAGCATTAAGTTAAAATTATGATATTTACGCTGAAAAAAAAAACACAATTGTCGTAATTTTAAAAAGCATGTGAATTTTTATTAAGTTATTATTAATAGCATGCCACGAAACTGTAAAATATCCTCAAAATCTAGAAATTTCTCGACATCAGATGAAAATCATTGCTGGTTTATTTCGTTAAATAGCAGCAGAGCTCTGTCATCAAATTATTTCTAGTTGCACACGCCAAGTATAGGGATAACAACAGTAGGCCTATTTATTCTTGAAGCGTCAATTTAAGTTATTTTAGAATATTTTCAAACAGTTTGTGTTTGTTACACTTATGCAGTTTTCTAATCTTTAGAAATAACAATAAGAGCATAGTTTTTGACAACAGAATGTAAATAAACGTTAGCTAGTTTATGTATTTTACTGCCGTGGAGTTACCTATGCAGAGAAGAAGTATTTACTCCATATACTATATATGAGGTAGATTGATCTCACTCGCTGCACACAACCAACCTCCGGGTCCCAACATTGAACTACTTTTCTGCCTACACGATTAGCAAAACAGGTGTGGATTGAATTTGAGTTTAGAACATTGTTTAGTAAACGATTGCTTTTAGATGTTTGTGTTCTTCCTCTAACCAATTAGTATAGCAGTTTGATTGAATTAGGATTAGTGAAAATATTTTATTCGTATAAATGTGCTCGTCTTTGATAAGTGAGATATTAACAAACTCGTTTATCACTCTTGACCATGTGACTTTGACAGTTGTGTTCCTTTGGGGTGGATCAATGTTGGGTACACGCGTAGAAGACGAATAAGCGGCCTACCTCATCTTTAGTTAATGCCATACTTATTGAACTTCTCACAACCAACCGACCAATCAAAGAGTGTTTTTTAGATTACAACCAATCGATCAATCAGCAAGTGTTTTGTAGTTTGGACATGTTGCAAAGCTTGAGCGTTTACGTGCGTTAATTGGAACTATGAACGGCTGTAGTTTGCTTGGCTCCGCCAAAAAAAAACTATGTACTTTTCCGAATAATTTCGTTATTGGACCGATATTAGCGCCCTCTACGTAGCTTAGTCGTTTCCCCTACGTGGACTGCATCCGAGCCGACCTCTTTGTAACGCTCTCGTTCCCCTTCCCTTCTCCATGCTTCTCCCTCTACCGCTCCCCTCTCTGGTTGTGTCACATTTTCAAGCTTGGATTTGTGTAAGAGAATATTCGGCGGGCACTCGCTGATAAAATCAATTAACTTCACCACTCTCTTTTATCCCGTACAGGCAGGGAAAAAGAGAGTAAAAATCAGTTACGGAAACAGCTCCCAGGCGCTACCCTGGGAATCCTGTGCAATAATGTTGCTTTGCAGCTTGAAGTATGTTTGATGGATGAGAAGGGGGGAGGGGGTTAGCTTCTCCTCGCCCCCGCAAACTAATTGATAACCAACTGGGTGGCCAAGGTTCCTCACAAGGAGCCGATCTACCCCCGCGCTGAGGGAGTAGCGTTCCAGTGATGTAAAATGGCGGCGGTCGGCGGGCACTTCTTGTCTGTGTCTTGCCCGCGCAAGTAGCAATGGGCTGATATTCATAATGCTACTCCGATAGGCCTATATGGTGCGCAATTCTACGAGAGATAGAGCTTCCGCGACGCACCTCCATCAATACAACTAATACTAATGTAATATCTGATTAATATTTAATATTCAATGTAGATAATATTCTTGTAATGCCAAGTGAGAGGCGAAAATATTTGTAGTGAGTTGAGGGCATAGTGCTTAGTGTAGCCCTTGGTGATTTTGCACTTAGTCATTTTTAGTAGACTGTTAGTCCGTATTAAATATTTTGGGTAGGTTACTCCTTTTGTAGCTTTGTAGATACGTTTTAATATTTCTTAAGTGTGTTTTGAACGTGCGTTTGTTAACTTATGAGAAATTAAATGGCTCGTTTAATATCTAGCCCCATTTGCCACGAGCCTGGTTCCTATTTGCTCTGCGTCAGCTCACTGCTCGACTGGACAGAAGTCTTTTAATATTTTGTTTGGTGTACCTAAGTTACTTTCTAGGGCTTTGTTCGGCCTGCTAGTATATTTTCATTTTAGTCAGGTGCCCCTAGCGAAGTTGTATCAGCTACGGCTATTTAAGTTAAATTTTAATGTGTCATGCGGGTTAGGCGCTTTGGTAGGGCTTCACGCCGCCGCCTTTTCCACTTATTATAATGATCGTGTTGTCTTCTAAGGATTTCAATTTGTTGAGTATTAGTTGGAAAATCAGTGCACATGAATTTTAGTGTCACTTGTAGAATTTTGCGGTGTTTGAGGTTTGAGCACTTAATATTTGCTGTAATTTTTCACCATCCTTTTAGATGATTTTTATATTGCATTTTGGCATTTTTAGTGAGCTTATTCAACGTCAATTCTAGTCCCATACTTGATGCTTGTGCTCCTGAGTTGAGTAATTGTTTCTCGGCCGTTTGACGCGCCGTAAAAGCCGGTGGCGTGCCCCGTCCGTCCGAGCGACTCGCAAATTAAAAGTGAACAGCAGAGTTCACACCATAATTTCAAACTTTGAGTGAAATTTGTATTTAATTACTTTGTTAGGGCTTTGTGAAGAAGCCCGTTTAATATTATTCTGTTCAAAAGCATGAACAGCGCTTTATGTAATGGTTTTAAGATAGCATTGCACTTTTAAAGCTGCCATTCGTTCAGGCGTGAACGCGCCTTAGCACTTTCCTCGATAGTGTGGTCAAGTATAAATCTAGTTTTACTTGCTTTAGACACAGTTTTGGGTGCTATTGAATTGTAATATAGTCAAGGATTACCTGTTCCGTGTAGTATCAAAGCAATTGTAATTTTAATCGATTCATTGGTGAGAATCAGTCCTTTTTGTACCTGAAATATTTTAAGAGCACCCTTCGTAATTTTTTACGTGTTAATTTTGGAGAACATTATTAAAGGCTGTGCTGTGTTTTTTCAAGCAATTACTGCCAGCATTACGATTTTAAGAATATTTTATAAAGGGAAATGTGTTTCATTGGTATTTTGTGTGCGCTGTTTTTTAATTGCTAGCTTTGAGATCCTGCCAATATTGTTTACTATAATGTTTGTTTGCTAATTGTACCTGATTTTGAGCAATATGACGGCAAAAATACGGGGAAAAGGTTCGAATGGAGGAGGGAGCAGGTGCATAAAAGTATTGATAACCGTAAGCGACCAGCAGTTTTCAATAATAAAAACTCAATGATTAAAAACTTTTGAAATGTATGTTTTGGTTGGATACAATATTTTACTAAATTCATTTTGGTACAATACAGTATCTTTCCGTTACACAGCATTTTCAATTATCGCTTATCTCAGTACTTTGATTTCAGACAATCAAAATCTCATGCGACTTTATTTACAGATTTACTGATACCTGATGGCTCGATCGCGAAACAATTTACACCAACGCGCTAACCTACTAGTGTGCCATGGCATACGTCGCACACCAACCGACAACCACCAACAACAACACTAATACCAACAGCCAGGGGCTTATGTGTTTTTCCGCAGTGAAAAACGGTAAATACATGTGTTGCATATAGATGTACCAAAATATTTGCGAAAGTTAAAGTAATTTTACTAGTGGTGGTCTTAATGTGTAGAAAATAACATTTATTTGAGTTGAAGCACGATTATAGTGGTTTAAGTTCCCCTAAATCGAGATTTATTCAAAACAGCCCATTATTGTACTGTGTTCTATTAAAAAGGCTGTTCGTATTAACTTAAAAAAAAAAAAAGCAACAAACCAAAATGTAAACGAGAAGTTAATATTGTAACGGGCTGCAGCATGCAATGGCCACCGACTCCCGTTATACGTGGCCCGGGGTAACCCACCTCATCCCCCCACCCCCCTGATGCTGACACGCTCGCTACTTTGTCTCTCCCCTTCTTCTGGGAAGCCCGTGGATGATTGACAGCGGCGGTCAAGCTGTCGGGCCGCTCGGCTCCTCACTGACGCCACGGCCCACCCTCTCTCCTGCTAGAGATGTCGACAAGTGTGGCGACGACGCAAAAATATTCTGGTGAGACTGACTGGCGCTACAGCCCTCCGTCACCCCTCCGCTGAATAAACCGACACCTGTAAAAGGCGCACGAATGCTCTGGGAATGAGGACACTCGGTGCAGTGCAGCGCGCGAGTAACAGAAGATTCTGGGTGACGACACACGACGCTATATATATACTGTCGCGGTCCAGCGGCCAGCAGTCTTTGGCGAAGGCCATCTGGCGGAGTGCGTGCGAGCGAAGTAAAGTGTGGACGACGACAGGAGATTGCGGGGCGGTGGCGGGCAGGGGTTCGTGGCGTGAATTAACGAGAGTGCGTGAAAACGACGAGTGAAGCCTACTGTGCGTGAGGGCGCTCGGAGAAGTTTAGAGCATTGCGAACTGGCGGGACATGGACTAAACTGAGGTGGGACTGAGTGGATATGTAATACGGATTTTACCGTGAGTATTGTAACTGTCAAATAATTTATGAGAAAATCCTATTGGTTGATACACTGTCTATTGGGACTGATCCTTATTTCTTTAATTTCATTGATTACTTTAGCAATATTATCAACTGTGTTAATTGAAGTCATATCTATTTATTGTGAGACGTTGAGCTGAGAGACGTTTGTTTGTGATTATTGTAAATAAAGTTGGGAAATTATAATTAATTTTTTATTGAATTAATACCTCCATTCCCTAAATAAACATGGTTTTAGCCCACTTAATTTCTAGATAGAGAAGTTGTAACACTGGTGTCAAGAGTGGAATGGAGGCATTTTATAAAATTAAAACAATAAAATAATTGTAATTTGTATCGGTAAATATTACAATATTTGAGCAATATGCCGAGGAATTGTTCTGAAATGTTTGAATGCCAACTAGGAAAATGTCGGCAGACATGGAAGCGCTTTGATCTTTAATTGGAGCACTGAGCGGCCAAATTAGTAATGTAAATGAAAATAGTAAAATAGATTATGCTAGTGAACCTGTAAATAGCCAAATAATTAGTGTTAATGAATTAGTAGACAAGAAAATAGATAGTGTTAGCGAAGTAGTGGATAGAAAAATAGACAGATGAATGAGAATGTAGACCGAAAGGTAGAAGGTGTAAGCGAGTTGGTGAACAATAAAATAGACTGTGTGGACAAGAAGATCGACAGTA
Source organism: Dryococelus australis (assembly GCA_029891345.1). NCBI lineage: Eukaryota > Metazoa > Arthropoda > Insecta > Phasmatodea > Phasmatidae > Dryococelus > Dryococelus australis. Next base: position 72,403,095 of record CM057002.1, on the reverse strand, counting down.
TGAGCGAGAGAATGGACAGTGTTAACGAAAGGTTGAACAGTGTCGAGTGTAAAGTGGACCAAGAGGTGAGCGCCCTCAAAAGGAATGGCAGGAATATTCCTGCAGCAGCAAGGAAGAAGATGTGCAACGCCTGAGGAGGAACTGAGATCGACCCCCGCCGAGCCAGCGAATGTGGACAGCGAGGGGAAGGTAGTGGTCGCCGCCAATACAGCTATCTCAGGAGAAACCCAGCAGTCTTGCAGTGTGGGTAAGCCTCAGCCAGGGGTGGGTAAAGGCGGCGACATAATAAAGCCCGCAAACACCTTGGCGCGAGTACCGGCACCAGTTCGAGATCGTTGCCTCCCTGAATGGATTGAGTGAAGAGCAGCGGGCGTACTACCTGGTGGCTATACTGAGGGGTACTGCATTGAGTATACCACAGTTGCTGCCAGAACGACATCGACTATAATACTCCACATTGGTGTCGGCTTTGGAACTGTGATTTGGTGACTGATACCCAATCGCGACTGGGGGACCTGCTGCAGAAACTGTGGCAGGACATCGTGAGGCTGTCACGCCTGGCTTTAGAGGGACGCTCGGAAGAGGCCCGATATGTCATCACAGTCGGTTTCTTCGTCGAAGCTATCGCTGACACCGAAGTGTGGCATGATGTACGGTTAGCTGCACCTCACACCATTCAGGATGCCTTGGCCCGAGCATTGGAGGTGGAGTCAGTATAGCAAGCATTAGTGCCCCGACGTCCAGTGCGGTCAGTGAGGCTAAATGAAGAGGAGGACGACAGAGTCAAGAGGATGCTGAAGGACTTGCAGGCTTCTATGAGGGACATAGGCTCCAGGGTGCACGCTATGGAGACTCGCCGTCCACCGAAACGTCCGGAATGTTGGTCGTATGGACAGCCGGGGCATCTGAAGGCCAACTGTCATCAGCAACAGCAGCAGCAACAACCAGGGAACAAGTACCAAGGGGCCGGTGAGAGTGCAACATCTTCGGGAAACTTGTAAACACCGGTCTTGAGGTGCAAAGGTCGGTGATTGCTGGAGGGATGTTTTTGCAGGTGCGTTTAATGAAACAGGACTTTAATGCCATATTTGTGAAGGGGAACCTAGGTGATGTATATTGTCAGATGGTCGTTGACACATGGGCAACTATAACAGTTGTAAGACTGGCCATTCTCGGGCCTTCCCCCAGCGATCAACTGATAAGAGTAGGGATGATTGCTATTTAACTACAGTAGTGGGCGAGACCACGCCAGTCAAATGCAAGAGAATGGTACTCTTACAGCTCGGTAACCTTGAGATAGAGCATGATATATACATAGCAGAAATAGAGGACAAATGCATTTTGAGTCTTGATGTATTACATAAGCTAGAATGTTGCATCAATACTCGACTGGGGGTGTTACGTGAAGGTAATACCGAGTTGGTAGTGTCAACATGACGAGATTTATCTTCGCCAATGAACTGGCCAGTAGTGTTTAATCAGTCTACTGTGCTCCCTGCTTCTAGAAAAGTTCTTATTCCAGGCAGATGCCAGGGAAAATTTGTCAGGCGGGTGGGCATAATCGAACCAGCCCAGTATGGTGGCATTTTACCAGATGGTGTCATAGAAAAAGCCTTTGATTTCTTCAAAATCGGACAGTTAGCCTGTTAGGGTGATTAATTTATCTGACCGTGCTATCCAACTTGAGGAGAGGGCCACAATAGGGGTTTGAAAGCATGTCTCACAGCTAATTCCAAATATTCCAGACACTACACTGCCACAATATACTGATTGATCCCTTATATGTGCTCTGGAGGAACTGCTGATAAGAACAAGAGAAAACATCAGCTGGCGACAGGAGAGGGCAGTTTCAGGAGAGGGCAGTTTCAGAATTGCTACAGAGAAATAGAGGTGCTTTCTCCTGTGAGCCCAATGACCTTGGTAGAACTAATTATGCATGCCACCACATCGACACAGATTGGCCAGACCCATAAAGCAGCCACCAAGGCGACTATCGCTAGCTTCATATGAGGTGGTTGATGGAATTCTGAAAGAGATTAGGGATTTGGATGTGATAGAGCCATCTTCAGTCCATGGTCTTCTCCCATTGCGCTTGTTTAAAAGAAAGATGGCTTTATTATATTTGTGTTGGTTACCGCCAACTTAATAATGTGACCAAGAAATATTCTTACCTATTCCCTAGGATAGACGACACACTGAATAGCCTAGCAGGTTCACAGTGGTTTTCTACTCTAGACATGAGGAGTGGTTATTGGCAGTGCGAGGTGGTCCGGGAAGACAAGGAGAAGACTGAATGTTGTGTCCAAGGGAAAGGAACCTGGCAATTCAAGGTTATGCCCTTTGGGCTATGCAATGCTCCTGCCACCTTCGAATGACTAATAAAGAAAGTTCTGCCCTTAGACATTTGTCAGGTATACCTATATGGTATTGTGGTCACAGGAAGAAAATTTGAAGAGCACGTGGCATGCTTAGATTCGGTGTTTCAGAAAGTGACTGCAGCCAACCTGAAATTTGTTCCCAAGAAATACCACATTTTCCAAAAGATAATTAATTTCTTGGGCCATGTTTTATCGGCCCACGGGAATGAATCAGACTGTGAGAAGACCAGAGTAATAAGAGATTGGCCTCAACCAAAGGATAAAATTGAAATGCGAAGATTCGTGGGCTTATGTGATTACTACCATCGATTTATGCCTGAGTTCGCCACTATTGCCAAACCTCTGCATGAACTGACTGAGGCAAAAAGAAAATTTTATTGGACTCCACAGTGAGAAATTGCTTTCAATAGACGAAAGTAAATTCTGATATCTCCCACAGTACTGGGCTTCCCGAGTAGAGAGGGTGAAGTTATTATGGATACTGATGCTAGTGATGTTGGAATCGGGGCTGTGTTATCTCAGAGTCAGGATAGAAAAGCGAGGCCATTGGAATACTTCAGTGAGGTCCAAACAAGCCTGAGAAGAACTACTACGTGACACACAAGGAGCTTCTGGCAGTGGAGACCATACGAACCATTCTGTCGTCATTGCAAATGCAAGGAGAAAGATGTTTGTTATCATGGAAAGCAAAGAATACAAGAATTCAAGGCCCTGTATCTGGAGATGGACCAACTGCATGGGATGAAAAGGAAATAAGAAATGATCAGCTAAGTGACCCCACCTTGCATCCAATATTGGAGTAGAAGGAAACTGGGCGGCGACCAAGATGGGAAGAGAGATCCAGCCTAGGCATGACAGTCAAGGCATACTGGGCACAATGGAATTCCCTTGTTATAAATAATGGTGTGCTTTACAGGAACTGGGAAAGTAATGATGGGAGAGACAGTAATTTACAATTGGTCCTACAAGAGTGCCGAATCCCAGAAGTGCTAAGAGAACTGCACAACACAGCAGCAGGTGGTCACTTCAGTGTAAATAAGACACTTGACAGAGTCTGAATGAGATTCTATTGGCTGCATTGTCAGCAGTATGTTGAGAAGTTGTGCCATCTGTATGATGCATGTACCGCGAGGAAGGGTCCGAGGGTTAAGGGACGAGGGGTCCCCTCCAGAAGTACAATGTTGGGGCCTCATTTGAGAGGATGGCAGTTGACATTCTCGTACCACTACCAATCACTGAGAAGGGAAATAGTTACCTTCTGGTAGCGCAAGACATTTTCGCAAAGTGGCCGAGGTCATGCCACCGCCAAACCAAGAGGCTGGCACAGTAGCTGATGCTCTTGTAGAGCATGTTTTCTCCTGGTTTGGAGTGCCACTTGAGCTTCATTCTGATCAAGGATAACATTTTGAAGCAGCTCTTTTCCAAGAGGTAACGAGGATTTTAAGAATGAAGGAAACCCGTAACACAACATTACACCCTCAGTCGGACGGGATGCTCGAGATGCTAAATCGTACCCTGGAACAGTATCTGACGATCTTTGTAGAATACAATCAGAAAAATTGGGACACCGAGGTACCCTTATTTCTCCTGGCATATCACCCGAAAGGTACAGAAATATTGTAAGGGCCCGTACAGGATCCTGAAGTAGATAAATAATGCGGTCTACTGTATTTGTCGACAGGGCTCTCGGGCGAAGCCTAAGGTTGTCCACATCGACCGACTGGCGTTGTACGAAGGTCCAGATATTGGAGATTCTGTTCGGGATGAACAGACTTATTGAGGGGGTGGTGTTACAGGCTGCAGCTTGCACCAGCTATCGGCTCCCATTATACATAGCCCGGGGTGACACACCTCATCCCTCCCCGCTCCTGGGCTAACACGCTCGCTAATTTGTCTCTCCCCTTCTTCTGGGAAACCCATGGATGATTGACAGTGGTGGTCAAGCTGTCGCGCAGCTCGGCTCCTGGCTGACGTCACGGCCTCTCCTCTCGCCTGCTGGAGATACCGACAAGTGTGGTGACGACGCATGAATATTCTGGTGAGACTGGCTGGCGTCACTGCCCCACCTCCCCTGCTGAATAAACCGACACCTGTGGGAGGTGCACGAATATTCTGGGAATTAAGACAATTGGCACAGCGTGCGAGTTACAGAAAATTCTAGGTGATAGCCTGCGACGCTATATATACTGCCACGGTCAGCGGCCAGCAGTATTTGGCAAAGGCCATCTGGCGGAGTGCGCGCGAGCGAAGTAAGGTATGGACGACGACAGGAGATTGTGGGGCAACGGCGGGCAAGGTGTTCGTGGCGTGAGTGAACGAGAATGCGTGAAAACGATGAGTGAAACCTATAGTGTGTGAGGGCGCTCGGAGAAGTCTAGAAAATTGCGGACTGGCGGGACATGGACTGAACTGAGGTGGTACTGAGTGGACCTGAAATACGGATTTTATTGTAAATATTGGAATTGTCAAATATGGGCACATAATTGATAAAATAATTGAATAAGTTGATATGCTGTCTATTGGGACTAATCCCTAATTCTTTAAATTCATTGATTACTTTAACATAAAATGTATTAATTGAAGTAATATGTGGTTATTGTAAATAAAGTTAAAAAATTAAAATTAATTCTTTCATTTAATTAAGACATCCGTACCTTAACGAACTTGGTTTTAGCCCACTTAATTTCTAGAGAGAGAAATATTGTAACAATATAAATACATTTAATTCAAAAACTGACAGCCGAATGCCTATACCAATTAATTGAACACAAAATTGACAACTGAAACACTATCGGCACCGAACAGACATTTGCATTACGCTGTTGATTTATAGTCTTTAAAAAATATCATCCCCAACTGGCTGGTTTATACAGACGTGACTCTTAAGTACTTATGTAAATTTAACAATACAAATATATTCCACAAATAATTCATTCGTACATCCATACTACGCTTTGTATAAATGAGCCATTCATAGTTTATATTTCATGACAAACATTTTCCGCTTGGAATTGTAATTGCTGTAAACATTGTATAAAATGTCTTGACGTCGCCATGATGCTACTAATCAGCTGTTTGAGACATAAGTGCTCTTATTTTTAAAATTCAGATATAAACAAAAACGTTCATCACGGTTGACCATATGACTTTGACAGCTGTGTTAGTGTGGGGTAGGTAAATGTCGGGTACATGCGCAGAACGCGATAAAGTCGGAGTTTCTCAGTGGCCGTCGTATGACTACTTTCTCTGTGGTGGGGGGGGGGGCGGAATGTTTTCGAAGGGGTGTTCGACAAAGACGCGAGTCGATTAATCAATACGAAGGTAAGCTATAGCTGTATTGCCCCAGAGGAGCAATAAAATTATTAACTAATAACAGGACCTTCGTGAATGTAAAACAACTTAACCCGCATCAATGTGGAACGTTTTGCCAACATCGAATGACACCGAAGAATAATTGGTTAGTCCATTGCCCTATAGCTTCCAAATACATAAAAGAACAGAACAAAATTAAATTTTATCAGTGACCAGCTATTGGCCATAACTGAACTCTGTTATATATATATATATATATATATATATATATATATATTTAAAACTAAATAAAATTATTCAATTTTTTATCATGTAGTACCCGAAAGGGGGATCTTTGAACTATTTTTAATCTCCCCCTCCCCCACATTGATTGTTATCAAAAGCCATGAAATCTGCTGTACGAAGTCCAGTTATATTAAATAAAATTATATTTTATTTTAGGGGGAGAGGGTTTTAATTTAGAAGGAAGTATGTCATTTAACATTTAATAATTATTTTGCCTATCTGCTATAGTAAAACTGTAATTAAAAAATTTTATGTATTATTTAATTAGCTTTAATTTATAATGGGAAACTTATGGTGGGGAACCACTGCCAAGAGAATTTTAGTACAAAAAGGAGGATAGATGGAATGGGTTAACAATTACGATGATGATGCTATTGTTTCTTTTTAGGGTTGTAAATTTCTAGGGATGTTGTGAGTGTGGGAAGGCGGCTGTTAGTCTGGACGCCCGTATTTTTAAATTTACTACAATATCGGCTCTATTTTATTTATCTCAAAAATTTCTCTCATTTAAGATAAAGGTGAGCTAATCTATTCCTCCGGCACTCGGCATGGCTTTCTGGGAGCTATCCGGACACCAGACGATTCACCAGTCCACCACGCAATGTGTCAGGAGCCAGGGACTTGTCCTTCCCGATGAGCGAACCCCACCTCTACAGCCCCGGCCAGCCGACCCACCAGCAGCCTAGCCGGTATAGACTGTTCACGGTAAAGTGAGCACATTTTAAGGCCCTGCCAAAAGGCATCAACCCCTAATAAATATATTTTATTGCAGTCTCGGACGTTAACTTTTGAGAGTGATGAAAAGTATACACTGTGTTCATTAGTCATACTGCAATGTTTACATCAAAAAGTAGCGAAACAGTAGAAATTAATTGAAAGGAAAAATTTTGCAGGGTCTTAAAAAATGCTCACTTTTACCGTGAATAGCCTATACGGAGCCGGGATACAAGAAAGGGCCACCGCCGATCGGCGCTGCGGTGGCAGAGGTCCCCGCCGAGCCCTTAGTCACCTTCCTAAACTAATTCCTACTACCGAATTTTCCCCCCTCCGTTCCCTCCGAGACGCCTGGGACATCGAGGTTTCCCTTCGTAATCGACAGCCTTCGTTTCCACGAACGGAGGGTAATGGAGCTATGCTCCTACCGGTTGGTTGTCCAGTCCGCGGGGAACCTCGAGGGCGTCGCCACCCGGCTCCTCTAACCTCCATTTAATTATTTTATTTTTTTTCCTTTTCGGACAAAACACAACTCAAACAACAGGAGTATAAGACAAATCACAACAAAAAAAAAAGACACATCACAATCATATATACTATTATATACTCAAGGAAAAGAAATTTTTCAAACAAAATTATTATTTCTTTCCATTAATTCTGTTGTAATTAAACACTGTACATAAACAAACATAAAACAAAATAAATGTTTTGCACTCTAAATTCAAAATTATACCTGGGAGATACCACATACATAACTTAACCTAACTTAGCTTAAGGGATCACTGCATCACTGCTACCTCCACTCATCGTCAGATTCCTCATTTAAAGTTTGTATTACATTTTGTATATTTATAAATATTCTTAAATATGTTTCATATACATGATATATGTTTCCTTCATATGAGTGGCCAATCTTCTCCGATATTATTTAATACGTTCTTTAGTATATTTCTTCCTGTTTAAAATAAATTACAGTGATATAACAGATGGTCTGTAATTTCTATTGAATTACATTGATAATTGAAGAGGCGATTTCAAGAAGGGCCTGATGTTAGAAAGAAATTTTTACAGGAGCGACAAAAAATGCCTTATTTATAAATGAGAACATTATAGCAGAATTGTTATTTTATTGTAAAGCCTACAACTAAATACACATTTCGATAACAAATTATGATTTTTTATCATGTCATTTTATACATACAGCAATTACAAAAATGACACTGGGCCCTTACTGAACCGAATTGTTGTCATATTTATATAAAGTACAAAATATATTCAAATTCAACACTTTTATGTGTTGATATGCTGCAATATTCTATCACAAACAACATATAATTACTAGCTATCACAGTCATAATCACAATTATACCCTACTCTTATGTTGTCACTTGCTAAGTTCTGATAGTAACTTTGTACAGCTTTGGATAATTATGCACACAACTTAAGTACATCAGTCAATTTATCTGGCTTGATGGGTAAATTATCCAAATACAGGTCTTCTGTAGGCATGTCAGCTTTATCTGCATTGGGTTTTATCATTGTAAACTCATCGAAAAATAAGCCATTTAAACTAAAACTAGCTTTCATTGTAAATGGGTATTTGTCACTGAACACAAACAGTTTGTATTTTGTTATCATGAACCTAATGCCTGCACTAACGCAACTTTTTGAAATAATAGCTGAAACACCTTTGAAGTCCTTCATTATTTCGCTGTTAACCTCCACAACTGTAAAATTCTCTCTAATCAACTCATTCCACCCCTGGAGGCATTCAATTACTTCCTTTTGCCTTTGCTTTATTTTGATCGTACCGAAGTGCCTATAGCAAGGCAAAAAGCTGTGTCCTCTTCCAGGAAAATGATGAACTTCCAACAGCCAACCATTGATAACTAAGACTGCCAAAACTTCAGCATAGTTATGTTGTGGTTCTGGCCACGACTACCATCGCTGAAAACATACAGTTGTTTTATGGTAGATTGCATTGTGGTACTTATGTAATGATGCAGAATAGAAATTACCTCATTACATCCCCTGTTCGTGGTACTCCCAGGCCAAGTAAACATGATGCTTTTGCCTGAAAATGCAGAAAACGTATAGCCACATTTGTCTACTGTAAAATACATTTGGTGTTTTGAGATGAGTAAATGGAATATTCAGTTTGAAATCAAAAGTCAACATGTCTACACTTACATTACCTTTTGCCATTAGTTCGGCTTCTTTCATCTTGGGATAAAAAAAAACCTTGGCTTTCTTTTATGAAACAGAAGTTCTGTTTAAAGTTTTTTATTTTCCGGATTGTTTTTAATAGATGCTCTGATCAGTTCGCATGTTGTGCAGACATTTGTTCTTGGCCTACCAAACGCATAGTTGAAGTGTGTCCTAAAATACATATGTTAAAAGTCACAGGTTACATCATATTTGACAGATTTAGCATCACCACTGCTTTGTGTACCTAATGCTAAGAAAACACCTGCAAAATATTTATGCAGGTACAACTTGTACATTTTTAAAACATTTAATTCACATGAAAAGTACCTCCTCTTATGATCACTGCGCTTATAATGTGTAACACAATAAGGAAAACTGTGAATATGTTAATCCATGGATGCTATTGTCTCTTGTGATTTGGTCCTTGACCTATTGTTATGTTGGTCACGCAGGTCCTTTGGAGTTTCCCCGGCAGCCAATAGAGCACAAATTCTGCGAACTCTTTTGACACTTATGCCATGGAGGCTTGCAAACCCCTCTCGGCACAACAATCTTTGTGGTAGAGCCATACCGGATCTGAAACCAAAGAATTGCTATATTCTTAAAAGTAGGAGCAAACATTTTTGGGATTTAGGATGTTTACTATTCTCATTATGTAACCGTAAACTTTGTTTAAGAAAGGTTATGTTTAGTTAGCTTTGTATATTATCTGCAAAAATGTTTTGTTGGTTATCTTACTTTCAGTGGTAGAATACCAGTGCAAGTCTATTTTTCTCTTAACGGTATAACTATACATACCATCAAACATTACTATTATGATTCAGCTCCTTCATAACCTAAATGCACATCTAATATTTACCTCATAATGAAAATTGCATTGTTGTGTGTTTTTTGCATTTGACACACTCCGACTCTTAATTTGACTGGTTCTCAACAAACATTGTAGGTACATATCTTGTTCGTTTTTGTCCCCGGTGTTATTGAAGGAAGTGAGAATACCATCCACAGTGTCTGGTAGGAAGGCAGTTAGGCACTGACGGTTACACCTGTAAATAACAAGACAGTTTGTGGAAACTTAATACATAATATTGTAAAATAAGTTATGTTATATTATTGTACGATATAGGCAATGGTTATGAGAGAATATGTAAAATAGCCATATTAAGAACAGTATAGTATTATGTAAAAGTAAAAGATAAATGATAACAAACCTGCAGCTACTGCCTCTTGTTCTACATGGAATGACATTTCCTGCTGTGTAAATATGCTCCTTTCCTTCTGCTTTTAATCTTTTCCTTGCATTTTTCTTCCACTGTTTCTATTCCCTTTTTCTTTTATGACGAACATCACTTTAATCTGAATGATAAATTTGTGGAAAACATGTATCATATACTGTACAATATTCACTTAATTGTTTGTTCCAACAAACAAAATAGGTTATCATGGCAGTGCTAACATCCTAAGTACTTAACCAAACATAGAGCTATAAACTATAACCGCATGGAGAATTAGTTATGTTTATTTATTTCAAGAAAGGCCCAATTGTGTTGTGATGTTTGAGTTCATAAAGGGCCTAACTGCTGCAGTGGGGCCCTTCTTGAAACATCCTGAATTTTTTATGTTCATTTTCACTCGATTGTAACCCCCATTTTGGGCCCTTTGTAACACCAAAATATGCGTCTCTACAATCTCTATATATTACAATAAAAAAGTGAATTTTGAAAAATCTGTCGGTTGGGCCCTTCTTAAAATCACCGCATCAATTACTATTACTCTTAACTGTTATCATAAATAAATATTTTTTATTTTGCGTATGTTCTGTTAACATCTCCACTATTTTTATGTCTATATTATCATTATCTGTATACCAATATTGCAAATTATATATATTATATATATATATGTATGTATGTATTTATGTATGTATGTATGTATGTATGTGTATGAGTGTGTGTTTTTCTTAAGTATAACCCTGTTATTTCTAAGTTTTCTAGTTGCCATATTCTTAATTGCCTTTCCTCGAATTTATTTTTAATCTTTTAATATAAAATATTGTATCATTGCACGTAAAAAACTGTTATTATTTCTATATATCTGCTGTATTTTTACTTCATTCCAGTTCAAAATATTATTTTTTCTTAGCTTATAAATATTAATCCAATTCTGACTTCATTTTCATATGGGATTGTGCTATATTGTTTGGTACAAATTATTAAAATTTGCTTCTGACTTGATCTTGGGATTCTAGCAAAGTATACATTATATAATTTTCTCTCCTAAACACTGACTGCGTATATTACTATTGGTAAATATAGTGTTTTGTATAAAAAATAACCAATTTGATCTGTTTAAACCCCAGTTCTGTCCAGATAATTTCTTAAGTCCAAAAAAATTGTTAGTTGTTTTCTTTGTGATATGTTTTGTGTGTGGTAAAAAAGTAAGTTTTGTGTCTAAAATATTGCCTAAATATTTATGCTTTTGTGTAGATTTTATTGTTCTGTTACTAAATTTTACTAGGCCTAATAGTGGACTATTTACTTCTAAATTTCCTTTTAATAATATCAACTTAGTTTTGTCTATTGCTCATTCAGTTTACAAATAATGACGCTATCATTCCGAGTTTCAATTTTGTGACAGACTATGTTTCATGAAGGCATAAGTTAGCTTAAGGTGTGTAATTGGACCTCCTCTGATCCGACACGCCCTCAGGACTCTGCACCAATAGAACACACGCAGAACTCTTGATGGCTTCATTTCGTTTGGTCGGATCGAACAGAAGTGAAGTGAAGAGATTTGGGCGGCTCTTAACATCGAGTTATTGAGAGCCGGTGAGGGTAAAGGAGGCGAGTGGAAGTGGAGTGGAGTAGCGCCGGAATGCAAGGGCGGGGTATACGGGAGATCCCCAAGAAAACCCGCCAACCAGCGACATCGTTCGACACGATTAGCACATGCGAAAATTCGTGGGCGGCCTCGCCGGGAGTCAAATCCGGTTCACCTTGGTGGGAGGTGAGTAGTCTAACCACCACACCACTGCGGCTCCAGGATCGAACAAACGTCTAGGTTCTGACTGTGAGTGCGGTCAGCTGCTTGAGTAGGTAAATTACTGTTAAGTATAGTATGGCGCCGTTTTATAACGCCAAATTATAGGCTTTTGGCTTATATGTAGATGGGGCCCTCGGTGGCTGTGCGGTTAGACTGCTCACCTCCCACCAAGGCGAACTGGGTTAGATCCCCGTTCGATCCACTCCGTGCTTTTCGCGAGTGGGAATCGTGCCGAACGATGCCGCTGGTTGGCAGGGTTTCACGGAGGATGTCCCGTTTACCACGCCCTTTGATTTCGGCGCTGCTCCAATCTCACCTCATTTCACCCTCATCGGCTCTCAAGACCTTGTTGTTAAAAACCGCCCAAATCTCTCAACCCAGCTCTACTCTACTTATATATGGGCACGTTGGGCTTAATGTCACTCCCGGTTAGTTTACATTTGCGGATTTGGTGTAACCTTTGACAGGGTAGTAAAATGTGTTAACGATAAAGTGAGCAATTTTGAAATCAACCTCATAAAAAAGTCACTATGCCTACCAGCATACATTTTAACGGGCGAACTGAGTGAAATGCGACCAGTAAAGTTGGTACCGATGAATGGAAAGTAGTTCCGTATCTTAACGTCAAATAAAAAATGTCAGGTAGCCATTTGTGGTAATTTAAATTAATTTTTTCACTTTCTGTTTTTTTAATGCGCCGAAGAGTAAAAACGGTCAGATTTGCAAAACATTTTATTTTGTAATAATTTCACAGTTGCGCTAGACCGACGCATGAATAAAGTGACGAGGCCCATGGCAAAGTTAATTTTGCATAAAGCGGAAGAATACACGATGTGCATACTAGTAGATCTCAAGCAGGGGCTTTCAAATGTGCTCATTATACCGTGAACAGCCTATAGGTGGGTAGGTGTAGGGCTTAGCGTCTCGTCGGCTGCGAGGGTAATAGGGACGGAGTAAACTGCTGCGAGTAGTAGGAACACTGAAGGAATCGGCCAACGTGACCAACGCAGCATTTGCCTCGAGTGATTTCTGGAAACCCCGGGAAACCGAATACATAATCTGGCCGGACCGGTAATCGAACCCGGGTGTTCTCGAACGCGTGCCCGGAGGTTTTCCGCTGTGATATCTCATCGGTGCGCATGTACCTAACATTTACCAACCCCGATCCTACACAACTGTCAAAGTCACATGGTAAACAGTGTTGAACATGTTTGTTTACATCTTTGTTTTTGAATGACAAGCACTATTATATTAGTAAAATACCTTTGCCATTCTGAATCTATTCAAAAAGCATTACAAACTGGTTAGAGTAAATATAAAAACATATCTAAGCACTTGTTTACAAATCAGTTTTCTAAGCTAAAATCCAAACCACGCCGTTTTTGCTATACGTATTGGCAGAAAATCAGTTCAATATTGGAACACGGAGATTGGTTGTGCGCAGCCAGCGAGATCGGTCAACCTCATATTTAGTCTATGTAGGAGACAGACAATTAACAAGTGACCTCTGTTAGAATATGTATAGGAATGTGGAGTCTAGATCAATGCATTTCTATTTCGCGAAATGGTATGATTCCCTACTTATAATAAGCATAGGTGATTGTTCATCACAGGAAAAGTTGACTTGGTCTTATGTTTCACGTATATGTCAGGAAGATTTCGTGTTTCAATGGCTGCCGTCTATGTGCCAAAGAGTTTTGACATTTTAATGAGCCATTGAAGAATTTGGTACTGTAATACGCAACATTCGCTATTTGTCCGAAAACAATCTAGATGTGTCCAGAATGCGTCATAGAATTTTAAAGTGATCATTATGCTAAAGTGTATCCCGAGGTATACCTAATTGTACAATACAGTTAAGAAACTTTCCATTATTCCTAATATGGTACGTAACACGTGTAAATAAGTCTGGAAGCCCTCCCTCTATACAGATTATGGGATGATGAGAAGTGAGCACACATGGACTACCAAAGTGGTTTTAACCAGACTGTAAGAAGTGGGTCACTCACCTCATCGGTAGCATCTATCGAGCATCCTTTCTTCAGCAGTGTCTTCAGAACGTCGACTCTACCCAGAGCCACTGCCATCACGGTTGGAGGCACATCCTCCTGGAAAAGTGAAAAATATACACGTCGCTTCCTTACATTACATCAAACCGTTTTGATTTATTATATAACGCCTTATTTTAAGTGTTACAACGGACTGAGAGATTAGTGGAACTTTTACTGCGCTTGACTTATATTAATATGTTCAAACCCATATGTACCCATTTAGACTCAGTGTACACAATTGTTTACATTATGCACATGTAGGTAATTTTTTGTATATACTGCACACTATGAAACTCAGTGACCAATGATCTTACCTGTGGGTAAATTATGCGCAATAGTAGGATCGTGATGGTTACACTTCACTTTTGATTAATAGGATTATCAATTTGATATCAAATTGATTTGTCGGATTAAGGATTAATCCGATCTTAATCTCATGAAAATAAACATTTTAATTCTTAAACCAATAAAATTTATGGGATGAAATTTGATTTGATTGATCAAATTAAATAAATTTAATTAATCAGTCAAAAATATTGTTTTTTAATTTTGTGTAAATTAATAAGTGTATCGTTTGGCGCAAGAGTGTGCTAAGGGTTTCCTTTTTTTTATTTTTTTGGGTGGGAGCATCATAGTAGGTCCTCACCCTTGGAGGTCTAGTGTTGTACTCAGGTGTGATGTTTTGGGGAAGATATATATATATATATATATATATATATATATATATATATATATATATATATATATATATATATATATATATACATATATATATACATATATATGCATTGAGTTTGGCATAAGAGTGTGCTAAGGGTCTTTATTTTTTCTTTTTTGGGTGGGAGTGTGATGGTAGATCCTCACTCTCGGAGGTCTGACATTGTACTGAGGTGTGATGTGTTGGTGAAGGGTGAAGGTATATAGGTATTGAGGAGGAGTTCCTTCCTGTTTACCATGTGGCAGGCGACTGAGGTAATGTCGTATTTCTGCGAACTGAAATTATTAGGAAATACATAATAAAAGACTATATATTTCATTTTAAATGAAATCTAGACCGTGATTTTACTAGCCCGTCCTGTGTGGTAGTAATGACGAACAAGAGCAACTCACTCGTGACTCATGAACAAAGAGAGGATATTAAGTGTCGGAAAATAATACAATTTACACCCAAATGCACAAAGACTAATTAAAAATCCAATTAACCAAACAAAACTATGTGGCTATCACAGTTGGATAAAAATTGTGTTTACGATACATGTACTAGATGAAACAACGAACTTTTAAAAAAATATGAACAACAATTTTCCTATAAATAAATTAAATGAATCAAATACTAAGGAATCGCAAATACAAATTACAAACCAATTACAGAGCCCAGCTATCGTGGTGTCATAAAGAAATCAAGCAACGAGTTATACCTACAACGAACTCCAAAAACTATTTCCCTAGAAAATAAATTCCACGAAGCCAATACTAAGTAATCGAATTGCAGAAGGTATTTTCATGTCAATAACGACTCAGGTATCTTGGTATCATACAGAAATCAAGTAACGAGTTATACCTACAATGAAGGCAAAAACTATTTCCCTACAAATAAATCAAACGAATCACAAACAAATTACAGAGCCCAGCTGTCCTGATGTTATAAAGAATGCATCGAATTCAAAACACAACTGTTTAGAATATATACGTAACTTACGACATTAAATGTTTTAATACAGGTCTGTTTGCTTGGGAGGTTGCTGAGTCCAGTGTATGATTTGTGGTGAATTATAAGCTAGGCGAGGTTTTGGGGGCAAACAGTGTGTGCTTCGGCCGCTGTTGAATAAGGTTGTGGCAACTTCCTCGACATTAAAATAACTAAACACTGCATCACAAATCAATAAAAATTATTTATCCCTGTTAATGAATTCATGGGTTTATATATTTACACTGGAAGCTAATCACAATTCAAATCATGTATCGCTTCTAATTTAATATGGATCGATCTAGCACTTCCAGTTAACAAGGACAAATAAATTAAATAAAGGTTTCGAAACTGAAGCGATACTCCTAAGGGACACTATTCATACGCATTCTGAATTATACCTACAATGAAGTAAAAAATGTACCCTATTTCCCTACAAATCTAGGTGTTATAAATGAATGAGTTATGAAAAGTTCACTCTAACTAGCGGACTGTTATAAAATAATTAAATTTTAACCAAACAAAATAGCGTACTAGACATACACACACATCTCCCTCATTGCCATCTGTTCTACAACGGACAAAGATGTAACAGCGAATCGCATAGAAAAACTTACCCCAATGCCACGTTTGGAATTATTTATACACAATTTCACTTCCTTGGGAACTCATGTCACATGGAAGACATCTCGGTATAATTATGATGTAAGTTAACTTAAAAAAAAAAAACCTGAAATCGTCCATAATAAGTGAGAAAATGAAAAGATTATTACGATCTAACCAAACAATTTGAATAAAATAGTCCAGAAACTTTCTCGAAGAAAAATGATAAAATCAATCATAACTTACGTTTTAAAAATAATAGACAAACTTAAATGCAGTGTATCAGTCCGAACAATTTTAACACGCCAAGTCCTGCATCGCATACAATACCATTTTTATAAAATTGTCAATCAAAAATTTCAGAAAAGGAATTCAGTTTTTCCAATAAGATTATTAACGATTTTAATGGTACGAAGGATAGGATTTGGAAGTACTACTTCGTTCTATCACCGGAACCCTACCCTCCATGTAGAACACCCAACCCCTCTGGCTGCTCAAGAGAAACTAGCCGAAAGTGTCCCTAGGAACATGCACCGACCACCCAGCCAGCTTTCGTCCTATCTTACTCATTGTCCTCCACCCCCCTCCCCCCGCTGTCACTCTCTCTCTCTCTCTCTCTCACTTCAATCCTGAGACCGAAGGAACAATAACCCCAGTCCTTTGTCACACAAAGCATTTGGAAAACTTATCAGCCTCGCCCGCAAAGACTTCTTTCTAGCAAAAATATAATTTAAGTAATAAATTAAATTACCTCGGAAAAGTATGCATTTATCCCCTAAACATGGATAATCACATTCTAAATGTTTTTGAACTTAAACAATTTCCTAGAAATATATGATTAAAAGGAAATAAACGTAATGGATTACCGCTCAAATGCTAATCCAATGAAATGGAAATCCAATCAAACAAATGGAATGAATGCACAATAAGTATAATAAACTAAATACACAATAGCTGTACATCCAAAACCCAAATA
The DNA here is from genome assembly GCA_029891345.1 of Dryococelus australis. Lineage (NCBI taxonomy): Eukaryota > Metazoa > Arthropoda > Insecta > Phasmatodea > Phasmatidae > Dryococelus > Dryococelus australis. The sequence continues at coordinate 72,385,839 of CM057002.1, read as the reverse complement.
GATATTGCTAGGTTCATTAAATGAAATAACACTTCTAATATGTTTCAATATTTTTTAATATCATAATTTTACAAACACTGTACTACTATCTTTTAAGATCTTTATTCTTCACTCACGAATCGTGTTCTTTTGAGAAACCTCTCCATCGAACCAAGGATCTATCTTTTTTTCCTTTTAATTATTTTATCAACTAAATATTCATTTGGAGAACTAAATTTTTGCAATTCGTGTTCATAAAATATGCCTTTTATAGGCTGTCCAACATAGGTATCGAGGTAATACACTCTGGGAAACGAATGTCTACCTGACATAATTTAAAATATTTCTTTAGAACAATTCACCACATATTTTTTCTCAAAGAAACCTTTCTGCTTATATATCTGTATATACAGACCAACTTTGAACTTTTGTTTTCTCTCATCGAATACTTTAACATTATTATATACAGTTTTCATCAATCTATTGTCTGTAACCTTTTTGGGTGCCATTTTGATAGCGCGATGATATCTCAGATTATAAAATTTAGGTATTTCAGGTCAAATGTCCACCCAATTGTAAGTCCCCTTCGATGTTAAATGCTTGTATTAGCTGTTTGATCTATTTACTGAATCGTTCCGAACACTGGCTTTAAGGCCTGAATACAGTATGTAATGATTGATACCATAATCAGCCATTAGTTTCTGAAACAGTCCAGAAAAAACTCGGATCCTTTATCGGTTAGGAGCGAATTTGGCATTCTCTCTTGCAAAACTATCTTCATTGAATTGCTTACCTGTTTCCCAGTCTTGTTATTGACAGGTATACCCCAACCATATTTGAAGAAACATCTATTACAGTTAAAATATATTTCTATCCATTATTGTATTTCGAAAGCAATGTCATTTCACACAAATTAGCTTGAAAAAGATCATTTAAACCATGAGTTATAACTTCTTCTGGGAAAACTTATCCTTGCAGGGGCATGAAGTTCTTGAGCAATCTTACTGAGCTTCATTAGTAATATAACCGTCTTCCATCAGCTCTTCAATAATAAAAAACAATTTTGTTTGTATGCGAATTATTCCCAGACCCTCGAAGCGATGAGAAGTTTCAATCCATTGACCAATTCATTATGATTGTTCTAATATATAGGAGAAAACCAATCGCCAATCTCATCTTTATATTTTCCACTCCTAGCAATATCGCAATATAAATGTATGTTTCGGATGGTTTTCATCTCCTAAACGATTATTTTCATTCGTATGAAGAATAGGTTATTTATATTTCTCCAAATTGGTGTCGGAATATCAGTTTGAAAATTTTTAATATAATAATTCAAACAATCCCTTACTCACATCAGTTATGTAAACACCTATATTAATTCTAATCTCAGGTAAAAATGTAATTACTGAATCTCCCAGGAACCATATGTTTCCATGTCGATAGACATCAAATGTCATATTGTGCATATGTGAAGAACGTCGTGTTAAATGTGAAAGATTTACTTTTTCTTCATTTTAAAGATTCTTCTGATTTAATTTCAAATTGTGTTTCACTAGGTGTATTCAACACAGAATGTAATGTATCGATTCTACTCGTAAGAGGTTTAAATATTTCTTCGTTTAAAACATTGTGTTCCATACGGGTTCGTTTGGCTTGTAAATATCTCCTTTTTAGAACAGATATAATGTTATATAATTCTGAAATCGAATCCGGCATGTTTTGATTACATTACATTAACTTCCTACTATTTATATATAAATTAAGTCATTGGTTTTGTGCTTTTTGAATATTATTGGTATTATTTATAACCATATCAAATTATTTTTCAATATTTTTTTGCAAATCATTAATTAAAATCCTTAGATTATTTTGAATTTCTGTAACTAGAGTTGCGAAAAGTGTGTTTAACACGCCATTGGAGTCTATAGGATATCCATTTAAACATTCTTCTATTTTAAGTTCATTAGTCTGCAACTCAGTAAGAATATTGGATAAATGCCTACAATTACACTCGTATTTTTATAAACATTACCATTCCCATCAACTTACTTTCTTAACTTCTCTTGCATATTGGTCGATTCCTATTTAAATACGTTAAGCGTAAAGGTGTTTAAGTCTTTCACATAATGTTTATTTACAGCATCAGTATCTTTCACACCTGTACCCACATTATGTAATATATGTCATTTCAAATCACAATTCCCATTGCAATGTTTGGTTAAACAGCTATTGTAATGAATATGTTTTATACCACCTTGTCCAAACCTTTAATTACTCATTATTCTTGGTCGGGAAGTAAAAAAAGTGTCAAATCCAGGCCTATATCTGCCTTTATGTAGGGTAGGCATTGGTATAATAACCAGAAAACCTTAGTTTTTCAACAGTAAAAAACACAAATCTTTAAACTTTGTAAACGTCATATCGCCCAAAACATGACCACTGTAAATATGTTGTAGATTTATACTGTCCATTTTAAACACTAATATCATATTTGCATTATCGTGCAAATTATGTTTTGTAATACATGCATAACTTTGTGATAGATAAAAACAATCAACATTTGAATATCTACCAAAACTAAAATATTGCTGTATTTCACCATGCAGTTTGCACTACTGCATGGTGAAATATCGTCAAATATAAATACGGAATTGGGCGATGCTTCATTCGGAGACATGGTATCTTCTTTATCAGTAAAAGAGAAATATCGCATTCCTTCAATTAACTACAAAATAATCTCTAATTGTTGTTATTTCTCTTGTTGCATTGTTTTAGAAAACGCATACACATTTTCAAACTTAAGACCATTTGGATATTCCAACAGCGACATAATAACAGAATTATTTCCCACATGAAGAAGGACCACTCATTTTAGAATGTATGTTTGGGAGTAAAATAATTCCATATTTCTGTTCGATTAAGCTTTCTTTCGGATCTACAATTACCAGAAGATGTACATTTTGTTTTTGACCTTCATTTATAAACAGTTTTATGTAACATACTAACATAAAACTATAAATGTGGGTCTATATATAGATTCACGTTCAGTTTAAAATAATGGCTTTTACTAAACATATCAAAAAAGGATGCAGTGTATAGAATGCACATCGATTAATAAATTGTATTTACCGAAATACATGTATTGCAGACCTGGAACTAAGCTTGCAAAACATCTGGCATGGAACAATCAAGGAATAAACTCTTCGGATGACGCTTGTTAAGAACACAACATAGTTTACGATCGAACAAACAATTTGAAACAAAGACATTAGCACATACGAATCTAGCTGATATAACAGCAAATATAAGGAAGAATCCATCCACATCAACAGGTGAAAAGCTCAGTGGTTGAGTTGTGGATAAAGTGATGTGAGTAGAAGTGAAAAAAAGGTATGGGCTTCACATGCAAGACAAAATGTAAAACCAAGAAAGGAGGGATAATTCATTTCCTTTTTCTGGCATTAACAGCTTTTGGATCGCTCCTCAGAGGAGTTTAGGCACTCAGTAGAGCAGTTAAATCAAATGGCAAAGGACTGTATCTCCATATAAAGTTCGGCCAGGACAGAAAAACTCCAAACATCGAAAAAAAATGCAGAAAGTCCTAAATAGTCTTCCAAAATGTGGACTTACAAACAAAGACATTCTTGTATTTGTAAAGAAACTGGATATTCCCTATTTCCGAGGCATGCATGTCAGCGATGATTTACCAAAGAAACCAAACCTTCAGGAATGTATGATAGTTAATTTAGATTCGAACCAAAATGAAGGAACACATTGGTTTACATTAATCAAAAATGTAAATCAACCATTATATTATGACATGTTCGGTAATTTATATCCTCTGTTGTAAATACATAAGTATTTTAAAAACACACAATTAAGATACAATTACAAAATGGAACAATTACCAAATACAATCAATTGTGGACATTTATGTTTATTTTTTTGACTATAAATAGGACATATAAGTAAGTGTAATAGTAAAACACATTAGTAATATGTCAATTGCATTGATATTAAATAGTTATTCATTGCGATTGCATGCGATATATTTCCCAGCTTTGGAGTTAGATGGAGAATGGCAAATAAGTTTAATCGAATTTGTTACTTACATCACATCAAACATAGATATGCACAACTAATTATTTACAGTTAACATTGGTGAAAGAGCCTACAAGTTTGAGATACCAGTAGGATGTTATAAGTTGGATGATTTAGAGACGTTCATTAAAGCGGCATTGCCTGAAGATGTGCATTTCCGATTACGTGGAAATCCAAACATGTTAACTAGTATTATGTACATCGATATCGATTTCATGGAAGACAATTCAATTGCAAGTATGTTCAGTTATGAATGGAGAGTGTATCCCGCTAATGAATTGCATGAGTCATCAAAACAGGTTAATACATTATCTGTAAATGCATACCATATAAATGTTAATATTGTAGGCAGTTCATATCTGAATGGAAAACCGACAAATAACATTACATGAATTCACATGTGCGGTAGCTCCAGGATATAAAATAATTGGAAAACAGAATACTTTGATATATCTTCCAGTAATAGTTAATTGTTTTCATGAAATTGTTGTTAGAATTGTCGCTCAAGACAGTAAACATATTAATTTTACAAATGAAGAAATCACAATTTGTTTACATTTTTAAAAAGCTATATAAAAAGTTGTATTCCATGTGCTTTGCAATCATAATGCCATTGTGTATGATAGTCATTATGGACATAAAGAAAAGGTTATTTTAATAAGTATCTCACTAAGAAACATATTTCAAAGAACGTAACTATAAAATGATGTAAACACAAGCACAAATCACTCACTTCAAATAAGTTACCTGTGACGTTAACACAAAGTAACAAGTTGTTTTTAAAGGAATTAGTATATATGATTAATAGAAATTGAAGACATACTTAATGTTGAAGAATCAATAAGCTATGAAGATGCAATCACGAATATGGAAATATGTGTATTTGAACCATTTCGAGCATGTCTGTACACATTTCCATCGGAAATATGGATTTTTGTACAAAATCATGATATTTACACGTTAACATCGAAATCAAGTTTAAAGTTTAGAGGAACAATTAAAAACACAACTGATGCAAGTAACCCTGTAACTACAAAAATATTAAGAAATGGAACACTTCATTTAATCGACAGCATTGCATATCTGCTCAATGGTGTGGGAGTCGATCAAACACGAGATGTTGGAATTACTTCCATGATAAATAACTATCTCTTGCAAAGTGTAAACAACCTTTATACAGAACTTATGGCTGGATGGAGCAATGCTAGTGATTATTCGCTACAGATAAACCCAGGCAGAAAATACAAAGTCGTTATACCATTACATAAGATACTAGTCTTCACTGGTAATACACATTTAAATTATATATACAACACAGCTAAAAAAGATGAAGGTGTAGCACTTGAATTAAACAGTGTCAAATGGCTAATGCCACATATTGAAGTTAACACTCGTCAACATGTGAAGTTTTTAAAATATATCGAAAAAGGGAAGAATTTAGACATTGCTTTCAGATCAGGGGGGTCTGGAGTTTTTTCCAACACTACCAACATCACAAAAAGTAGTGTGGAGTGTTAAATAAATTGTTTCATCCGAAAAAACCGAGATATGTTGTCATTTGTTTTCAAACAAACCAACATAATATTTAAAAACAGATCGATCATTATTCAATAATTGTGAAATGAAAGACATTAAACTTTATCTAAACTGCTAAGCTTATCCCTATACAGATTTAAATACAAACTTGGGTAATGGAGAATTCCTTATTTGCTATGCTATGTACTCAAAGTTTCAGGAAACATACAAAATCATTTCACCGATACTATAACCCAAAGCATTTAAAACTAGAGAAGCATTATTTGTATTTGATGTAAGCAAACCAAACAATACCATTAGAATAATGTCATTGATTCACAAATTGAAATATATGCAAATACACCCATTCCAGAAAATACACAAGCTTTTGCTTTGATAACTCACTATAGATTGGCTAACTATACTGTATGAGATAAGCTGGTGGAGATAATGACTTGAGTCAGTAGATGATGAACGATTATTTCGGTGAGATGTTCTGGAATGTGCAGGGATTTCAATCTCCAGATAAATTTATCATTAAAGAATGAACTATTACTGATATGGAAGAACACACAATGGTATTCAGCTTCAAAGTACCAATCGACTGGAAATATCTAACTCCTAAATACAAGAGAACAAATAGATGGCTTACCAAACACCACCGTGGTTTAACTTTGGAAAGTTGATGTATGGAGTATGAGAATATAGAAGATATTTAAGGGAAATATTTAAATAATTGTGAAATATACGTATGTGGAGTCGACCAAAGCACATTTTAGAAAGTGTGTGGAATAGAAAATTAACAGACATTCAAAAATAATACAATTGTCCATTGTTCAAACAATTACGTAAAACATATGGATATAAATCGCCATTCTTCTTTGCAGAGGAAAACTCTAAATTAATGCTAACTTGGTCATTGATGACTGACTGAGATGAAGTAGATGATGATTCTCCTCCTGAGTCTCCAGTATATATAATATTAATAATATGCCACATTTAGGACGAGAGAACATTGTGGACTAACAAGTGAAATTTAATATAAAAAATATTTGGTTTTATGTAAACCAATATTTCATAAAGATGAATCAAGAAGACAACAAAATTACCAGTTTGTGTATATAGAAATCAAAATGTAAATCGAATATCAGTAAATTATTAACATGTTGGAATAAACCATTCAGAGCTTGTTTCGGAAAGATATAATTTTAATATTTTGTAACATCCTGTAGTAAAAATGTTGTGCATAATTTTGTGTAACAACTTATACTTACCAGTGCTTCGCTGGTTTCTTTAAAAAAAAAAAAGTGTGTATTTATTTTTGAAACAGTTTTGTAACTTCCTATACTTACGTGTGTGCATTATGAAACAACTTGTACATGTATATATTTGTGAAACAGTTTGTCAATCAAATATGATTTTTAATGAATTTCATTTGTAAGTTTATTTAACCATTCCCCTTTAAAGGTGTGAAATGAAAATTTGTTCTCCTAAGAAAGGAATAATATTGATACATAAATGCCACAAATTGTACAGATGCTTTAACCTAAATTAAATGTGAGTAATATTTCACATGAAACATTGTTAGCTGAATAATTTATACTTGGTTCGAATTGATAATCTTATAGCCTTCGAAAATTTCTCAAGATGTGTAAAAAAAATGTTACGTTTAGAGGTCTACGACTCTAACAGTGGTACCAACCCTTGGCCAGAGTCACAAGACATACAGGTTTAATTTTAAAGATTTTACGGTGTTAACAAATACAAAACAGAGATCTCAGAGTGTGTAAGCTTGAGTCCAACGATGCTCACCAGAAACACTTTAGCTTCACAATACCCTGGAGATGTCTCATGCATAGCTTTTCATGAAGCAAGCAGCCAGGAGTCCTGGACCACCCTGCTAGTAGTCAGGTCATCGACTTAACTGTTCGCCATAGTAAGGCAAAAAAGTCTTCCTCCCTGATCGCAAACACTCTAGTGATGTATTTTTTCTAATTAAGTAAATATATACAAACCATTTCCAGCCTTCATTGTGCTATAAAATACAGAGAAATTTTACACTCACACACACCATGTTAAAATATGTCCAGACTTATTTTTAAATATAATATTTTTTATTAAAGATGGTTTATTATACAGTAAGCTTTACAGAAAAAATGTAAAAAAAATCTTATCATTTTACTATTAACAATCTAATATTCTTTACCAAAAAATTGCCAGATGAATTTTTATTAATTCAAAAATGGTTACTACTTTGACCATAGTGGAAACATGACCATATAAACTAACAGAAGATATTTGTACATTGCTGCCGGCTAACAGCCAGTGGTGCTAAGCCCATGACAGAGCTCACCAAGCACGTGACACTTGTACATACACATGAAGAAAGAGGCTCCAATTTTAACTTTCCTATAGCGGAGAATTATTTACAGTGTAAAAAGTGTCTTCTTTATTTTTTAGGGTCTAAAATACCTTAGAGTGTTTGAAATGTATGTTTCTCAATATTGCAAAATGATTGGTTATCAATTCAAAGTGCGAGCAGCACGGAGATTAGGAACAGTAATATTCTGGCATTAATGCCATCATAAGGAGACACTAATTTGAACCCAATAGGCAGCCATGGTAGGTTTGTGCGATGCTAGCCTCGGTGCAGTCATTGTAGGAGGTCTGGGGAGGTAAGACTCTGTCACGTACACACTTCAAACTTTTTGCACTTATGTTGTAGATTACCATAGTTCTTTCTTAATACACCAGTTAACGTTTGCTTGCATAAATTTTTGACAGATCATTTCCCCAACATTATGCTTCCACTTAAATAAATCATTTGTGCCCTTGTGGCCTTTTGAAAATTAAATGAGGAGAAGGGAGAAAGATATCGGAGGGGTCATGCGACCCGCGTAACTTAAATCAGGTGCCATCACCTATGCTGAAGGTGTTTCATTGTAATTTCTATATTATTGCTGCATGCAATTTTAAGGTCTTTGTTTTTAAGCGTGTATTCTAGGGTATTTTCCATGTTTAATTATTTTATGGCCACATCTGTTGCGACCATGTGGTTCATAGCCTCCAAGTCGATATCCGGGCCATCCATGCAGTTTGAGGGTTTATTTATGTAATATCATGCACGCCACAATTTTATTTAGGGTTCTATGTCAATTTTATTCAGGATTCAATGCAATTTTCGTGTAACTGATCATTTGTATGTCTAACCATGTGGTCATTTCTCATGTCTGATTATCTTACCATCCGGCATGCTAGAGTCTCAAAACCGATTCAATCTGCCACAGAATAATTTTTCCAACCAGAATAATATTTTGTGTGACCAGAATCCGCCGTCTTTGTGGAGAAATACACAATTTTCACCTGCACCACGTGCTCTACTGCAACACTTATCCAGTGGCATCCACACTGTCTAATACTGCTTTCACATGCTTGCATGTTTATTTTGACCACTCATGCCATGCCCCATCATTTTCCAATTGAATTTATATAATTGTATATAATTTTGTATGGTGACATTATTTCCGTCCTAGCCAGCTATTTGTATAGACCATCACCTCACCAACCATGCGCGGCAAGATGAGCCCCGACGAGTCTGCGTTAGTGATGCCAAATAATCACACATGTTTACGTAACTTGTTAATTTTTGTCTTATTTCATTATTATCTGCACCCTATCTTCAGGGAAAATCGTTAATCCACCCTAGCAGCTGGCGACCCCCTTCCCTTGTGAAGATTGTGTTTTCAAACACCACAGAGAATTCATCCACTTAGGAAGTGTGCTAGAGTAACTGCGAGCTGGGGAGCACCCAACAGGAATTGCCTAGACACAACAATTCACTAACAGAATTCCGGCACATTTTTATTTGTACGAGTGGTAATAATAAAAGGAAGTAGTACAGCGGAACAAATGTTTCTCTTTTTGTAATGACAACTACCTCTTCCCATTGTTTTCCAAAAGTTAAGTAATGATGTTTAGTATTGCAAAGTGTATTGTAAGGACACTCGGATGAGATGGACACACAGAACCCACAGCATCCCTGAGAACCCTGAGTCTCAGCAGTGCGGTAACTGGGAAACATCACTGGTGCCCTCATCAGTAAGTAACTTGTGTCTTGGTTCGTCTCATGTCTCACCCAACGGTGTCAATTGGCACCCAACATGGGGCCAGTGTGTTAATCTGCATTGTGTCATCTGTGTCAACTGCAAGAAAATGGCGGACACCACAACTGATCATCCTCAAGAAGACATCAAGACTTTCGAAATGGCAACCACGACATCCACAACACCCGCGATCATGAACACGAACTACCTGGACATGCTGGTCGAATGTTACGTTCATTGTGGTAGACTAAGCGAGATAAATTTGTTTGCAGAAAATTCATGGGACCCAACCGTTATGCCAGTGTACGTCTGATACTGCATCTACACCGTCAGAGCAACGCCTGTGCACGTGCACTGTATGTGATGGGGCAGGAGTGAGGTGGGAGCAGTGCCAACCGTGTAAAAGGGACTCGCATTTACGATGCATAGTACCTGTGGAAATTACCACCTTCTGTTATGGTGCTATAAACTGTGGCGAGTGCCATAATATGAACTGTGCTGAGATTGCGGCACCTCAAATACCAGAGATGAAACCCACACCGCCGCCAGTATTCATTACCTGCATGCCACAGGGCTTAACCAGGCCGGACAGCAATGTAGTGTTACCAACTTTTGTGAGCCACGACTCCAAGGACCCGGGTACATTTCTTGCTATTTGCGAAGAAAAGTTGAACAGGCACCGCATACACAGGGAAGACCGGACCGAGTTCACTGCCAACCGATTAAGGGGAAATGCTGCCACATGGTGGAATTTTGTCAGAAACTATTGTGTGATGAGGGAGGAGTTTTGCAAACGATTGTTGGGCAGGTTTGATACAGAAAGAGATGCCATCCAGGCTCAAGCACGGTTATACCATGAACAGCAATAGGAAAGCGAAGGAATAGATAAATTCATCCAACATAAACTTGGCCTGTTCAAGCACCTGAACCCAGGACAGCCTACATACAGAGTATTGGAGATAGTTGTCGCACTGTCAAAACCGGACATTAGGCCATTGTTGCATGGAACAATACAGGAGAGCGTAGAACTGTTTACATGGAAGGCACATGCCTATGAACGAGATAAGTAGGCAGAATGAAGAGAACAAATGCCGAACAGACACTGTCAACCTCCACTGCCAGTACTCCCATGTAGGTTATTGATGTCACGCGACCCCTGCTACCTGCCCTGCAGATTTCACAATCGCCACCGCAGCAAAAAATTCGACCTGCTATGCGCACAAGAGTGTTGCAAGTGACTTTCAGTACTGTGAGAGCTTTACAGGTCAATGTCGAACTTGAGAGAAAGGGTGTGATTGCCGTAATTGACAGTGCAGCAAGTCATAATTTTGTGCGGGAGGGTCTGATCCAGGCAATAACAACAGTGGTACTGCCACGTCACCTACAGTTTGCCACAACCAACCAACAGGGAGAGGCGAGAAGTGTCATGCATCTAAGAGTGGGAGTATGAGAGATCCGTACCAAATGTGGCATGTACATTATGCCGGACTTATGCGAAGAGATTATGCTGGGACTGTGATGGCTAATTGACAACCACACCATAATCGAACCACATCTCGACCGTCTGCACGTGAGGACACATGGAAGGTGGACACTGTATGCAGTGGGAGCAACGCCGCCGACAACACCTGCCATTCCGCTTGCTTAGTTTGTGCATGAGGAGCCCGGATATCAGCAACCACAGCTCCAACACCTGCTGGACCAGTATGCCAGTGTGTTCCACATTGATGGGAAGCTGCAGTGCATCTATGTCATCGAGCACAGGATCATCACAACACACGACGACCGGTGTACTCCAAACCACAAGACCCAGGTATTTTCTTCTGGCGTTTCATCAATCAGCAGGTATGTGAAATGCTAAATGATAATGTGATTGAACCCATGCAATGTCTCTACAACTCAGGCATTGCACTTGCCCCTAAGAAAGATGGCGAATGGAGGTTTTGTATTGATTTCTGCCCTTTGAACAAGATCGCTCTAAACATGCCACCTCCAGTAATTAATATAATTTGATGTTTAACGTACTAGATGGATGCATAGGAGATATTGCGATGGCCTACCTTGATGATGTGCTTGTATTCTCTAATAGTTGGGAAGAGCATTTACACCACCTGAGCCTTGTGTTCGAAAGGCTCGAATGCAACAAGCTCATGTACAATGTTGACAAGTGTAAGTTGGGTATGAGTAAAATTGAGTTTTTGGGACTCTGTGCAACAGGGAATCGACACGAACCAGAACAACAACGTGTGCAGGAAATTCAAAACAAACCCACACCCAGATCACGTAAACAGGTCCGCAAATACATTGGTTTAATCAATTGGTTGAGGGAATTTGTCCCAAATTTTTCTGTGATTACTGCAACATTAACTGCTTTGTTGTGTGAAAAACATAAATTTGTTTGGACACCTCAAGCCGACCAGGCATTCTGTGAAATCAAGCTCGATTTCCAGAATTGTAAACCACTTGCCAGGTTCGTACCAGAGTTACCTGTCATAGTACAGACAGGCGCTAGCCAGGAAGGGATCGGAGCAGTACTATATCACATGGAAACACACTAAGAAATACATATAAACTACCGCAGTGCAAAGTTTAGCGATATAAAATGCAAGTACCATGTAAATGAGCATGAGTGTTTTGCGATAGTGCACGCGCTGAGAAAGTACCAGCTGTACCTGTTAGTGAGACAGTTTACATTGAAAACCAACAACCGATGTCTTGTGTGGTTAGAGGGCATGCATAATGGGAAAAGTAAACTTGCCTGCTGGGCGCTATTGCTCCAGGAGTTTGACTTCAAGGTAAAACACGTGGCAGGGAAAACCAACGAGCTCGCCGATGCGCTATCCAGGAATCCTTGTCCGAATCGAATGGTAAAAGACAATGCAGAGTGGGAAGAGGCACTGCCATCTTGCCGTGATATGCCAACTGCAGACACACAAGCTCTTGTTTTACAGAACATTGTTGCGACACCACCCGTTGTACTTGACTTGTTAAAGAGGTACACACTGCGCAAGAAAATTCCCCAGATGCTGTGCAACACTGACAACACTGCCAAGTGGTACACAGAACACTGGAGAGTAGTGGACCAGTAAATTCCAACCAAACCCCCCTGGTAATTGCACGCTATGGAGAACCTACGTGCCGCAGGAGAAATAGGAACTTGTACTTAAGTATGCACATGACAGTTTAGCACATGGACACCCAGATTCCGAACAAACATGTAGAAATGTACAAAAGTTTTTTCACTGGCCAGGGGTTCAAGGAGACGTAAGAAAACATGTAAGAGTTGTATCATGTGCAATACCCGGAAGTCGCGGAGAACAGATGGCGATGCTCCACAGCAACCAAGGCAGCCAACTGAGCCTTTAAGATGGTAGCAGTTGACATCATGGGCCCGTACTTACGTACCAAGACTGGTAAGAGATTTCTTGTTGTCGCCATGGATTTGTTTGCCCGATAGACCTAGGCGTTTCCTGTCAGCAATGTTCGTGCACACACAGTCGCACAGTTAATGCAAATAGAATTATTTCAGAGATGGGGACATCCAGAGTATTTGCTAACTGATTATAATACGCAATTCGTAGGGCGGAAATGTAGAGAGTACTGTACCATGTGGGGAACAGAAGACTATATCAGCCCACACTACCATCCCAGGGCGAACCCAACCGAACATCGTAACCAGGACGTAAAAATTCAGCTATGCGTCCGATTAGGGGAGGATCATACCAGGTGGGCGGAGTTAATTCCGGAAGTAATGTTTTGTTTGAGAAACAGGGTAAATGCAGCAACCAGGAATACACCCGCAGAAATAAATGGTACAAGGTCGTGAACTACGTGCACCAGGAGCACCCCGCGAAAACCCCCCAATATTACCTGAGAGAATTGTAGAACACCAGACACAAATCCAAGAAGAAGCGAGGGCAAATAAAGCAAATTATTTTTATGTGTGGGTACCAGAGAGCAGGAGGCCGACACCCGAACTCGTACCCGGATTATATGTTTATGTCAGGAAAAAACCCACTATCGGCGGGAGCGAGGAACCATTGTGCCGGGCTGGCACACAAGTTGATTGGGTTAGTGAGAGTAACAGCGAAAATGGGTAATTCCATGTTTCTTGTAAAGTTGGGACCGAGACGAGTCACGAAATGTGACCATAACGACCTGTGTATAGCCTGCACCCCTGAAGGGAAGAGAGGTAAGGAGAAGCCGGAAAGCCAAGTACCTCAGAGAGTGCGACGTTGCGTACCAGGTGGTACGTGGAATAACAACAATGACGCGCGGCACAACAACACAAGTCCCATGACAACATACGTGGGAGACACAAACAATAACACTGAGAACACTGCATCATTTAGAAATTTCGCGCCAACAGAACACTCCACACCAGGAAGTGAAGGAAGAGGCGACGTAAGTGTACAGGTACCTGAGACAGAAACGAGTAGTAGTGAAACACCATTTCTGGGTTTTTCTGTTAAGGCCAGTGATAACAAATCAAAAGTAGCTTCAAAGGCTTCGAAAGTGTGAATGAAGAAAGTTGTAACTAAAGTGCACACGTATACCAAAACACTGCTAGTGCCGCTGATATTAGTTTTAAGGGGTTTCCCCAAGGCACAGCTGAATATGGTTATAACACCAGTGAAAACGTATGTCTTATCACCACAAGTGAAGGCAAGATGCCTTTCCGAGGTTTTCTAGCTCCCACAGGTGATGGGCTAGTAGGTCAGGAAATTTTTTAAGGGTTCGGGCAAAATAGTAGAAACATGTGTGTGAGGAAGAATTTAACATCCAATGTCAACACAACATGTCACTCGCAAGAGGCGAGGGGAGTAACCACTACGGCCCCACAACGTTGTTCCTGCCTACACCCCCACCCCCTGCAAATGCCACAGGATAAGAGTACCTCTGAGGCCATGCTCTTTGTGTCCTCAACTGGAGGTTCCAGTTCAGAGTAGGGCAGAGCCCGACATAGAAGTGTTACGTTGCTCGCACTGTCTTGACCTTCGAGGGAGGGGTCGTTTGAAGCCTGCTAACAGCCAGCAGTGGTCATACACAGCCCCATGATGGCGCTCACCACGCACGTGACACGTGTACATACACGTGCAGAAAGAGGCTCCAATTTTAACTTTCCTATAATAGAATATTAATTACAGTGTAAATTGTGTCTTCTATATTTTTCAGGGTCTAAAATGTCTTAAAGTGTTTGAAATGAATATGTCAGTATTGCAAAATGATTAGTTATGAATTCAAAGTGCACGCTGCATGGAGATAAATAACAGTAATATTATGGTGTGAATGCTGTCGTAAAGAGACATTAAAATGATACAGAACATTCATAAGAAAATCTAAAATGTAAAACAATATTTAAATTATTTATGCCACTTTATTTTCATATATAAAAAGTTTTATTTGGCGTGCAACCCCTTAGGCAGCTATGGTAGGTCCGTGCGATGCTAGCCTCAGTGCAGTCGTTGTAGGTCTGGCGAGGTAAGATACTGTCACGTACACACTTCAAACTTTTTGCACTGATATAGATTACCATAGCTCTTTCTCAGTAAACCGGTCAACCTTTGCTCTCATGCCTTTTTTGCCAGATAATTACCCCAGCATTATGTTTCTGCTTAAATAAATAATTTGTGCCCTTGCGGCCTTTTGAAACTTAAACGAGGAGAAAGGGAGAAAGATGCCGGAGAGGTCATGCGACCCACGCAACTTGAATCAGGTGCCATCCGCCTATGCTAAAGGTGTTTCATTGTAATTTCTAAATTATTGCTGCATGCAATTTTAAGGGCTTTGTTTTTATGCATGTATTCAAGGGTATTTTTCATGTTTAGTTATTTTACAGCCACATCTTTTGCGACCATATGGTTCATAGCCTCCAAGTCTATATTTGGGCCATCCATGCAGTTTGAGGGTTTATTTATGTAATATCATGCGCGCCACAATTTTATTCAGGGTTTTATGTCAATTTTATTCGGGGTTCTATGTCAATTTTAGTCAGGGTTCTATGTTAACTTTTTTCAGGTTTCAATGTATTTTCGTGTAATTGATCATTTGTATGTCTAACCATGCAGTCATTTCTCATGTCTGATTATCTTACCATCCAGCATGCTAGAGTCTCAAAAACGATTCAATCTGCCACAGAATAATTTTTCCAACCAGAATAATATTTTGTGTGACCAGAATCCGTCATCTTTGCAGAGAAATACACCATTTTCACCTGCACCACGTGCTCCGCTGCAACACTTATCCATCAGCATCGGTGCCATCTAATACTGCTTTCGCACGCTTGTGTGTTTATTTTGACCACTCATGCCGTGCCCCATCATTTTCCAAGTGTATTTATGTGATTGTATGTAAATTTGTATGGTGATATTTTTTAAGTCCTAGCCATCTATTTGTATAGACCGTCACCTCACCAACCATGTGCGGCAAGATGAGCCCCGACGAGTCTGCATTAGTGATGCCAAATAATCACACGTATTTACGTAACTTGTTAATTTTTGTCTCATTTCATTATTCTCTGCACCCTATCTTCAGGGAAAATCGTTAGTGCACCCTAGTGGCTGGCAACACCCTTCTCTTGTGTTTTCAAACGCCACAGAGTATTCATCCACTTAGGAAGTGTGCTAGAGTAACTGCGAGCTGGGGAGCACCCAACCGGAGTTGCCTAGACACGACCGTGAGTAATTCACTAATAAAATTCTGGCACATTTTTCTTTGTACGAGTGGTAATAATAAAAGGAAGTAGTACAGTGCAACAAGTGTTTCAATATTTGCAATGACAGCTACCTCTTGCCATTGTTTTCCAAAAGTTAAGTAATGATGTTTAGTATTGCAAAGTGTAGCGTAAGGACGCTCGGGTAAGACGGACACACAGAACCCACAGCATCCCTGAGAATCCTGAGTCTTAACAGTGTACTGACTGGGAAACACCGCTATCGCTCTCATCAGTGAGTAACTTGTGTCTTAGGTCGTCTCATGTCTCACGCGACAGCGTCAACATATTTAGTGCAAATATTATTTAAAACATATATATTAAGATAATGGGAACATATCTACTTAAATTACTTTGTAACAAGTTTCTTGAAGACAATAAGGTTATAAGGAAAGTAAAGTAATGATATTTTATGTTATTTTTAAGGTTTGCAGCTGTCTCCGACATCGCCCAGGAGACAGCGGAGAGGAGAGGAAGCCAGCAGCCAGCTGGCGAGCCGAACCAGAGGCAGCCAGACAACACCAGGGAGAAGAGGGAGCCCTGGCACTTCGTAGTGCTGAGAGGAGGAGACAACACTGCCAGGGTGTCCGAGACAGCTATCACTGCCGTCCTTACCGCCGCTGGCAACATCCCTAAGCGCTGCTGGCGGATCCACAGTCAGGCCACGGGTCACTGGACCAACCTCCTCCAAGTTGCCTTCGCCCAGGAGAAGGGGGCGGCTAAACTGATGGAAAAAAGCCTGCTGGTCCAGGGAGCGCGCCTCGTGGCCGAGAAGAACCACGCCAGACCTACTTTCAAGCAACAACAGGGTCAGAAGAAGGACTACCGGCAGCACAACACGCAGGGCGAGGTAATGCTGGAGCTGGCATCACTGCTAGCTGCAGCATTGCCTCGTCTACATAGGTACACTAGCCAGCCCTGTGTTTGGATCGCAGGTTCCTCTGCCGGTCTAGCTCCTGCTTCCGTTAGAGGGAGGGGATCAGTTCCCGGGTTTTTGGGCAATAGAATACATCAAAAATACACATAGAACACACATAACACAAAACATTTACGCAAAACCAAATTAAAACACATACAACACGCCCAGATCGCAGTGTTTGCAAGCCTCCTGGGCTGGCAGGATTTTCCTGTCGGTCCGGGGTGGATTTGTTAAAATTACTGCGGTCTGGGCCTCACATATAAGTCGAACCATACACCTCATGCTGCCAGGAGATCCCTACACACCTACACATGAGACATCACGCACACTACATTCAGTTTAGCCATAGCTAGAAATCTAATAACACCAGACACAACACACGCCCGACACACATTAAACACAGAAAACCCTGCGGAAAATGTAAATTAGCAAATAAAAAATTCGTTTCCATGTTAACATGTTAATCACAGTGTATATTAGCTAATTTAGTCATAGTAAATTTAATTGAGCACTGCCAGATGTTATTATACACCAATAACAACACAATTACTTACTATATTAAACACTAGGACTAGCTAGACAAGGGTTTACCCTGAAGTATAATTAATAATTATTAACTAACAGAATCCTTTCGACGCTTTCTAGTAACATTTGCCTAGTATTAATTCACGTATTTAAAAACATAAAAACACAAAAATCAAAAATTAAATAAAAATCATAAAAAATATAAAAATTATAAATAGCCAATTAAAAATAATTCTAGATATTTACTAACTCCCCAGATGCCAATTGGACGAGTTCGCCACTGAAGGACACTGCCTCGAAAGAAATTTTTTTCAAAAAATTTTCACTCTAAAAATTCTCTCCCCCCCCCCCCCACAAGGTGTCGGGGTCGCGGACTTTTGCGGCCTTTTTTCGTGGATGCCACCTGGATTGGGGCCTCGCAGGTTGAGGCTGGTGCTCTTGTGACTGCCATGAATTTAAATAAGATCTCTGAACAATAATAAACTAATAAATATTACGTTTTTATTTAATTTTCAACTTTTCACCCAAATTTTTATATTTCACCAGATATTCATCCCAGATTTTTATTTTATTTCGTGCTCCTCCCCCGCCCCCCTTCCTCGTGTTTATCACAATATCCATGGTAGGCGTAGAGGTCCCTGTGACCTGAATGCAAGACCTGCAATTCCATGATTAATAATTTGGTAGGGGAGCAGGGCCCCTCACTTTTTAGCAGTTTAGCAGTCACACCTCAGTACAATGCCAGACCTCCGAGGGTGAGGACCCACCATGACGCTCCAACCCAAAAAAATATACACCTTTTGCACACTCTTGCACCAAACTATACACATCAATTCACACAAAATAAAAACAAAATTGAATGATTAATTTTATTAAATTAATTGGATCAATAAGTCAAATTGCATCCCATTAATTTTATCGGATTAAGATTTTTTTTAAATGAACTGGATTAAGATCGGATTAATCCTTAGTCCGATCAATAAATTTGATATTAAATTGATAATACTATTAATCAAAAGTGAAGTGAAACCATCACGCCCCTACTACAATTCAGAAACTGTCTTACTGGTCTAGGTAATAATTGGTTCATATTACTGTAGGCTCATTGATAGTGACAACGAAACAAGCTTAGTGCCGACTTAAGAACAGCACATATAATAATTTTTTTTATTTGCAACACTTGAAACCGTACATAAATTTGGGTCTGAAAGGGTTAATTTATTATTTCTGGTGTTGCAAATTAGAAATGTTTCGATGCGTGCTGTACTTAAGACGGCAGAGAACTTGTTTCGTTATCTCAACCAATAAGCTGTAGTCTTCGTGCTTGCTGATCAGTGGTATAGGCTGTTCAGTGTAAAGTGAGCACTTTTGAGGCCCTAGTTACTTTTTCATTTCAACCATTTTTTATCCCTTAATCACCAATTTAAATAAATATTGTCATATAAGTAATAAACACAGTGTGTATATTCCATCGCATTCGGAAGTTAGTTCGAAGGCTAAAATAATATAGCCTATATTTATTTACTATTATTCCAGATGAGGAGGCTTTCAAAAGTGCTCACTTTATCGTGAATGGTCTATACGGGCCAATCATAACGTAGCGCAGTAACATCAGTGAGTGAAGAGATTTGGGCGGCTCTTAACTTCGAGGTCTTGAGAGCCAATGAGGGTGACTGAAGTGAATATGGAGCGGCGCCAGAATGAAGGGGCGGGGGAAGATCCCCGAGAAGACCCGCCGACCAACGGCGGTGACCCGGCCGCGGATTGAACCCGGTTCGCCTTGGGGGGAGGCGAGCGTGCTAATCGCTTAGCCATCGTGGCTCCCCGCAGTAACATGATTTGGAAAACAGTTATCCCAAGGAAGATCATTGGACAGTACACTGAGCCTCGCAGAATACGTGCGGGTCAAATACTACCTACCTGTGCAACATGTTGACGATTGTCTATTATGGGCATGAAACTGTTAGCATTTGCAGTGGTACGACGTTAGTTAGTTTTACCTGTTCAGTGCCCGTGTCCTTGATGAAATGCATGTTAGGCCTAGGCTTGGAGGATGCTTATGGTGGGAACTGTACGCAACAACGACTCACTGGCCCGGCGGTGTTTCGAGAGTCTTCCATGTCAGAAAATTGATTTGCGGAAAATTTCTGCATTCCACATTTGTGGAAAGTTAAAGGCCTGCCTACAATCGATCGTTCCTGTGGAAGTGGACATGTCCGAAACTCAGCGTCAAGTGACGTCACATTGACGCAAATGCGTTGTTCGAAGTGAGCTTTCAGAATCTGACACTAGGTTGCATCAAATTCGGCACATTATGTGTTGTTACGTAGTGATGTCTGAATTTGCTGAATTATTGATTATTTAACGTTTACGGAATGCCTTAAAGGTTTTATTTTTAAATAAGTTTGCCAATTGACATCCAAATTTATTTTTTTTAACTTCGGGTTTAAAGGTTTTGGCATTAAAATAAAATTGTCAGACCGAATGAATACATCACTAATCATTTATTAGCATTTCATCACATTTGTTTTGAGAAAGCCCACCTTGCTGAAACAATGTTTACATTAATAACGTAAACATTCCACAAATGCGTGCGAAAGTATTTGTTGTCTTGTTCTTTTCCTCTCAGCTTAGGAAACAACTTGGGACGAAAGTTCAATTTTCCGAATGTTTCAACTTGGGACACAGGTTGACTTGGGACACGGCAGCTTGGGACAGCGCCATGACGTCAGAGGGTCACGTGCACCAATCGGCGCATCCTTGTCCTAAGACACAGGTTGGGATAGCGCAATTGTAGCCAGGCCTTTATGGTGACATCAACGAACGCGGAGAAGTTCACAGTTTGCGAGAAGCGCGCTCGACGAACCTACAGCTCACACCAAGATTGCAGAACTTGAGCTCGGAAACTAATTCGAGACCGAACGGGTTGAAAATAAAGCCCTTAACCGACACGCACAAGAACCAAGGATTATACATCTTGATGAAGGTTTAAGCTTACGTAGAAAAGCTGGTATTTCGCAACATCATACAGTTAATGACTAGTAATGAAGTCGTATTTCGACACATGAATAAGTTTGTAGGGCGTATTTTATATGGAGTCACGGTTCTTCCGATTGTTGTGGCCAGCTGAAAGAAATTTCGGAATATCTAGTTAGAGCCCTGAATGCCAATAGGCATGTATATATTTCCTGCAGTTTCGTCAGCCACTTTAGAAATTCAGTTATACAACTTAATAAATTATTGCGATGGATTTCGCATTTATTATTGAGCTATAGCCTGGTCTTTTCGGGGTACTTTCACACTTCCTGAACAAAACCTACGAAAAATCTCCCTTTATATGATACGGAAATTGTTTCCTAAAAACAATCATATATTGCAAACCTTTTACACTTATTTTCACTTACATTTTGTCTATAAATTGTTATAAATCATTAACTAGCTAAATTCTAATAAATGGAAATTTCACTGATTCAATCATTCAAACGTATATGATGATTCAACAGTCACTTCAGTGAATTTTACTGATCAATCAGTGAAAAATGCCAGATTTCCTTCACATATTGATTCAGCGACATTTTCCACTGATTCATCAGTCGTTTTTTTCACTGTTTACTCAGTGGTCTATTTTTGACTAATGAATCAGTTAAACAGCGTGTAAAAATGGCTACTAAACAATGTTTATCAAGTGAAATAACAACGAATAAATTAATAAAACCAATACAAAATACTTTCTAAAATGTGTTTCGTCATTTTATGAGGTAATATGAACACTCGGGCTTGCATTCCGTTTTTACGTCTTTCATTTCGTTTTCATGTAATCGTCACAGAGCTCTGTTTGAAGGTTTAAACTGCATATAATGTGATAAAGAGAGTGCACACATATATAGTATTTGTTTTAACAATACTGTCGGTAGCAATTAAACCAAAAACGAAAAGAAAGGGCATACAGTTTGAAAACATACTTTCGAAGAGGACATATAACACAAACATTTTCCTCTTGAATATCGATCTTAACTTCGTAGCTTGGATGGTAAGGTAACGATCTAATAACCAAATGGAGGTGGTGTGGGTTCAATCCCGATCTCCCCCAAAAAATGTTTTACTTTACTAAATTACGGTAAATTTCGTAATAATGACAGTAACTATCATAAATATGTTTATTTCTCGAAATTATTTTGCTAAATTCGATTTAAAAAAAAAACAATATTCAATCCACAGCACGCAGTTGGCCGTCACTTATTCAATCAGTGAAATGGTTTCACTGAAACAATTCATGGAGGCGGTATGGAAAACAGTTCTGACTGTAGTAATATGAATAGGTTTTCCCGAATCTCTTAACTACCTATTCGTTCGATATTTCCTGCACCTCCCGGCACTATATTTTCCTATTTCGTTTTTATGAGCACAATACTGTCAGTTGCCAATATTATAAACATTAATCGTTTATTTCCTCCACGATATTAATATAATGCAAATTACGTACGTCTAACATAAACAGCAAACATGTTTATTTCATTTCGACGTAAAAAGCACTGCAAAAAGTAAATCATTTGTCGCTACTAAAATTAATGTAAGCTAGGCACCCTACTTAATATTCCGGTTATGTTGGCATAAAAACTGACATTGCCCAACTTAAATCGTCAATATGATAAAAACGTACTATACTCCAGATACAGTAACTAATTCAATTATTTTTCTGCATCTGCCTATCCTGTCACAGTTGCCTCCTTCAAACTTAAGTTTTGAATAGTATGTAGCAGAAGGAGGTAGGTACTCGCCAATTTAAGGCACGGTCCATAATGGACACAGAAAAAAGAGAGATTAAGAGCCGTATATAGTTGTCATAAGAGTCCCAATGCAAGCAATTGCATTATCTAGTCTAATTTTAAGAAATATATATGCAATATCTAGAATTTTATTTTCAGTGAAGAAATAATAATCAGTTGGCAATTTGTAAATTTGGCTATTGAAACATAAACGTGGTTGTTGAAAAGTGTCTTTAAGTCAGCATAAGTCGCTATAAGTAGCACTCTGCCTACGATATTTATTATCCATTTAAGGCGTGTTAAACTATAAAGGCTTTTCACGATAAAGTAAGCACTTTTTGAAATCAACCTTAGAAAAAAGCCACTGCTCCTGCCTGCTTATATTGTGACGAGCGAGTTGAGTGACATGCGCACAGTAAAGTTGGTAACGATGGACGGAAAATAGTTCCATATCTTAACGTCGAATAAAAAGAGTTAGGTGACCATTTGTGATAACTTAAATTATTTATTTCGGTTCTGTTTCTATAATGCATCACAGTGTAAAAATGAACATGTTTGTAAAATGTTTACTTATGTCACTGTTTCACTGGACCGACGCATGGATAAAGCGATGAGGGCCATGTCAGTGTTAATTTTACATAAGGCGGAAGAATACACAATGCGCGTGCGAGTAGATCTTAAGCAGGTCTTTCAAAAGTGCTCATTTTACCGTGAACTGCCTATAGCAACAATGCTGTACATTTTCCGAAGAGATTGTTGTATTTAAACACAGTAGTCACCGCTTAAAATCCCGAGGAAACAGAACTCGCGCGAAGAAGCGTGTTCATACTGTTCTCTAACGCCGTCTCGATGCGCTTCCTCAATAACCGGACACGTGACCTAGAGGCCGCCTCCTGCCAATGCAGACCGTGTTTCAGACTCCTGGTGGAGTCGTTCCCGGAATCTCACGCGGGTGACTCGTGCCGGAAGATGCCTCTGCTGGGCGGGTTTCCTCGCGAATCTCCCGATTCCCCCGCTCCTTTTCATTCCGGCCCTGCTCCACACCCGCCTCGCTTCGCCCTCGTCGGCTTTAGAGACCTCGATGTTAACGGTTCCGCCTGCCTGGCGTTTGAACTGCGCAGCAGAGCGTTCGAATTTTGGGTTTTTTTTTTTTGACGAAACTATTAAACATGCCCGCAGTATGTTTATCTACGAAAGTACGTCATACCCCAGAGAAGGACGGGATAGAAGTCTAAAGATACCACACATGCTGGAAATTTTTTTTTTCGGAGCCCTCCAGTATAGTTAATAACGGCTATTTCAGACTGCCGTGATCTTATGACATACTTCCCGGGCACGAACCGACTACGATACGAGCCTGCGCTGAAATTTACGAAAGGCTTTCCATCGACAAAATGGTAAGTCCCGTGTGTGCACGCAGCATCGCGAGAAAAAACTACACGCCAGTTCAGAGCCCTGCGCTTAAGCAGGTTTTACGCGACGCAATTATCTTTTCGCGCAGCTCCTCGCGCGCGCAATCGCTCGCGCAAGAATTGCAATGAAATCTCTCTTGTTCGCTCCATGTCCCTTTCTACACGGCGCAATGTAACAACGCGATATAGATGAAATCTGTTTCCTTCCCGCCATACAGTTGTACAAATGGATAAGCTAAAGCTCAAGGCATTGTGTGTATTGACAATGACGGAAATGTTTATGATTAAAAAGAAAATAATTGTGAACCACGTAAGAACCAAATGTTTTATTTTAGGTTGTAAATACGGTACTTTGGAAATTATTACTGCCGATTTTTTTTTTGCTCTGCATTTAAATCACAATAATGGCCACAACCTTTTAAAGCATTCTCGTGCAAATGTTAGTTGTGATAATTCGGCGACTCTGTATTGTAGAGCACTGGAAACTTTTTGCATTCGTCTAATAAACGCAAAACGCTATCACGTGTCCATTCCATTTTTGTTTACACTCGCCACGTGCGCACTTCAGGATGGCCAATCCCGTTGCTTGTCCCGAGCTACTTGCGTGGTCTTGCATAGAGCATGTTCTATCCATAGAAATATAGAGCATGTTCTATCCTCGGAAATTGTGCCGCCGCTTGCGTTGCGTGTGAAATTCCGAGAATTTTGTGTCTGAGCTACAATGCAAGGTTAGCAGATTGCAAGGGAATTGCGCGTACATTGCGTCGTGCAAAACCTGCTTTAGAGACTATGGTATAGCTCCTACGCCTCTTGGCCAAAAAAATATAATTAAATAAAGAAGAAAACGATGCAGTCTCCACTCACCAGGTCCTCTTTGTGTAGGACTCGTCTCAGCTCCTCCTTGTCGCCGTCCATGAAGACGCATGCGGTGTCCTGCTCCTCCAACATCTCGATAAAACGTCACTATATAAATCTGTCAAAACAACAATAACCTTCCAAACATTACTTTCAAGTTTATTTTCGGGTTTTTTTTTTTTTTTTTTTTTTTTTTTTTTAAATTCCTTCCGCCACCGAGGTAGAAGGTTTAAGAGAGCATGTGACTACCTTTTCCATGTCGTTACCAACTTTATACTGACCGCATACCAGGCAAGGTGCACGTGAAATGTAGGTGCGGTAACATTTTTCAAACGTTTTATAAATATTTTCGACGTGCAAATACTGACAAATGCGTCAGACTCAGGGTTTAATATCTACAGCAAACTTGAACATATTTTCCAAGGGTTTTGCAGCGATATAACCAGACGAAGTAAGTGTATGAGGATAGGTCTGGGCTTTGGCAGTAAAACATTATTTTTTTTTAAATATTTCATTTGGCTAGTGTCGCCCGCCTCCAAAACAAGCAGGTTTTCAGGATCAATTTGTTCTGCTTTTTTTTTTTATGGCAGTACCAAGCCATATGCTGTGCTTATTTATTTTGAGAAATAGTATATATTTCTATCATTTCCAGCCTGTATCTTTTAGTAGTAGAGTTGTGCATTTGCACGTATAATTACGCTGCCGAAAGAAGAAAGTGTATTTGTTTATCTGGTAAGGTCTGCACTAGCTATTCGCGGATATTTCCGTGTGGTACCCGTCTCTTGAGTCTAGTTTTTTCTGGCAGTGTTGTGGAGCAAACGGGTTCAGCGGACAACAAGGTGAGCTACCGACTAGGAAAGGCCGTTGCTAAGTATCGTGTGCTCATCAGCAAGTAACTTCTCTACACCTCAGTTCTCTCCACACGCGCGCCCACTAATATATCTTATTACATGAAACACGCAGTTCCAGGTCGTTCTAGCATACGCTTAAAGGCTGTTCACGGTCAAATGAGCACTTTTAAAAAAGTCCTAATTAAGATCTACTTATATGCGCATTGCGTATTATTCCGCCATGTGTAAAATTAACATTTCCGCGATTCTCGACACTTAATACGTGCATCAGTCAAGTCAAAACTCTGGAATTTTTAGGAAAAGAAAGATATTATTTGCTGATTCTTTCACTTATATGCATTAAGAAAACAGGAAGAAAAACTAATATTTCAGTATTTCTAAATGTTCGCGTAACACTTTTAATTTAACGTAATAGCAAGGGGCTAATTTTCTTCCATCGTTATAGGCTATTGACTGTAAAATGAGTACTTTTGAAATCTCTACTTAAGATCTACTTGTATATACGCTGTGTGTTCTTCCGCCTTATGTAAAATTAACATTACCATGGGTCTCATCACTTTATTCAAGCGTCGGTCAAGTGAAACTGTGAAATTATTAGAAAAGTAAATATGGTACAAATCTACTCATTTTTACACTTCAGTGCATTAAAAAAAAAACAGAAAACGAGAAAAATAATTTAAGTTACGACAAATAGTTACCTAGCACTTTATATTCGACGTTAATATAGGAAACTATTTTCCCCTCCATCGTTACCAACTTTACTGGGCACAAGTCACTCAGTGCATCCGTTAAAATATATGCAGGTAGGGGCAGTGACTGTTTTCTAAGGTTGATTTCAAAAGTGCTCACTTTATCGTGAACAGCCTTTACCAATTTTACTGGGCGCTTGCCAGTCATTGTACCTACCCATTAAAACATATGCAGTTCGGAGAAGACACTT
Organism: Dryococelus australis; assembly: GCA_029891345.1. Lineage (NCBI taxonomy): Eukaryota > Metazoa > Arthropoda > Insecta > Phasmatodea > Phasmatidae > Dryococelus > Dryococelus australis. Next base: position 72,359,158 of record CM057002.1, on the reverse strand, counting down.
TTCAAAGGTTGATTTCAAAAGTGCTCAAATAATCGTGGACAGCCTATACTACTTTACTGTTACACGGTGCATGCTTAATTGTAACATCTTAAGTATGAGAATTTACAATGTGGCTGACGGATACACAAAACCGAATACAATAAATCAAGCAAAGTTTAACATAAGTGCTCATTTACACTCGAAATATCTCTGGATTTAATACGGAAAACTCTGTAATTAAAAAGACCACTCCATTTTTAATTTTTTTTTTTTTTTTTTATAATTTCGTTACTACGCAAGAAGTATTGTGATCGATGTATGTACATATTGTGATAAAAACCGAGGAAAAATTTCAGCAAGAATAAAATTTCTAAGTTCTAAGAAACAGAATCCAAGCTTCAGAGACACGTTTATTTTAGGGGTTATAAATGGTCACGTGATTTTATCATTGAAGAAGAAAGTGGGAGAAAAATATGTGTAAGCCTAAGGAAGATTTGCACGCAAACCGATGACTAACGGGTAAGCTCAGACGCGGTGGATGACTCAGATAAAGGCATAGGGGCCGAGAAAGAGAACTCGGATGGAACTATATCATGAACAGCGGGATTATGGGAGACAAGGGAGAATGGAGAAGAAGGCTTTTCTGGGTTTAAACATTTCACGAGAAGTAATTTATAAGGGTCCCATTGTAATCAAAGAAAAGATCCAAACTTCCTCTGCCGTTTGCGGGTTGGTCAGATATTTTTTCTGACCTACCTTAAAACTAAGCGGAGAGTCGGAGGTCCAGGGTAGGTATAGGACCTAAGTGCGTCTCAGGGCTGAGCCCCTTACGCCTAGACATGCAGGGAAGTTTCTAACTACAAGGGCACATGCTCACGGCTGTACTGGGATTGGGAAAACTTGACCGCGATTGGGACCAACTTTACATACCATGCTAACTTAATCTAAATTACGAGGGAGCGGGATAAAACCGGCATAGGCGCCGTATAAACCCCTCGACAGAAAATAAAATGCAATTTATGAAATAGAAAAAGGTTTCTACTAGAATACAGGATGGGAAAGGATAAGAATTATTGAAAGGGTGTTTTTGAAACACTAGAAGAAAAATATTGAGAGAGGGGCTATCCTTTGTTTTGCTGGTCGCGCTGGATTTAGTTTGTAAACACGGGGGTGGGAAGTACCAGCCCCCTGGTGGAGGGGAAGATGCGCTATTGGGCATTACCCCTCCCGTGCCACCAGTCGACACCTGAAACAAAAACAATAAGGGGAAGAGAACAGAAAGAGTCGGTGGAGACGCCATGGTCATAGGCCGCCTTAAATCACAGAAATTTGAAATGCAGGCACTCACCCATGCACCAGAATAATATTAATTCCGTTAACCCATATTACTGCAATAAATTAAATTACAAAATACACTCCTTCACAAAATAATTAACAAATAATTAGTGAACCATTATGTGACACAGAACAAGGCAAACCAAACGCCGCATAGCCCTTGGCTGACGTCGGGCCTGTGAGTTGCATTGCAAACAAACAAACAAACAAACAAACAAACACACACACACATATTTGCTACAGAGCTTCTCTCACCCGACAGCTGTTTGTATGTATGTTCCGTCGCCACTGCCGATTCCAGTGCGGCCTCTTGGCAGTTTACCAGCAACAACTGAGAAGTCTGTGGCTTAGTGTACTCTCTGCAGCAGATGGTGAGGGTTGTGGAGTGGCATACCTACACTAGCATTCACTATAGTGCGTCTCACTCTTAGATTGCAGTAAAGAGTGCACGACACGCTCTGTTTCCAGGTGGCTAGAGTTATCAACAGCCAAGAGGTTATGTAAGTAGTAGGGGCGTAGGGGTCTTACTTCACTTTTGGATAATCGGATTAACCCTTTGTTATCAAATTGATTGAAGAGGTTAATCTTTAATCCGATTTTAATCAGTTCAAATTTTAACCCGATGGGATTAAATCGTAATCCGATCTTAACCCAATCAAATTAATTTTATCAAATTTCTTTGATGAAAAAATTTGATCGAATTTCTTTGATGGAAATTTTTTTTGTGTAGTTTGGTGTAAGAGTGTGCTAAGGAACGAGTTTCTATTTTCTTTCTTTTTGTGGGTTGGCGAGCAGCTCTGGTACATTCTCACCCTCGGAGCTCTGGCATTGTACTGAGGTGTGGTGTGTTGGGGAAAAGGTATGTGTTGAGTTTTGTGCAAGAGTGGCATAAGTGTTTATTTGTGTTTGTAGTGGGATATTTCTATAGACAGTGTTGGGAGATAGGCGACTTTGAAAGATAGAATTCCAAGAGAAATTTCAAAGTCTTTAAACGCATATAACCGAAATATATTTCAAACGAGTTCTACCTATCAATATAAATAAATAACACGGGACAAGTATAATGAACCCAACTATGTGAATAACCTGGTCACATAAAGAAACAAGTGCTAAACGATCACAACTATGTGAGTTTCCAGGTGACATAAATAAAATTAATTAAAAATATATAACGAAGCAAAAATGTCCATATAAATTAAATGGCAGTCTTCCTAAACACAATAACAATGGATTTGAAAACATGTAACAAATTACACTGCTTGATGCCTCAGAGTTGTGCACGTACCTTACATGATTTTTAAACACGTCCATCTGTATGTGAGACTGGTGAATGACTGGCATCAGTACAGGATTTGCAGACTCATATAAGCTTTCTCGAGCACCGCTTGGCATGCGACCTTTCACAATGAAAGCTTAGCGAATCCCATAGTTAACACTCATAGAGGAACTTCTGAAATGGAATCCACATGTGAAACAGCGATTATTTAAAAGTAATTAATTTATTAGCCCTTGTAAAAAAAAAAAAACAAAATGTTTAACAAGAATCGCGATTAACAGTAAGTGATGTTGATAAATGTCCATTCGCTCGGAAGTTTACTGCAGCACTGACTGGGATATACCACTTACATCAACTTATAAGCTAAATGAGGTGTTGAGAGCAAACAGAACCTATGTTTGATTACATACTGAACTGAAAAACTCGGAAATGAACAAAAAGAGATGTGAATACATGTAAATACAAAATGGGTGTTTCCAAATAAATTAAACAGTTGATGTAACTATGTGACTATCCTGGTTTAAAAAAAAAAGAATTCAATATATAAAGTACACGTAATGAAATCGCACAAGCACCTCTCCCAAAAGACATATGTCCGGCTGGGAGGTCAGTGAAGAAATGATGTCAGTATAGGATTTGCAGAGACTTATAAGCATGATTATATGTGTGTAGTGCATTCGACATCTGGCTGGCTGGGAGGTCAGTCAAGGAGTCAGATGTGGAGCTCACGGCCAAGTTGAAATTATGGCAAAAACTCTGAATACGACTCACTAAATAAATTACAGAACCTATTTCCCTACTTTTAATGAGCTATTATCCACTAACAATTTAGTCATGTCTTCCTGAACGATTTACATGAAATTTAAAAATAAACTTACTCCAATTTTTAATGCAAGTTTCACTTCCCTGTAAAAAATATATTTCTCTATCATAAGAATAATTCACTTTTAACACAATTTCCATCGAAGTGTAAGGATACTTGGATGGCATGAAGAAGGACTTAATCCCACAAAGCATAATCCAGCAACACTTTATAGAAACTTGTTATATGTTTTAACAAGCAATCAAACTTCCTCGAAGAAAAATTATTTTTAATAATGGACATACTATGTCGACCCGAATAATGCTCAAACAAATTTCTGTTAAGTCGGGAAAATTCACTGCAGTTGTTAACGAAACATAGTTTAAAATACTATGAACTTTCGTAGACCAAGATCAGAAACATAGTTTAGACGATAAAAACTTATAAAATTATTTCAAAATAATGGACAAGCTATATATGGCTTAATACATGAAAAAAAATTCCCCTGATAAATTAAAAGTTATAAAAATGTTTAAATTAAAATAATTGCTGAAGCCCGAAGTAGGTACTATCGCTTAACGAGAGGTGAAGCCTGCTGACTGTGGCTCTGCTAGCTCTTCGATTGTCGTGCGGGACCCTGGCAGCCATCGACCTGCCCAGTGAAGAGGTGCTTCAGAGGAGAGATTGATGTATGCATGTATCCAGGACAAGGGTTGACGTAAAACTAACATGGTACTGGTCAGTAAGAAATGGTCAGATTGCTCCTGCTTGCACCCCCTCCCACTTTTCACACCACACTGCATTTTTGGCGATGCGACCCACTCTCCCTCCATCCCAGAACGGTTTTTCGGATAGTTGGAATATTGCCCTGGCTATGGAGAGCGCTACGCACCTCCTCACCGATTCCCAGCCCCTTAGCGACCCGACCCGTCCTCCCATCCACCCCAGAACATGTTTTCGGATAGTTGTAATAGTGCCCTATCAATGGAGGGTGCTACGCACCCTTCCTCGACTCCCACCCCTACTCCAGAGCACATGTTTTCCGCAACGAGGAGTGCCTTCAGCCATTATGCGCCTCCTCCCCTTCTTCCACCCCAGCCCATAAGGCTGAATATTTTGAACCCACCTGAAGCGGTGAGCTGTTTCCAAAACTATGCTCTACCCATGAATGGTGGATTCTCCCGAAACTCTGCCCTGTCCGGTTCTGTGAGAGGAGCACTTATTCCTCCTGCCCACCCCTTCCCATGACTCGCCATACCTAGTGCTAGTCAACAGTCTTCAAACCTTTATTCCAGGGATGTTTGAAAAATTCTCTCATTTCGAGTCTAAAGTGTCTGAACGTTTATTTCCATCGAATAATTACTTAAGAAGTTTTGCTGAACAATGATTTCCTTAACACCAATAATTATATTGAAAATAATAGATGTATATATAAATAACTGTACTTACGGAAATGCAATTTATTGTTTCCGAATAACTTTGGGTAATGCGATAAATTGTTTTTTTTTTACACCTCTTCTACCAAATCCCACATAGCGAAGTGAAAACTTTTATGAATCTTTGATGAAATTTTCAAAAAGTAATTTAATTTCTTCCATTGTTATAAATAGTGAATTCAAGGCTATGAAGGAAATGAAATTATAACATTTATTTTCTAATACCAGAACCAAACTTGCTTGTATGGTTGTCTAAACCCAGTCTGGATGTTTAAGAGAAACTATATGAAAGTGATGTTAGGAACACGCAATGAACATCGAGCTAGATTTAGTCATATCTTACTCGTTCTTCTATCCTCTCTACAGCATTGAATCCGATCGTTAATGCAGGATCAATATTTCAAATCTTTTGTCATAGGGAACGTTTATGTAAAACTGTACCCCCTCCCTGCATAAAATTATTTTTAGGAAAAAATCTAATTTAAGAAATAAATCAGTTGAGAATATTTTTAATCATTTTTTCAAGAAATGTATAATTAAAAGAATTTAAGCTCACTAGATTATCGCTCAAACATTAATCCAATGAAACGATATTCTAAATATCCATTTGGAGAACTTACTTTTTTGCAGTTCATGTTTGTAAAAACCACTTTTTATAGGATCTCCATCATAGGTTTTAAGGTATTGTCCATAACTTTTTCGGGTGCCATCTTGATAGTTCTATAATATCTGGAATTATAATAGTTAACCATTTTAGGCAAAACATCCCCCCATTTGTAAGTCCCCCTTGATGTGAAATGCTTGTATATTCATTGCTTAATAGATTTGTTGTATCATTCCACAACACTGTCTTAAACATCCAAATATGTTGCGTAGTGATTGATAACATATTCGGTCATTAGTTTCCGGAATGGAGCAGAAAAAAATTCGAATCCTCTATCGGTTTGGAGCGAATTTAGCATTCTCTCTTTGAAAACGATCTTCATTGCATTGGTAACCTGTTTCCCAGTTTTGTTTTTCAAAGATATACCCCAACCATATTTCGAATAAATGTCTATTACGGTTAAAATATACTTGAATCCCTTGTTGTATGTGGAAAGTAATGTCATTTCACACAAATTGGCTTGAAAAAGATCATTTAAACCATGAGTTATAACTCTTATTCTAGGATATCTTATCCTTTCAGCGGTGTGAAGCTCTTGAGCATTCTTACTGAACTTCATTGGTAATATAAGTCTTCTTTCAACTCTTCAATAATAGAAGCAACTCTGTTCGTATGTGAATTATTCCCAGACTCTCTCGTAGCGATGAGAGGTTTTAATCTATCGACCAATTCATTAGGATTTTTCCAATATGCAGGAGAAAACCGATCACCAACTTCATCTTTATATATTCATCTTCCGACAATATCGCTTAATAAATGTAGTTTCGGGTTGTTTTCATCTCCTAAACAATCATTTGCATGTGTACGACGAACAAGTTCATTGTATCTCTGAAAATTGGAGTCGGAATATCCATTTCGAAAGTTTTTAAACAATAATTCAAACAATCCTTATATCACATCAGTTACATAATCACCTATTTTAATTTTATTGTCAGGCAAAAATTTTATTACTGAATCTCCAAGGAACTAGGTGTTGTCATGTCTAAAAACACCTAATGTCGTATTGCGCATAGGTGAAGTATGTTTTCAAGCTAAATAATAATGTGTTAATTGAGGAAGGGGTTCCTTTTTGTTCTTAATTGTTAAAGGTTTTTCTTCCGATTTAATTTCCAAGCTGATTCTTTAGGTTTATTCAACATAGAATGCAATGTATCAGTAATACTCATAACAGGTTTAACTACATATTTGTTTAAAACATCCTGTTCCATACGGACTCATTTGGCTTGCAAATATTTCTCATTCACAGTAGATATAGCATTATGTAATTCTGAAGTAGAGGCAGGCATTTTTGATTATATTACATTAAATTCAAACAATTTATATATGAATTAAGTAATTGGTTTTCTAACTGTTGCAGTAGGTCGAATATTTTGTAATTTTTTTCAATCTTATCGACTTTACTTAAAACAGTGTCTAATTTAGCTACAGTTTAAGCTTTCAAGTAATTGATAAAATTATTTATTTGTGTTTCCAAATGATTATTTTGTTTTCTCAGATCTGTTTGTGTAACTAAACCAAATTTTTTATAAATCAATTCATCACTTATATATTGCATTATTTCTTCCATTCATGTTTCAAGTTCTTTTGTAATAGTAGCACTCACCACTTCATTCATTACAACTCTTAAATTATCTTGCATTTCTGCAAGTTGTGTTGTAAGAATTATGTTTGTCATATTGTTTAAGTCTTTAATAAATATATTTAAACATTCTGCTATTCTAAATGCATTACTCTGTAAATCATCACTAATATTTATAAACAGTATAATTCAAATCAACTAACTTTATTAATTTCTCTTGAATATCGATTGAGCGCGATTTAAGTATGTTTAGTGTAATGGTGTTTAAGTCTTCCACATAATGTGTATTTACCAAATCAGTATCTTTCACAGCCATACCCATATTATGTAATATATGCCCATTGAAATCACAATTCACATCGCGATTTTTGGTTAAACAGGTATTGTAGTGATTATGTTTTAACCCCTAAGACCAAACTTAGAAATGCTCACTGTTCTTCGGCTGGAAGTAAAAAACTGTCATATCCAGACTTATATCTGTCTTAACATAGGGAAGCGTAGGTGTAATCGTCAAAAAACCACAGTTGTCTTTCCAACAGTAAAAACATATAACTTTAAACTTTGTAAATGTAATATCGCCTAAAACATGATCATTTTAAATATGTTGCAGATTCATATTGTCAATTTTAAACACAATTATCATATTTGCATTATCATGCATATTCGGTTTTTGTATATGTGTATAGCTTTGTGATAGGTAAAAACAATCAACATTTGAATGTTGACCAAAACTAAAATATTGCTGTATTTCACCCTGCAGTTCACACCAAACATTATGAAAAATAAATACAGAATTGGGTAATGCTTCATTCGGGGCACTATATCTCCTTTATTTGTGAAAGGGAAATATCGCATTCCTTCAATTAACGACAAAATGGTCGCTAATCATTGATATTTCTCTTGTTGTATTATTTTAGAAATTTTAAAAATTAAGTCCGTTCAGATGTTCCAAAATCGACATCATGACACAAATTTTTCCACATGAAGAAGGACAGCTTATTATACAACGTATATTTTATGGTAAAAGGATGCTATGTTTCTGTTCAATTATGTTTTCTTTCGTATTTACAATTACTAGCAGATGTACATTTTGTTTTATAACCTTAATTTCTGCACAATTAGACAGTATTACATGCTATTGTAAAATCTATAAATGTAGGTTCCCGTTCAGTTGAAAATGATGGATTGTAATAAACATATCAAAAAATGAAGCGGTGTATAGAATACATTGATTATTAAATTACCATTTGAATTGCATTTACAGAAGTACAATTATTGCGGACCTAATACTAAACTTGCAAAACATTTCGCACGGAACAATCAAGGAATAAACTCTTTGGATAACGATGTAAATAACACAATGTTGCTTAGGATCGAACTAACAATTTGGAAAAAAAAGACATAAGGCAGATACGATTCTAGCCAATAAAGTAGAAAATATTAGGTAGAATCCATCTACATCTACATGTAAAAAACTTGGAGCTTGGGTTGTGGATAAAGTTAAGCGCACAAAGTTGAAGAGAGGCATGGGCGTAAAACGTAAAACCAAACGAAAAACAAAGAAAGGAGGAATAATCCCTTTCCTATTTCCAACATTAACAGCTCTTGGATCAATCCTCGGAAGAGTTTCGGCAATTAGTAGAGCAGTTAAATCAAATGGTAAAAGAATGTATTTCAAACCATTTAATATTGGACAAGGACGAAAAATCTTGAATTGTGGAAAAAAAAATGCAGAAAGTCCTAAATAGTCTTCCAAAATGAGCATTAACAAACAAAGATATTAATTTATTTGTAAAGAAACTGGATATTCCCTATTTCCGAGATGTGTGTATGAGAGACAATTTACCAAAGAAACAAAATCTTCATGAATGTATGATAGTTTAATTTATATTCGAAACAAAACGATGGAACACATTGGGTAGCATTAATTAAAAACATTAATCAATCATTGTATTACAACAGTTTCTGTGATTTATGTCTTCCAATTGAAATACGTAATTATTTAAAAACACACACTTCATATACAATTACCAAACATAACAATTACCAAATACAATCAATTGTGGACATTTATGTCTACCTTTTTGACTATAAATAGGATATATAAGTTAGTGGAATTGAAAAAAAATATTAGTGATATGTAAATTATGTTGATATTACGTGGAAATTCGTAGCAATTGCGTGTGGTATATTCCCCAGCTTTGGAGTAAGATGGAGAATTGCAAATAAGTCTAATCGAATTCGTTACTTACAACAGCATACCAAACATTGATATGCACAGCCAATCCTTTATGATTAACGTTAGTGAACAAACCTACAAGATTGTGATACCAGTAGGATCTTATAAGTTGGATGCTTTAGAACTGTTCATTAAAGCAGCATTACCTGAAAATGTACATTTCCTATTATGTTGAAATACAAATATGTTAACTAGTGTAATGTATACTAACATCGATATCGATTTCTCGCAAGACAATTCAATTGAAAATATACTGGGTTATGAACAGAGAATGTATTCCGCTTATGAATTACACAAATCGTCAAAATATTGTCGGTAAATGTATGTCGTGTAAATGTTAATGCAAATACAATACATGAATTCACATGTGTGGTGGCTCCAGGTTATAAAATAATTGAAAAACCAAATACTTTAATATATCTTCCAGTAATAGTGAATCGTGTTGATGAAATAGTTGTTATAATTGTCGATCAAGATGATAAAACTTATTCATTTTAGAAACGAAGAAATTACCATTCATTTACAATTTAAAAAAAAACTATATAAACACTTGCATTCAGTGTGCATTACAATTATAATGGGTATTGTGTATAATACAAATACAAATGTAAAGTAGGCGGTTCTTTTAAGAAGTGGCTCTCTAAGGAACATACTTCGAAGAAAGTAACTATAAAAGACATAAACACCAGCATAAAATATTCACTTCAAATAAGTTAACCGTGAAGTTAACACACGGCAACAAATTGTTTTTTTTTTTAATAAATAGGATATACCGTTAATAGAAATGGAAGACATACTTAATGTCGAAGAAGCAATCAGTTATGAAGATACAATCACAAATACGGAAATTTATGCACATGAACCTTTCTGAGCAGGTTCATATACGTTTCCTTCAGAAATAAGAATTCAGATGCAAAATCACTATATTTGCACACTACCATTGAAATCAAGTTTAAGGTTTAGAGGAACAGTTAAGAAGACAGCCAATGTAAGTAATCCAGTAACTACAAAAATAGTAAGACATGGAATACTTCCTTTAATCGACAGAATTGCATATCTGCTCAACAGGTTGGAAATCGATCAAACACAAGATGTTGGAATTACCTTCACTATAAAAACCTATCTCTTGTAAACTGTAAAAGATCTTTATACACGACTTAGGGCTGGGTGGAGCAATGCTGGTGATTATTCACTACAAATAAACCAAGGTGGAAAATATGAAGTTGTTTTACCATTACGTATGGATCTTAGCTTTGCTGAAGACAACAAACATGTCATATTAAATGCTAAACAACAATAAGTTATTATATTCGGCAATACGCATTTGAATGCAATATAAGATTCGGCTGATAATGAGGAAGGTGTAACATTTGAATTAAATACTGTCGAATGGTTGATGCCACATATAGGAAATAACATTCGTGAACATGTAAAGGTATTAAAATATATCGAAAAAGGGGAGAATCTAGATATTGCTTTCAGATCGTGGGGTTTAGAGGTTTTCCCAACTCAACCAACCGCTCAAATAATAGTGTGGAGTGTGAAATCAAGTTGTTAGTCTGAATAGCATAGATATGTTCTCATTTGTTTTCAAATAAATTGTCAAAACAATTTAAAATCAGACAGATCACTATTCGATAATTGTGATATGAAAAATATTAAACTGTATTTAAATAGTCAAGCCTATCCCTAAGTGGATTTAAACATAAACTTTGCTAGTGACGAATTCTTTATTTCCTACAATATCTACACAAATTTTCAGGAAACATATTATGACAAAAACACTTCACCGATACTAGAACCCAAAACATTAAAAATTATAGGAGTGTTATTTGTGTTTGATGTAAGAAAACAAAACTATACAATTACAAATAGTATAATTGATTAAAAAATTAAAATAATTGCAAATACACCAATTCCAGAAAATACGCAAGCTTATGCTTTGATAATTCACGATAGATTAGCAAGTTACAATGTAAGAGATAAGCTGATGAAGATAATGGCTTGAATCAGTAGACCACAAACCACGATTCCGATAAGATGTTTTGCAATGTACAGCGATTTCAACCTCCAGAAAAATTTATCATTAAATAATTACCTATTACTGATATGGAAGTACATACAACTGTATTCTGCTTCAAATCACAGTTTGACTGGAAACATCTAACTCCCAAATACAAGATTGCTTACCAACCACTGCCATGGTTTAAAATGAGAGTGGGCATATAGAGTATGAGGATATTGAAGATATTTGCAAGCAATACTTACTTAACTGTGAAATATGTGTAGGTGGAGTTAAGCAAAAATATATTTTAGAAAGAGTGGAATAGGAAAGCAATAGATATTCAAAAAGAATATGATTGCCCATCATTCAAACAATCATGTAAAATGTATGGATCTAAATCAACATTTTTCTATGCAGAGGAAAACTCAAAATAAATGCTAACTTGGGCAATGATGTCCGACTGGGGTGAAACAGATTATTACGATTCTCCTCCTGAATCACCCATCTATATTATACATGTGTTATGGCAATATTTATGATGAGAGAACTAATGAGTGAAATTTAGTATAAAAATAATTGGTTGTATGTAATCCACTACTTCATAAAGATGGATTAATGACGAGAACAAGCTCACATGCTCTTGCATACAGAAATCGGAATGTCAATTGAATATTAGCAAGTTGTTAGCATATTGGAGTAAACCATTTCGATTTTGTTTAGAAAAGAAATAGTTTTAGCAACTTTGTAACATCCTATACTTGGTATGTGTATATACTTTTTTTAAATAATTGTCTAATTTGTGTAACCTCCTCTAGTTACTGGTTTATATTTTGGAACACTCTGTAGTATAACAGAGAGAGATTTGCCTCTTTAAAATGTTGTACTTAAATTTGTGAAATAACTGTGTTTGTATTTATTTTTTATAAATAAAAATGTCTTAAAATGGATTCCTTCTGTATGTTTATTTAACCTATCCCTTTTTTAAAAGTGAACTTGTTTTCCTAAAAAAAAAAAAAAAAATATTATCTTTGATTAAAAAACATAACTAATGTTGTTGTAAAAGCTAGATGTATTCAATTTTATAGATGCTTTAACTTAAATGAATCATGTGGAATATTTCCGAATAAACATTATTAGTTAACTAATTTATACTCACTTCGAATTGGTAGACTTATAGCATTTGCAAATGTCTCAAACCTTGTAAAAACCTTTACGTTTATAGCTACACAGGCATACCAGTGCTACCACTCCTTGTCCAGAGTCACAAACCTTCAAGGTTTAATTTCAGCATCTTTCCAGTGCTACCAACCACAACCCAGATCACAGAGTGTGCATGCCTGACACCAACAAGCCTCGCAGAAAGCATTTTGATTTTATAGTACCCTAGGGAACATATTTCTTTTCATAAATCGAACAGTCAAGGCTGTCCGCATCTCCTGGTAGGGAGGCCAGCTCACGTCAATGATTTTAACGATCGAGAAAGCAAGGCAAAAACGTCTACCTAGCTGAATTCAAACTCTCGAGCAAAATTTATATTTTGTTCTCTACTTTATAAAATTAATATTCACTTTCCAACCTCCATTGTGCAAGAAAATATACAGAAATAAAAATAATTCACAAGACATATATCAAATTCTTATTTATGAAGCAAGTTTTACTTCCCCATACACACCAACCTATACAAAAAGTTTTAAAATATAATTTTTACCATAATGAAAACATGATCATACACATTAACAGAAAATATCTGTATATGTTCAGCGTAAATATGATTAACAATTTATGCATTAAGAAAACTGGAACATATCTACTTAAATTAGTTCGTAACACATAACATGTATCTCGGCTTCGATAAAATTTATTGAACGTAAATATATTTTATGCTAATTTAATGTTACAGAAAAATTATGCGTTATTTTAATATTATGAAGTGTAATAGTTCTTTCTATTAAACAGTAAATACATTAATAGTTTCTAAGAAAAAGTAAATATTTCCTTTAAAAGGTGTAACTACTCTTAGAGAAGCTTAAAGAGGGATTATAGCAAGCATGAATGATTATTTAATGGATTATAGCACTTTCTTTTTATATAAATTATATATCGCTTTATTGAGTGAATTGATCTCTAACACATTTGCTATTCGTTTTCATCGATTAATAATTAAACAGAATTTATTTGTTATGAAGCACACATTATTTCAGTGATAAATAAATGTTATTCATTTCTTCGAGGAAGAAACTTAGCAAAGATGTTAGTCTCAGAGTTTGGGTGTGAGGGGTTGAAGATACTTGAAAGTTGTGGGTGCAGAAAGGTAAGGGACTGGGTGTTTGACCTTGTGACTTCTAGTTGGAGGGGAGAAATCAGGTTTCTCAAGTGTTTACCTGGGAATTTGAAATTTTTATAAATAGGGGTCAAGCCGCTATGCCCTCTTTCACTGTTTCCAGTTGTTTGTGAGTGCAGTCACCTTGCGATGTCGCATTCCTACGAAGATTATCTTCTTGGATTGTCTAACCAAGACTTTAACAGAGAACTTGATTATAATTGGAATTATTTTCATGATTTAATGAACTGTTCAGATCCTTAGGCAACAAACTTATTAGATTTTTTGAACAATTACAATTAAGAAAGTAGTTCTACACTACAGCCTTTGCTCTTGTCAATGCCTTCCTTATAGCTGCTGTAGTCGCCTCCAGTGTTAGGACTAAATACAGCATCGCCTTCAACATCGAGAAGAGCTATAGTGACACCTGTGGTAGTGAGACCTACAGTGATGCCTCCAGCATCGAGAATAGCTATGTTGACATCTGTGGTAGCGAGCCCTACAGCGATGCCTTCGACATCGAGAAGAGCTACAGCATCGCCTCCGGCATCGAGCTGGGAAGCTCTAAATTTAACAACAGACATCAAATCGGGTGAGCGGCATGAACAAATGCCACAAATGTGTTATTGTTGCACTCCATTAGATTTAATGACAATACCCTTAAATAATGCATGGGAAGATAAGTATATCAATTACTTATTCCAAGCATTAGCAGAATTTTTACATTTCAATTGTATGTCTACACCTGCTCCATGTCTACCATCTCCTGAATTATTATCACCCGAATCACTGTAATATAAATTAATTTCCCCACCTCCTCCTTTGTTCATACCTTCACTACAAGAAATAATATATACTCCTATATTATCACCACTACCACTCCCTTCACCTGCTTCACCACCAACACCGCCTGTTGTTCCTGTAAAGAAATGCAAATTCAGCTTATCTCTTAACTCTAAATGGAAATTTTAATGTAAATTCAAACTTACAGTGATGAAGAGGCGATTTTAATGGTTTCTGATGCAGCATAATTTGATTTTTTTTTTCAGTTTAAAGTGGTAATGATCTTCAGATGTGATATGATGACAAGGTTAAATGATTTTCAAGCATAACATGATGTGATGATTTAAATTAATTTAATGATTTTTTACTTGTAATATGGTGAGAATTTTTTTTACAGTGTAATTATTGAAAGTATAAAGTTATCTCATAATTTCAAATTTTTTCAATGATTTTAAAGAATTTTTAGATTTCAGGCGTAAAATGATGGAGAGTTTGTAATCACTTTAATAAATTCTAATATTTCCTACGTAAAATGATGAAAAGTTTTAACAATTATAAAGAATTTTAAGTTTTCAAGTGTAAAATGATGAACAAGTTTAACGATTTTTAAAGAATTTTAAGATTTCAGACGTAAGATTATGGAAAGTTAGTCACTGGTAACATGATTTGATGTTATTGTTTGACAGTTTTAAGATATAAGATGGAGTATTGGTTATTAAGCTTGTATGGCTATCATATGTAAATGGTAATAAAATGTTTAATGGTTTTCACTGGTAACATGATTTATTGTGATTATTATACCTTTTTAAGATTTAAGATGGAGTATTGGTTGTTAAGCTTGTATGGCTTTCACATGTAAATGGTAAAAAAATGTGTAATGGTTTTCAGTCGTGACATGATTTGTTGTGATTATTTGACAGTTTTAAGACGTAAAATGGAGTGTTGCTTATTAAGCTTGTAAGAATTTCACACGTAAATTGTAAAAAATGATTAATGGTTTTCATTGGTAATATGATTTGTTTTGATTATTTTACAGTTTTAATATGTAAGATGAAGTATTGCTTATTAAGCTTGTATGGATTTCACATGTAAATGGTAAAAAATGTCTAATGGTTTTCAGTTGTGACATGATTTGTTATTATTATTTGACTATTTTAATATGTAAGATGGGGTGTTGGTTATAAAGCTTGTAGGGGCTGTTTAGTGGTAAAATATTACAAAAGTTTGTAAAGAATTGTGTGATTTGTGATGTTGTATAAAGTAATGATTTTTTAAGCTTATAAGGGTTTCAGTGATATCATGTTGAAAAAAGTTTGTAATGAATTGTATGATTTTGAGGTGTAATATGTAGTCATTGTCTCGGAAGTGTTACCTAAGATGTGTTTTATGAATTTTTTCTAAATATTTTTTTTTCCAATGTTAAAAAAGGCACAGTCTGACATTTATTATAACTGAAGAGAAAAAAATGTTGGTAAACTTGAAAAGAATGGATGTCTAGCAGTGATGGTAAACTGTTGGTTTGTATTTAAACTCAGGTAGCAGGATAACTGTTTGCTTGCTTTCACAGAAAAATATCAGTATCTTGCTTCCTTCTTCATGAGGGTGGAAAAATGTTTATAAATTAAATTATGAAAATTTCCATTGAAGAACTTTAATAAGAACAAGCTTTGAAGGGATGAGGAGAAATATAATTACAAAAGTGATGGAGAAAGGAATCCAACATCTGAATGAATGAATTTGAAATGAAAGGAGAGGGAACAGTATAATCTCGAGAAAACCCCCATCGGTACACAGCTCAACTTCAAGGTTCGTGGGGGACATAAGAAACCAAGAGTGAACTGACAAAAAATACAATTTCAGAGGCAGGTAGAAAGAGCTCCTTTCAATACAGAACAGCTCCAAGAACGTTTCCCGCTGACCTGAGTTACTACAGCGGTGAGAGTCAGAGTCGAGCGAACTTTTAAAAAAGATATATTATCACACAAAAACAGATTACTACTACTGCTGTTGCTGGGATTCAACATGAAGATGTCTGGTGGTACAAACACAATCATACTTTACACAAACTCAGAAAATAAATAATTGAAGGTTTTTTAACAAACTAAACTTATGTTAAATATGGGCACCGATTTCCTTTACATTTGCTTAGATTTAGACTTGGAAGAAAAATAGTTTTAATTTAACAGATTTCAGCTCTGATAGAAGTCATTACAAGCTGGATTCATGCTATTTTTTTTTATATTATGTCGAAAAAGTAGGACTTTTTAAATTAAATAAGTTCAAATATATACATTTTATGGTAGATGGTGTATCTAAAATCTCGATTGGGAAGCTTTTGAATTGAAACTTTGGTTATAAGTAAAATTTAGTGTTGTAGACATGTCTACATGTAAAATAAGTATTTCTCTCTGCTATATGAATAAATATTTAAAAATAGATTGAAAGTAAAAACATTTTATTTTGGAACAACTTTGTTTTAACATGAGTTTGTTTAAGTCGAAAGATGCGTGTTTGAAATAATATTAGTGTTCTTTCAATGTTTAAAATTTAGTAACTGAGAACATCTCTTGTATGAAAATATACTTAGTTTCCTAGATTAACTGTAATATGTTTGCTGTGAAAAAGGGAAAAAACCTAAGGTTTACAGGATTAATCTTAAAAACAGTTGTTCTTAGGAAAGGTTTATATATTTTTATTTAAATTTATTGGATTAAAATATAAATTTTCTTGGAATGTTCAATCTGGGGAGTATTTGATGGGATTAATGAAACTTAATTTTAATTTCAGGGATATAAATTTCATTGATGGGACTTAAGTAGCAAAATTTAATTTTTCTGGATGTAATTTTTCTCTTTGCGTCTCGAAAAATAGGCAGAATCTTCCTTTCGGAATAAGTCAATGGACAGGCGAAAATGAAAGTTTGTAGGGCAGAGGGTGGAGGGGAGCTAGCTATGCAGGGTCAGTTCAAAATTTGCTGGCTAGAGAGGTATCTGGCAGTTGAAGAGTCTCCAACATGGTGCAAAAAGCATATTTTCTGGGCTGGGGATGCAGGGAGTTGTCTAGCCGAGGCAGCTCTCATCTCGGAAAATACGTGCTCTGGGGTCATGGTTGGAGGGGATGGGGAACATAGTGCTGGCAGGTTTTGTGGATTGCAGGATTGGATCGATAGCAGGTCCACTGAACCTGTCGTTTTGGGCAAAGATGCATTCTGGGCTGGAGGGGGATACAGGCAGGAGCGATCTGACCATTTCTCACTGACCAGTACCATGTTAGTTTTACACCATCTCTTGATCTGGATATACACATACATCACTCTCTCTTCTGAAGCACCACTTCACTGGGCGGGTCGACGGCTGCTGGGGTCCTGTACGACAATCGAAGGGCTAGCAGATATATGGCCATCTGGTTTCACCTCTCGTTAAGAGATAGTATCTGCTCTGGGCTTCAGCTATTATTTTAATATAATTACATTTTTATAACTCTTAATTTACTGGGGAAATTTTTTTTCCGTGTGATAAGCCACATACTGTCAGTCCATTATTTTCAAATAATTATACAAGCCTTTATTATGTAAGCCCCGTTTCTGAGCTCGGTCTACAAAAGTTCATAGGATTTTAGCTATCATTTTGTTAACAACTCCGGTGAATTTTCCAGAATTAACAGAAGTTTGTGTTAACATTATTCAGGTCGATATAGTATGTCCATTATTTAAATAATTTTTCTTCAATGAAGGTTGATTGCTTGTTAAAATATATACTATGTTTCTATAAAGTGTTGCAGGATTAAGTCCTTCTTCATACCACCTGAGTCTCCTTATGCTTCGACGGAAATTGTGTTAAAAGTGAATTATTCTTACAATAGTGAAATTTATTTTTCACAGGGAAGTGAAACTTGCGTTAAAAATCTGGATGTTTTTTTTTAATTTCATGTGAAACATTCAGGAAGACATGATTAAATTGTTCATGGATAATAACTCAATAAAAGTAGGCTAATATGTTCTGTAATTTGTTTAGTGAGTCGTATTCAAAGTTTTCCATCATTTCAACTTGGCCACAAGCTCCATGTCTCATTCCTTGACTGACCTCCCAGACAGACAGACATCAACTGGGCTCCACATATCTAATTGTGCTTATAAGTCTCCCCAAATCCTATACTGACACCATTCCTTCATTGACCTCCCAGCCGGACAGACGTCTTTTGGGTGAGGTGCTTGTGCGATTTCATTACGTGTACTTTATATATTGATTTATTTTTTTATTATTTTTAAAAACCAGGATAATCACATAGTTATGTCAACAGTTTAATTTATTTGGAAATAATTGTTTTGTATTTACACGTATTCACATCTCTTTTTGTTCATTTCCGAGTTTTTCAGTTCAGTCTATAATCAAGCATAGGTTGACGCACACACAGGTTCTGTTTGCTCTCAATACCTTGTTTAGCTTATAAGTCGATGTAAGTGGTATATCGAAATCAGTGCTGCAGCGACCTCCCGAGCGAATGGTTGTATATTAACATCACTAACTGTTAACCGCGATTCTCGTTAAATGTTTTCATTTTTTTTGCGCATGTTGATAAATTAATTTATTTTTTGATAATTGTTGTTTAACGTATGTATTCCATTTCAGAAGTTCCTCTACAAATGTTAACTATGTGATTCACTAAGCTTTTATTGTGAAAGGTCGCCTGTCAAGCGGCGCTCGAAACAGCTTATAGGAGTCCGCAAATCCTATACTGACATCATTCATTCACCAGTATCACAGGTGGACGGACATGTTTTAAAATCATGTGAGGTATGTGTACAACTCTGAGGCATCAAATAGTGTAATTTGTTACATGTTTTCAAATCCTTTGTTATTGTGTTTAGGAAGACTGCAGTTTAATTTATAGGGACATGTTTGCTTTGTTGTATATTGTTAATTAATTTTCTTTTGTTTAGCACTTGTTTCTTTATGAGACCAGGTTATTCACATAGTTGTGTTTGTTATACTTATCTCATGTTATTTATTTATATTGATAGGTAGAACTAGTTTGAAATATATTTCGGTTATATATGTTTAAAGACTCCGAAATTTCTCTTGTGTAATACATCACTGCTGTTATTCATTTGTAATACTATCTTTCAAAGTCCCCTATCTCCCAACACCATCTATGAGCAATATCCCACTACAAACACAAAAAAAGCCTATGCCACTCTTGGAGAAAACTCAACACATACACACACACACACACACACACACACACACACATATATATATATATATATATATATATATATATATATATATATATATATATATATATATATATAACCACCCCCCTTCGTCAACACACCTCACCTCAGTACGTCAGAGCCCCAAGGGTGAGGACGTACCAGAGTCGCTCCCCAGCCCATAAAAAGAAAGAAAGAAAATAATAAATTTGTCCCTAAAACACTCTTATACCAAACTACACACAAAAATCCATCAAAGAAATTTGATAAAATTTATTTTATCGGATTAAGATCGGATAAAAAAATTTGCTCGTATTAAAATTGGATTAATGATTAACCTTTTGGATCTATTTGATATCAACGGGTTAATCCAATTCAAAATTGGAGTAGGGTGCCTACGCTCCTACTACTTATGTTGTGTTGGCAGAATTAGTTCATTTCTACAAAATTACGTAACAAAAATTGTCAAGTGGTATAGTAGTGTATAAATATAAAATTGTTTGATTAGCTACCACTGCAATCCAAGTGTGAGTCGCACTATAGCACCTACATCAACACTCCCTAACATACACACCTCTAAACTCAGCTGCACACGAGGTCGCAGGCAAGGTGATAGTAATATTACCCCTAGTTATAAATTTCCCTCTTATGTCTGTAACACTAGCACTCTTTCCTGTGTTACAGAGAGATGTCTGGCATCTGTCGGGTGGGTGGCTCCGTTCTGTCCCCCAGCACCAGGGCCGCAAAGCACGACCTTGGTTACGCACCAGTTGCGACCTAATTTCGTTTTACCCTGCACTAAACTCACAAAGTCTGTCTTCACTAACTTACAACTACCCTACTTTCTCCAGCCCTAATCCAGTCAAAGGAAATTATGTTTATCCGTCGTGACCTTCGCGTAGATTTTCCACGGCCCTCTCCGCTTTACCTGGTTTGCTATGCTCTTCATCTAGACCCTTCTTCTTTCGGGATGTGTCCTTTGCTACAATTGCGGTCATGGCCCCATACAACCCTGCTCAGCTGCGATGCATGCGTCCATTATAATAATTAAACCCGACCTAAGGCGTATAGGACTGCCCTGAGACGCACCCCATTCTACAACCGACTTAGCTACTAACATGCATGCCGGAGGGCACACAGAACTGTGAAAGTGCTCACGCTGGCATAGCGGGATTTGGGGGCTCACGAGATAAAAAAAAAAAAGGAAAAAACTCCCTGGTGCACCAGAGAGCACACTAGCAGCACCAACAGGTGCTGCATAGAGCCATATATAGTGCATCCCACCCCCCCCTCCCCACGTCTGAAGCGCGATTGCCTTTTGTAGCGCGAGAATTTGAGGCTTGTTCACCTTGAAGTGTCTTCTTCAGCGTATAGGTGGGGTATCACTTGAAGGCTTGAGGGAAAGTCCCAGTGTCTTGAGATGTCTCGAACAATTCGGGCGTACGTTTTAGCTTGAGTTTAAACGTTATTGGCTACATAACTGGTTGAGGATCATTATGTTGTTGTCACACTGGTATGTTTTTCCTCATTCCCTCGCTCCGTTACACACGTGTCCCACGGGGTCTCTTTTAAAGGACTCACTCTGTATATACTGGTGTCGCATATGTAGTACAGGATTCTTGTTTTGTATGTAATTAAATGGGGCAACTGAAAAAGTGTCAAGTGACCATTTGTGATCATTTTAATTATTTATTTCGCCTTCTGTTTTTTTAATGCACCAGTGTGTGAAAAATAGGAGATTTATAAGATGTTAATTTTTCTAATAATTTCACAATTTCACCTGACCGACACATGAATAAAGTGATGAGGCACATGGCAATGTTAACTTTACATAAGGCAGAAGAACACCCAACGTGCATACAAGTAGATGTTAAGCAGGGCTCTCAAAAGTGCTCACTTTACCGTGAACAGCCTATATAATAAATATAATTTTATTTCCAACCTGAGTACAATAAACCTTAAGTGTATAGGATGTCCATGGTAAAATGAGCATTTTTGAAAACACTGCTTAAGATCTACTTGTACACTGTTACAATTCTTTTTTTTAACGCGTGTAGTAGGAAATAATAGCGACATCAGTGGACACCGTTGGCAAAATTATGTTTTTGCAAGTCATCGGGATATCGGGATACGTAAATTCTTATCGGGCGAAATTTCGTAGTGGCAACACTGGTTTCGGATCCGAATTAATCTAGATTTCATTCTTGGTGCGGCCATCCTGATTTATTTTCCCCATTATTTCCGTAATTCACTACATACGAAAGTTGGGATGGTTCCTTAATCCAGGCGATGTCTGTTTCCTGCTCTATTCCTGCTTCTCTGAGAAATTCATTCCGTCCCTAATGACTTCGCTGTCGATGAGAATTTAAGCACTACCTACCTTCATCAGAAGCTCCTCATAGCTCGCTACCAGCATTACTGCACATTTTTTCCTGTCTATGTTTATTTTGAAATACATGCACTTGTGGACTGGCTAATTTTACAGTTGGTGGCTACAAAAAAAAAAATTCACCCTTGAACCAGCCACATGTGACTTTAAATCTAAGGTATCAATGCGTACAAATATAACTTTAGAACGCTATATATATATATATATATATATATATATATATATATATATATATATATATATATATATATATATATAAAATTAGGTAGTTTTCCAGTTTGCCAGTGCACTGAACTATTCGTCGAGAAAAGTTGTTTGACCTAGTTAACTTAAAATATACATGACAATAATATAACATACTCCATCTACATTAGTTACCAAACTCAGTTTTAAAAAAAGAGTTTACATTTATACATGAGGAATATGTCCATTTTTGAGTAAAATATTAACATTTTAATACGGTAAGTTTTCTATTTGAACCTGCGAAATTCCAAGAAATCAATAAACGGGAATGCTTCGTCTCTGGTGAGATCTGCATCACCCTAAAAACTCTTTGAGTCTTCTTTACTGTTTAAGGAATGCACGAATTAAATTAAAAGACCAATTTAAAGAACCTCATACCAGGGAAGCTTTAATGGGGTATTTTCTTAATTAGTTACTAAACTTGACGCTATAAAATTCAATAATGGCTAGAGATAAAATATATGCAAAAAGTCCGTGCATTAGACAGTAAAAAGCTTCAACTATATTTTTTTAGTTAGCTCATAACAAGTGTTTTAAATGAACGCTTATTTAGGCTGGATGATATTTATTCTGTTTACTATATATATATATATATATATATATATATATATATATATATATATAGACACACCAGGAATGATTCTGAAGACATAGAAACTATCATTTATCCCCAGAAAGTGACCCAACACAGACACAAGAAATGTATTATGTGCGGTTGAAAGTGTACGACATGTACGTTTTAAAGGTGACACCACATGGAGCAAGGATGTAGGAATGTCTGTTAAGGAACATAGGCAAACATGGCCGCTTGAAATCGCCGTTTAATTGCTATACCTTTTCTCGTACAAACTGTGTACACAACATGTGAATGGGTACGTATCGTACGTGTACGAACTGCTGACATCCTTCGAAGTAATTTCTAAGGTTGTCCACGGCAGATATCGTCACAGCATTTCGACGCGAGAGGTGGCGCATGTTGGGCAGGGAAACAGGAAAGTACAACACACAGGTCTACAGTAAGGCGTACATACATGTAGTACGAACACCGTAGTCTCGTAACTGAACAGTTAAATGGAGCAGACAACTGTAGGTTTTTAACATTGTCATATTTCGATAGCACGTAAATTACTTGCAATTAAATCCTGCAAAAACTACCACTGACATTCTAATTTCCTCTAGTGTTATTTTCTTGATGTGAATAGGCATTGTTTCTTTTGGAAAAATTTAACTTTGTTCGACATACACATTTTAATAAATATTCAAATTCTACGGCTGGGCTGCAATTATGATTTCTTGTATAATATTCAATTCTGTGAAACCAGCACATCGTAAATATTTGCGGTGCAAGGTTTAGGTGATTCACCATAATAGATTGTTCATGGTAAAATGAGCACTTTCGAAAGTCCTGCTTAAGATCTACTTGTTTGCATGTTGTGTACTATTCCGCCTTATGTAAAATTAACGTTGCCATGGGTCTCATAACTTTATTCATGCGTCGATCAATTGAAACGGTAAAAATATTAGGAAGTGAAAATTTACAAATTTGTTCTTTTATGCACTTCAATGCATTAGAAAAACAGAGAGCGAAAGGATTAATTTAAGTCAGTATAAATGTTAATCTACCACTTTTTATTCGACAGTAAGCTATGGAACTACTTTCCCTCCATCGTTACCAACTTTACTGAGCACAAGTCACTCAGTGAGCCCGTTGAAGTATATGCAGATAGGGGCAGTGACTTTTGCTAAGGTTAATTTCAAAAGTGCTTACTTTATCGTGGACAGCCTTTATATATGTTACGCTATGTAATTATGATAAATAAAACTGTATTTTATAAATTATTTTAACTTAGAAACATCATATAAATATTTGTGTGTAACATTATCTTGTTAAGTGCAAAATACTTCGAGCGGAAAGAAATATATCAGCTTCGAAATTACTAAGTTTCTATACGGATCCTGAATCGGTTGTCGGACACAAATTGTACGTCTTAAATTAATTGTTTCTATTTTTGAATCAGAGACGCGGCAGACGAATACAGTAGCTGCGACGGGAAGCTTGTACCTGATTTTTGAACCGACTATAAAACGTAATCTGCCCCCTAATGAAAACAGGCAGCTAGAGCGCTGAAATACGAATATGTCTGCGCGCTTTCACACCCAGCCGTGAAGCAAACATGACGTACAAACAATTCTTTGAAACGGATTAAAACATTTCGCGACGTACATTGTTCTTAGCGAACCATTGAAATGAATATGAAAATGCAGTAAATCTGCCATGGGTGAAACAAACGACAGTTTGTACACGCGTAAGGGCGTTGTCGTCCATTTCCCAAAGAAAAGCTAGATAACACGTGACGTGCTTATACCAGTGGGCGCAAGGAACAAAATGAAAATAAATCAAGTCATGATTTCGTTCCAGCTTGCATCAAGTTTAGAAACAATTCAACTGCTTTTAAATTTAATTTTTCCCTACCCGAAGTTCATCGCATTATTTTATATTAGAACGGAAATTTAATACGTTTTAGTGGACAACTGAAGTGATTTTTGTAAAGTGAATGTTTACCCTTTGCACAGACTTCTTATGTGGCTGCAGTAGCATTAAGTATTTATGATGTAGGGATAAAAGTAACTAAATGAGCGACGTAAATGAAACATCGTTTGTGAAAGTTGTGTGTTGTTGGTTATCTCAAAACAATTCTAAAAAATCTTAAAGAAAATTTCTTTCAACTTTTCTGGCAAGTGGAAATTCGTCATTAGTGCACTGTCGGGCAATTAAAATGGCGCACGCAGTAGGATGCAATCTGGTGGTACTGAAACTTTACAGAAGAAGTGGTACAGATGAGCAACACACATGATCAAAAAACAGAGCAGCAGGGCTTGTGGCAGGTTTCTTAATTCTAAATCATGCGTGACACTGAGTTAATTTTATTTATTTTTATTATCATTGGTGTTTCAAGACTTACCCGTGGCATGACTCAGAATTTGAGTATAAAATACGTGACTATGTGGATAGGAGCCTACACAAATCAGGATATTCGTTTACTTTTTAAGCCTTTGCTACGCCCTCTAGCGCGAGCATGGTTACGCAAATTATAAACGCAAAAAAAAAAGTACAGACAGTGTCTTACAAGCAGAAGAGCCATTTTGATGCAGTTTGTGCAGATATTACATAGGAAAACATAAGCACGGGCATGGTGCTCCTCGACCTCGCCAAGGCCTTCGATTCCGTCCCGCACCAACAGCTCATCAACCGCCTCTCCTCCATGGCCGTCCCGCCTCACCTCACCCGCCTGCTCTGTTCGTACCTGGGGGATCGCTCCTACCGGGTGCGGGTGGAGGGCACCCTCTCCGCGCCCCGCCGCATTCCCGCCAGCGTACCCCAAGGCTCCATCCTCAGCCCCCTCCTCTTCACCCTCCACATAGCCGACCTGAAAGTCCCTCCCGCCACCCACATGATCCAGTACGCCGACGACACCTGCCTCCTCTCCTCCTCCGTCCACGAGCACATGCTCAGCGACCGCCTCAGCCGCGGCCTCACCTCCATCCACACCCAGCTCCACGCCCACGGCATCGGGCTCAACCCCTCCAAGTCCGAGGCCGTCTTCTTCTCCCGCCTCCACCCCGCCGAGGATCACCCGCCCCGCCTTTCCGCCTCCGTCATCCCCTGGAAACCCCAGGCCCGCTACCTCGGCGTCCTTTTCGATTCCCGCTTCAACTTCATCTCCCACCTCGACTCCGTCACCACCAAAGCCCGCACCGCCATGATCCACCTCGCCCCCGTTCTCCGCCCTTCCGCAGGCACCCCACCCTCCACCCGCACCACCGTCTTCCGCACCTTCGTCATCCCCATTCTCACCTACGCCTGCCCCGCCTGGTCCCACGTCACCACCCACGCGCTCCGCCCGCCCACCCACATCTTCTTCCGATCCCTTCGCCTCATCCACCGCCTCCCCCTCCCCGTCACCCGCGACCAGGTCCACGCCACCGCCCGCGTCCCGCACTTCCACCCCATTCCTCGCCTCCAACACCGACTGCTTCAAGCGTTCCTGCGCCCGCCACCTCACCAACTCCCTCATCGGTCAACTCGCCAACCCGCTACCCCCCACCCCGTACCCTCGTCGGTCTCTCCTTTCGACGCAGCACTTGCACCCCGCCGCCGAGGACGAAGAGGACGCCGAGGACCCTGGACCACCGCCGGACACCTGACGACGGCCAAGGCCAAGGCTGACGTAGCGCTGCCCCCATCACCCCCGTCACTTTCTTCGCCCCACTTGACGTCCCATCACTTTTTTTCTCCCCCATTTGACTTTCTCACAAGATCGCCCCCTATCATCAAATGAAAATCATCTCCCCCTCATGCGTGCCCAGTCTCCTAGGTAAGCACGCCCCCCCCCCCCCCCATCAACTTGGTAAGATTTTTCCTCCCCAGCAGCCACCTCACACTTTTCGCCCCCTCATTCTCATTTAAGCCCATATGTACCTCCAGGTCGGAGGGGCTTCTCCCACACGAACACTCCAGGGCTCACACACAACACTTACACATCACAAAAAAAAAAAATCAAACACAAATACTTCAATAGGAAGATAAAGTGACCATTTCCTTCTTCAGTATACGAGTATACAGAATATGTACTCATTAAATTCTCTAAAGATTTTTTTAAATCGTTTTTATTCATGTTATAAAAGTACAATATTTTATCAGATTACTTATCAAGTGGTTCAAACTTGCTGGATAATGGAACGTATCGATATGAACAAATAATAAGCCAGCTATATGTCAGAATCAAAATAATGGAATGCTCTCCCCAGAAAGAAATGGAGGACCTTAATCGAAAGCACATGGATAACATGATCTCATTTAAGATGGCATTCGAGAGAAAAAAAGGCCAAAGACAGAAAAATGTACGATGAACTGCCGGGGACACAACAGGGAATGCACGAAAAGGAGATCAATCAGCTGAATCATTTCCAAGAAGATTTCAAACTCCCATTCCTTTGGGGCAATAAGGAACACGAGCGCATCAGCAAGGAAGCCCAGACACTTGAATACCAGACTGAAATATTGGCCACAGAAGTAGAAGTTTTCCCTAAGCAAGACAACGGCTCTACAGATCCAGTAACTGCCAAAAAAAATAAATCTTCTCATAGAGGAGAATAGTTTCGACATGAGGGTCGAAGTACTTAAGCAGCAACACGTGAAGGAACTGGACTCTCTGAAGATAGAACACAGCAGAAAGCTAGCCGACATCACCACGGAGCTGAAGAATTCTCTCGTCGAGGAAGAGGCCAGCTTGGAAGAGCAGCTGCAAGCTCTTCGAGAAGGAAACGAACAGGAACTGTTGCGGCTGAGGGCGAGGTACTGCTCCGAGATAAAGCATAGAAACAAAAAGTTTAGTCTTTGTAGGAGAGAATTTGCAAAGAAAGCATTGTCTTTCTCGAAAATAGAGGTGGTGGACATAAATCCGTCCCCAGGTTAGTCTGTCGCAATACAAATATATTCTTTACATCAGTTGGCTGCGAAAATACAATACTTTGGTTTCTGTATTCTATAAAATGATAAATTGCACAATATATTAGTTACTATACCATTACAGCAAGCATAATCTAAAAAAAATTTCACTCAGGTGTTAACTTCGGGTCAAGAGGTTACAGATTGGAATCCCATGCATGTCATAAATTGGTGTGCTGTGTGTTTAGATGTGAGTTTGAGTAAATTTATTTTGTAACAGGTTTTTATCGCCTCCCCCCCCCCCCAAAAAAAAACTTTTTCAAGTACCAATTTAGCCAAGGATCATAAAATGATGCAAGTTAAAAAAGCTAAAATATAAAATTATAATCTTTAAATTAATGTTGGTACTATTCAAAATTATAAATATCCTATAGTTAAAAGAGCAGTAAATTCACGTTTCATGTACTGCCTACTTAAGATACCAGGGTCGCTTCTAGCAGCACCTTAAACAGATTAGGTAAAGTACGATGCCTCTTTCGTTTAGACAATTACTATAAATATGTATATTGTAATGACGTGGCCAAGCCTTAGTTATACAGCTTGTCTGAACGTGCCATCCCACATGTAAAGAGAGCGAGGACACGAGCCGCTGGAGTTTGATAACAAGCAGTATATTTTGGAAACAAGAGCCATACTTAAGACCGGCGGGGCATCGAGCGCAATCTTACTTCAGCCAGCAGTCGACAGAGCAACATGGGAAGAAGACAGGGGTTCCGGCTGCCGTAGCGCAACAATGATCACCCTTCGCCATTATTAATATGAAGACGTTCCAATAGTTCCAACATGTTCATTACAGACATTTTGTAAGTAGCAACATGTTCATTACAGATATTTTGTAAGTAGTTATGCATTGCTGAAAGTAATAAATAAACTATTAATATTTGCAACCAAACGTAAATTATATTATGAGCTCTCGCGATGTAAATCACAAGTTAATGAAACTTAATGTAAAGAGTATTATCTGTCATAATTTAAACACAGTTTATTTTAAATACACGACGTAGTAGATATTGACGTGTTATATTCATCTCAGCATACTTCCCCACATAACTTGTATAGCCCCCATATGGGACCATAACAATAGCAGAGTCGCCGGCCTTTCCTAAACTCTCGCGAGCCAAGTAAAATAATAAACCTCCCCTAATAGTAATACTGTAACATCAGTGGAAGTTAGGGCTTAAATAACTTTTGCATAACCCCACAACTAAAAATATTATAAATTCGTAGATTTTGCTAGTTGTTAACTTGATTGATAATAAAAATTCATTCCGAGGGATAAATCATTTACACCTCCCCCCAACTAAAATTAAATACCCCACCCACTCATGCTAAATATTTTGCACTAAATAAAAATTAAAAAGAAAGTCTTACCCACATCTTAAAATTTTAATCAATTAACATGTGTATTTTGAAGTAACACCCCAGTAGGGAATAAATAAGGATTTTGCTAAGCGAAGTATTTAAATAATTAAAAATGAACATTAAATATAAGTTACATCGTGTATCTTAAAGTGTAATAAATAATACAAGTGTCCAAAAGAAGAATCAGAGGGAGTTTAAAAATTATACATAATCAAAAAGAGTTAATTGCATCTCGTGATATTAAATTAACAATTACAGAATTTTAAAGTACCGTAATGGAAGTGTCTTTAAGAGACCGAATAACTTAGTTCAAGGTGAATATAATTATAATAATGTGTGCAGCCTAGCAGGGATCGGCGTGGCGAAGCCCAACTGCGGGCAGGCCGATTGACTGCTAATGGGGTAGTCATAGGGTCTTGAATGTGAGTAATAAATGTCCGGTGGGCGCCAGCTAACCGAGGGGAATCCGCTTGGGTTAACACGAGACTCTTTAGGTGGAACATGGTCGAAAATCCCTGGCTAAATGACTCTGTGTCCTCTGGCGTCAGAATATGGTGATGTTAGAGAGCGGTTTCGACTGGTTTAGTGTGAAATCTGCAGTCGAGCTGGGATATCCTGGCTTCCCAACACGCCTTACCAACACTGAAATACACTTCAAAGAGTTACACATGCAGCACTCAAATACTTACATGATCGCAAACACCTGGCAGGTATCGGGCAGAATTAAAGCCGGCCATACACTCTCAATTTCATCGTACAGTTTTACCTGTGCAGATAAAATGCACAAATTTGCCTGTGGTAGTGTGTTGCCCACACACTACTCCGGCTTGCCTGAGCGAATAGCACAGTGGTGTTGAAGAACCTCGGAAGCTCGGTTCATGTTCTAGTGTTCTCGCGCCCACAATGTGTGAAGAGATCTTGTTGTTAGCAGCTTTTGCTGTGAGTGTAATACTACATGAGGCCAAGCAAAAGACATGCAAGAGGCGAATGAAGTGGACAAAGGGTTGGCTGCTTAAAAGAAATATATATTCTCACATCTTGTTGTCTGATTTGTGACTGTAATCAAGTGACTGGCACAACACCTGCGAATGGATCAAGAACAATACTTCGACCTACTGCCATTGGTTTCACCGTTGATCAGAAGTCAGTACACGTGCATGAGAGCTGCAAATACACCCCACGAACATTTGACTATAACATTAAGATTCCTCGCAACTGGTAGATCCTTTAAAGAACTCAAGTATACAATTATATCACCTCAAGCTTTAGGTGTAATAATACCGAAACTTGCAGAGCCATATATGCTGTGCTACATGAAACCTGCATGAAGGTATGTAATAATTATTGCATGGAACAGTGTGTTTGGAAATATTAATGGCATGAATATATAATTCTTGCTAACAAAAAAAGGCATAAATCACACACTGACACTCCCTTTTATTGATTAGCCTACCCCTTCTTTATTATTACAAATACTGTATTATCACATAAACTATACAATAATATTGTTCAGGTACACATAACATATTACAGCAAGATATTAAAGTAACACATGTTGATTTTTGCTATACAACTTACATAGTACTTAATGTACGGTATGGAAACTTGAATATTTATTTCCGTGGTAGAAATCTTTCACTGTCACTAGTGTGGTAATTATGTTGAAGAGTGCAGATTCGTGCAATAACGTGAAATGATTTCCCCCCATTGCATACACATGTGCATGGTAAATACAATACAAATATTAATACAGAAAATAAAAATAAAACATTCCAGCTATTGGAACAAATGATGTTTTTAAGACTTAAAACTAAGCATACAAACCAGTAATATTAGCTACACGTCCTGAAAATGACTAACTACTACTTTGCAATATACGTTCAGTCACATAATTTAAGCAGTAGACTAAAGTTGCCACATTTCGATAATCCCTCTCTCTACTCGCATGAAGAGGGTTCTGTGTAGACTGCACCATTCCCATGGGCTGTGTATTTTCTGCTGGCTGTTGCCAGCCAACTTCATCCTTTTGCATTGAGTCATATGATGCGAGGAGCTGCTCCTGTGTAATATGTGTGGTAGGCTCTACATTTGCTACTTGGAAATCACATGTTAGAACTGCCAAGGATGCTTCATATAGAACATCATTAATTAATTTTTTAGCAAATATTTTCTGGTTTTCTCTGTAGTGCACGTAACTTATGAGCAACATGTTCGCCGAACACATCACATGAGTCCTCTGGCTTCATAATTTGCAAGCATTGGCAGGTCAAAGCCATGACCTCTTCTGTTATAAGACTCTACTATTATAAGATTCTACTATTATAAGACTCCTTCCTCTTCTATGTGGCATATAGTTTACCTCCACAAGATCAAGTGGCAGATGGGGGAATGTAATTTGCGTTATCATCACCAGGCTGTTGAGATGTCGGGAGCATGACGTTTGTTATTAAAATATCACTGGTAGATTCCTCAGATAGAGTTCCATCCTGCGAAATAAATATTTTTATAATATCGGCAGCATATTAAAGAGTCAAATATGATGTAAATGTGATACACTTATAATCACGTAGATATACATACAAATGTTTCTGGAAGTCCATATTTACATTCCATTGCCAAATATATAATTTAATTATATATTGTTGGTTTTCGTGTTCCAGTCCCGAGCACTGAGCGAAAATGGAAGAACATTGCAAAGAATTTGAGGACAAATGGAACTTTCCACATAACCTTGGAGCAATAGATAGTAAACATATCTAGATAATACCGCCAGTTGACAGTGGTGCTTTTTACTAAAATTATAAGGGTTATCAGTCTTGTTTAATAGCAATCACAAATGCAAACTATGAGTTCGTTCTATGTGATTTCGGAACAAACTGCTGTGTTTCCGATGGAGATGCCATGTGAGTTACCATATGTATTTGTAGGTGACGATGTATTTGCGCTTCGTCCAGATCTGCTCAAGCACTTCAGTTACACTGATTTGGACCCTGCTCATCGTATTTACAACTACCACCTTTCAAGGGCACGCAGAATAATTGAAAATGTTTTCGGGATATTGGTAGCATGGTTTCGCATTTTCCAAACCCCAATTAATATGAACCTTCATAAAATTGACGATCTTATAAAACATAGTACCAGCTTAGCTTTTATGTTCTCGCTTGATATAAAAATACATTGCACTAGGGAACAGGTAAGACATTGGAAATATGGGTAAATGGAAGTGAGGATAATTACAGGTGCGAATGAGTACACTTACAAACAACATCAATTAAACTCTTTACACTTTGCTTTGGGCAATAAAAATATGTTCAGTGGTGTTGTATGCATACATGAATTTTCGTCACTACCCTTGCCCTTATTAATCCCTTATAAAATAATAGCACATGAGTACTACTTTTATGTATATGTGCGCCTCTCGAGCGCACATGGCTGCGTGGCCACCATCACCCTCATTACACTTTCCTCACCTGTGACTATTACACTTCACTGTTGTGTTCTGTAATGATGTGCTTGTGCGTACTTGGTTGCACTGATGCACTACCGCACATGGTAGAGTGCTGCTATCTGCTGCATTGCTGCTGAACTGGACACGGCGGACAAACTGTCTAAGGGTGAGGAAACGTGGTACACTTCAATCTGTATAACAATTATGCAGAACCTACATGAACAAAGTGTGTAACAGTTATCACTGATCTGTCTGTAGAAATTCTCCTAAAAGAACCCTGTGTGTGTTCACAGAGAAATTGATTTTTTTGTGTATCTGTTTACAGAACAAGTGAGTATGAATTGACTAGGAGAATAAAAATCCCCTTATTAGTTTCCTTGGTATTCTTCTAAGTTAGGGAACACTCACAAATAATATACCAATGAACTGATTAAAACACTTTTGTACTGTACACCTAATTTTAATAATGGGACAAAGTGTTATGAACAATTTAAATGTTATAAATTGCAGGATTAATATTATTATTATTTATGCTCTTATTAAGTTTACAGTACTATAGTAATAATTACAGCATGAGAATTATGGTTTTATTACTTGATGGTGATGCTGTCCTACCTTCATAAGCTAGTATTTGTATTCATGAAAGGGGAAAAAAAATTTGTATCCTCAACATGAATGAATCTGTTATTTCAGAAACAACACATGCGACATTTTTGGCAGTTTCAAGTTAAATACAGACTATTGAACAGTTTGCGAAGGTGCTTCATTTGGTGCAAGAACAACTGTGTAAGCATTG
The DNA here is from genome assembly GCA_029891345.1 of Dryococelus australis. NCBI lineage: Eukaryota > Metazoa > Arthropoda > Insecta > Phasmatodea > Phasmatidae > Dryococelus > Dryococelus australis. Next base: position 72,325,781 of record CM057002.1, on the reverse strand, counting down.
CTTTTCCAACAAAATACAGATGAAAATTCATCATAGAGCAAAACAGTGTATGGAGAAGCACATGTGTCATTTCTGCAATATATTGATAGCTCTATCCCAGACAGTGGCCGCCCTGAACAGTGAATGTTTACGTTTCGCCCGCTTGTAGGTGGCAGTTGACATTTCTGTGTAGCACATTATGTTTGTTAGTAGTTGTATGTACTCTACATGGTAGAGACAACTCTAACAGTGAATCTGACATTGAGAGTGTGTCGGTTAAAAGAGGAAAAATGTATTAAGCCCCTGTCACACTATCAATATTTACCTTCAACTATATTTGACACTAAAATTTGAGGACAAAATACGGCCATCAAATTTAACCTTCCAACAAATATTATCAAATAAGTTTGAATGTGTTTGAAAATGTGTCACACTGTCAAATGTTTTAATTGGTAGATTATAATTTGAAATATTATTTTTGAAAAATTTTCATATTGAGACATTGCTTTTGTTTTTCCATGGGTCCATTACACGAAGAAATGTATGTAATATTGTAATTTATTTTCGTTTCTTTACTACATAAAAATATTATTTATAAGATATGTTTCCTGCACAATGAAATAAATGCCCAGACAGCTTCTACATTATTCAATTATCTTTATAACTTATTCTTTGTTTCCAGCATTTGTTCGTTATTTTAAGTTTCTTGACGTCCATTTTTGTCGTGCGCGGCTATGATTGCCTGAGATAGTCAAACATCAAATAAGTTTTAGAACAGATCCAATTTTCAAATGTTTGATGGAAACTGAAGCCATCCAACTTTCTCAGGCAAATATGACGGTGTTTAGGGTGTTTCGATGGCATCATAACTGTCAAACTCTATTTAACTAAAATTATTTGAATCAGTTTGACAGAAAAATTTGACAGTTTGACAGGGGTTTTACACATGATAAGAAATTATATCAAAACAGAGAGTAAAAGGAATTCCGTACACATCATATTTGGTTAAGAATGTTGATACCAAATAGCAAGAAAACATACTTTTGTAGGTGTGCCGAATGTTGTTATTCGAACATCTCTGAACAAGCTAGAGAAGTGATACATTTCTAAAAAAATTCTTTGGAGAATAAAAACACCCAGGATAATGTTCTTACAAAGTCTAGTTGAAATCAGGGCTCCAATCTTGAGATGTTCTGATACTAACAAAACAACGAAAAGTGAAATCTCAGACCATGAAGAGATAGACGCAGACGACTTGTATACCAGGTTGCTAGCAAGAAACAATCCTAACCATTTTTTTCTTTAGAATGTCAATATAAATGGACAAATGCAAAACACTTGTAAAACAATGTTCATGAAATTGTACGGCATTGCCCCAGGTCGCGTAAGGCGTCTCCACAACGTGTTGTTACGCCCCTGTCACACTGTCAAATTTTCGCTTTCAACTATGTTTGACCATACAATTTTAAGGCAAGATAAGGACATGAAATTTTTCCTTCAACAAATTTTATCAAATATCTTGAATATGTTTGAGAATGTGTCACACTGTCAAATTTATTTTTTTTCTGAAAGGATCTAATCTGAATATTTATTTAACAATTGTTCTCAAAGTGAGATGCCGTGTATTAATGCATTCCATTAAAGCTCCTGTCACACTGCCAATTTTTTCTGTCAGTGTGCTTCCAATAAATTTGGTCAAATAAATTGGACAGTTATGACATAATTTAAACGCCATGAACACACCCATTTTTGCATGCGAAAATTGGATGGCTTCTGTTTCCATCAAGCATTTGTAGATTGGACCGGTTCTATAATTTCTTTGGTGTTTGATGGTCTCAACCAATCAGAATCTTGAACGACAAAAATGGACGTCAAGTAACTTTAAAATAACGGGAAATTGCTGGAAATGAGGTAGATTATTTAATTTATACCAAAGTTGTCTGGGCACGAATGCTATTTTAAGTGCATGTTTCACATAATAATACGAAATCAGAGGCATTAAATGTCATTGTGCAGGAAACCTATCTAATAAATAAAATTAGAATTTAGTAAAGAAGTGAAAATAAATTACCATATTTCTTACACTTCTTCTTGTAATGGACTGCATGGAAAACCAAAAGCCATATTTAACCATGCAAATAAGTTTAAAATAATAATTCAAATTATATTCTCCCAGGAAAAAAAATTTGACAATGTGACACATTATCAAACACATTCAAGATTATTTGATTGAATTTGTTGGAAGAAAATGTTGGGTGGCTGTATTTTGTCTTCAAATGTTATTGTCAAATATAGTTGAAGGCAAAAAACTGAAAGTGTGACAGGGGCTTAAAGGAAGAAATGTTATGAATATTGTAATTTATTTTCACTTTTTATCAAATTCAAATTTTGTTTTTTAGAAATGTTCTCAAGCTATTAATTTTCATGTAACTAAGTTCTTAGTTACTTAAGTATCAATTAAAAACTTAATTCATGCCCAGGCAGTGTGACAATTGCATCGTCACAAGTTTGATTTTAGTTGTATGTGTTAAAAAGTTGGTAGACCTGGGTGCGCAAACTATAGTAAATACTAAGTTATTTGCAATTTTAATTTGTATTTTTATATCAACTGTTATTATAATTATATATATATTATTAGACTTTAATATTGATTACGGTCACGTAATTTTTATTGCTTTTATTTCTTGGCTACTTTTTATATTAACACTTGCATTCGTAGGTAGCACAGTGTATGAGCTTGCTAAGACAGCTGTTATGCTGAGCGTGATTAGGCGGATGGCAACTGTACAACATGCCCATCGCGTAACGAGGCTTCGAAAATTGAGGGTATACGAATGGTGCTGCCAAAGACGTCGGTGTGTTTGTTGAGTATGAATTTGTAACAAAGTTTTAGCACCGATAGCCTCTGTAAAATTTGCGGTAACTTTTATGTGCTCTTCCATAATATAAGTTGCAGTACATTGTCTTATCTGTCACATCACTTTCATAATTATTACGTATGCATGAGTGGACTGCTGGAATGAAGGCAAGTAAATTGTGTTTCTGAATAAGTGTTCCAATTTGTTGGAAAATATTCTCCGCAACACCGGATGGCGTGCGGTCGATATTATCCATTCAGATGGTTCCATTTGGATGGAGTTGGACAGCAGGCTTTCCAACCTGTCGGGATTGCAGCTGCTAAGAACGTCGTTTATATTTCGTATATGCCTGGAGTTTGCATACATGATTTCGTCACATAACAGAAAATAAATTACAGTGTCCTTGATAATTTTGCCCGAGAACATCGCGGACGGTTATGACTGAAAGTTTCCTCGATTTTGACTGTCATAGTTCACCCGTGCGGCCCGCAACCGACTACTACTTTTTATGTGTGCAAACTGTGTATTTTATAATAATTTTACTGTCAAGTTTTGGCATTTAGCACCAGTGTGTGATTTGTATATTTTTCTTATGGTGCTTTGTTTTTTTGTTTGTTTTTTTTATTGCATCTGTAAGATATTTTTTAATACATAGCTGTACAAAGATATTGGACAAGTCAAATTACAGTATACAAAGTTTATACACTGGACATAGTAAACACACACATATATACATCTGACTACACATACAAGCATCACATCTTTTCGTCATAAATTGGCCAATCCTCCTCCAACATGCTGTGGTTCATCGTCGTTTTGTTGAAACAGAAGAAAAAGGAAATGAGAAAAACTGGAACAAGAAATGCATACAAATATATGTTATGCAATAATTACCTAATTTTTGTAGTTTAGATAGTTATCTACAATATAAAATGTTAGTTTAGAAAAAAATTATTTTAGCTGTTTTTAAAGAATTTTTTGGTTAAATAAGCAAATTTCTTGAAGGTGGTGTGGTAACATTGAAAAGTTGGCTACCAAGGTAGGACGGCCCTTTCTGGACAAGTTTTAAGTTAACTGAAGCCATGTGTAAGTGTTTTTTTATTCTAGTGTCAAGCTTATGAAAGAACTCATTTTTCTGAAATAAATTGCTGTTTTTGGCATGTACTGAGAACATGTACTCACATGCAAATGTTAAAATCTCTGAGCTCTTGAAAAGAGGGAGGTCTACAAAACTCTGACTTTCTTTTGCCATTGATTATTCTTACAGCTCCCTTTTGCATGTGAAACACTTTTCTACTGTCAGTGGAATTACCCCAAAAAGTTATACCACAACACTTGATGGAATGAAAATATGCAAAATATACCATGTTTGCTGTATTTTTGTTCAAGACCTCTGCAACACTCCGCAGGACGAAACACGCTGAACTTAGTTTAGGTAAAATATACACAGTGTGAGATTTCCAGTTAAGTAAACTGTCTACTTTTAAGTCGAGAAACTTAATCACTTCAGTTTCATTAATGTTGTCTCTGTTACTGCTAACATATGAATTAATGTTTTTTTTTTTTCTGTTCTTTGTGAGGAGATTCATAAGGATATATGTTTTATCTAGGTTGAGATTTAATTTGTGTGCAGTAAACCATACATTTAGCTCTGTAAAGGTTGTGTTCGTTTTTTGTGTAAGATCATTTACTGAGTCTCTAGAGGCTAAGATACTAGTATCATCTGCAAATAAAATTGGAGTTGTTTCTGGGGTTAAGGCACATGGAAGATCATTTATATAAACCAGGAAGATTAGGGGGCCTAATACTGATCCTTGTAGGACCCCATGCTTGATTTCTCTTGGTTCTGAGTAGAATTAAGTAGTTTCTCCTTTGATCCACACTTGTTGTTGTCTGTTTGTAAGGTATGAGCTTATTAGTTTATTATGAAATTTTAATTTTTCTCTAAGTATGTTGTGGTTTACACAGTCAAATGCTTTAGTGAGTTCGCAAAATATTCCATTAGACGGCATCTTTTTATCAAGTGCATTAAGAATGCTATTTGTTAGTTTCAAAATTGCATCATTTGCTGATGTGTTTTTCCTAAAGCCAAACTGGAAATTTGATAAGATTTTGTGATTCTCAAAATGTTGCAGCAACCTCCTGTTAATTTGTTTCTCAATTACTTTTGAAAAGGATGTAAGAAGTGAGATGGGTCCATAACTGTTTACTTCGGTCTTGTCTCCTTTCTTGAACAATGGTGTCACCGCCCATTTGAGTCTGTCTGGAAACAATCCTGTATTGAATATGTCATTACAAATGTGGCTTGATGGAACACTGAATTCAAGAGCGCATTGCTTTAATAACCTACAGCTAATGCCATCATAGCCGCTAGAAAATTATGGTTTGCAAAGAATTGATTGTTTTCTCCACTTCTTTTGGAGTTGTGTTTGTAAAAGGTTATAGCAGGGTATTCTGTACCCTGTCGTGTAGGAATATGGTTTATATCTTGTTTAGTGTTTTTTTAATCATGTTTTCTACAACATTTAAGTAGTATGAAAGCGACTAATTTAGGGTCTGAGGATATGCAGTTATTTACTTTTAGGTTTACAACTGGGCATTGCTCTGTTGTTTTTCCTGTTGTGTTTTTTTACAATATTCCATGTAGTTTTTATTTTGTTTTGAGAATTCTTAATGAGGTTAGAGAAAAAATCCTTTTTTGCAGATTTTATTATCTTACTCAAAATTCTGCAGTATTTCCTGTAATGATTCATTGTGTCGGAGTTGCTGCTGGTACTGACGGCCTTGTATAGTTTTCTTTTGTTTTCGCAGGAAATTTTTATTTCTTTGGTGAACCATACATTTTTCTCTTGATTTGTATTACTGTGGGTCAGTCGGGATGGCAAACATTTTTCAAAACAATGGAGAACTTGGTTAAGAAAAGAGTTAAATTTTTCATTTGCTTCAGTGCAAGTATACAACATTGACCATTGCTCCCTGCTGAGCTCACTTTTGAATTGTAAGACATTTTCCAGCAGAAAAGTTTCGCATTTTCTTACAAGAAATGCTTTTGGGGGGCATTTTTATGGAAGCCATAACTAATATTTGTGCATAATGATCTGATAAGCCATTTATTATTGGGAGACAGTGGTACTCTGCAACTGCGATACTATCAATGAAAATGTTATCATTTGCTGTCTGACTGGTTCCTTCTATTCTGATAGCAAAGTTTACTATGGATTTAAGGTTGAAGGTACAGAGTAGACTATCGAGTTCAGTTCTTTCGTTGCTTCGTTTTAAATGATCAATGTTAAGTCTCCACAGAGAATAATTTCTAAATTGGCTCTGTAAATGACTTTAAGATTTGCTTCAAGAAATTTTAAGAAGTTACTGAAGTTGGCAGAAGGGGCTCTATATATAGTAAGGATCCCCACTTTTTTTTAATTTGTCAGTTATTACTTCCACATAACTGCACTCAAACACTTGGAATTCGCATGACAAGTGTGTCATTTTTAAACATTACATTTTTTTTTTATGAAAATACAATAAGTGGAACAGAGGGAATAACCAAGAATTTTAATTTGCTTAGCAGAGGATTCAGTTAAATGTGTTTCTGTTAGACATAATATTTGTATATCCAAATTGTGTTCTGCGGATAATTTGTCCAAGCACACAGAAAGCTCATCAATTTTGCTGATGATATGAAAATATGCTAATGAAAATTATTTTCATTAATTATCATAGATTTTTTAATATTTGCACAGTTATTGAATGTTTCTGGTATTGAGTGTGAAAGTAAAACTTCTTTGTCACATGAATTAGGCCTTATGGGTATAAGTTTCTTTAGCCAAAAAAATGTCCATGGTTTCCAACGATTTCCTGGATATTTTGAATAGAACCATGGTCTGTAAGAATCCTACTAGCAATGAGGTCAAGTTACCCCTTTCTAGCACGACTTAGATGCAGACTATGTCTCATGTGGTCAGCCCTGGTTATTTCCTCTAGACCAATCACACCAACATGACTCAGTCTGCCAGACCTTGCACAGCGCTGCATAACAGTGTTAGCTGTCTGCACCTTCCTTTGTAAGAAAGGCTTGTCATACCACTGCAGTGACTCACAGACCAACACATTGGTGTGACTGGTGGCCCTGGTAATGTTGTGGATGTCTGCTCCAACTGAATAGTTTTTTTTTTCGATCAATTCCCCCAACAAAACAACCTGATCTGACTTGCAAAAGTCTTTACTTAAACTACTTACATCTTCTGCCATACAGCCAAGGCCTGCATTAGGTTTACAAAACGTGATAATGTCAGACCCCCACCCAGTTTGTCTTTGATGCACACTCCTAGGCTTCTCTCATGACTGCTTCCGAGGATCAGCACTTTCCTCTTGACCTTTTCCTGGTTTTGTTGGTCGCTGGGAGGGGGGGGATGAACCTTTTCCTGCAGGTCTGCGAGGACAGCAAAGCTGTTGCTACAAGGTGTTGTTGCCCCGTGGACCTGTGAACTGACAAGTGGTGGGAATGGATCACTGTTTTTTTTTTCCTACACTTACTTGTAAAAACTCTATAATCATTCCTGGCCTCTTGGGAGACTGGCAATTCAGAGGATGAACAGATGTCTCGGAGTAACTCTCTATTCTCCCATGTTACTGCTGTCAGTTTTTGAGTGCTCTTTCATTATTTCTAGTTCTCTCTCTCTCTCTCTCTCTCTCTCTCTCTCTCTCTCTCTCTCTCTCTCTCTCTTTCTGTTCCACTTGTTTCTGAAGCACAACAGCAAGTTATTTTGCTTCATCCAGTTCCCCCTCAACATGACAGTGAATACACTTCCAGTCGCCCTCAGGAACAAAACTCTGACACAAGGATAATGAACAAAAATGCTGCAATTTCATCTGCTCTGTTTCAATATCTGCTAGCGTGTTTAAATTATGTTTGTTCCTGATGATGTGGAAAATATTTACAGAAGCCATTGCCAGGTTAAATGTTTTGAATTAATTATAGGCACTAAATTAGTATGTAGTTAAAAGTCATTACATAAACAAGCTAGGCATATGGGAACAAATGTAGACAACATGTAAAACAAAACAATCACAAATACTCATTCTCCGCTAAATATTAGAAAGACCGATAAAAACTTGAAAGGTCTGCCAATGGTCTGTGCCTATATGCCTGCAAGCAAGCAACAAAGCGACTTTGTTTAGTCGTTTCAAACTAATAATTAAAGCACAAGAAAATTATCTCAAGTTCAAAAAGTAATTTAAAAAATCGTAACATGCGTAATAAAATAAAGTGCAATAAGTTTTATAAGAATAAACAAAAATTGATACTGGAGCGATGCGACAGTTGACTTCAGATGGTGGCCATCTTTACAACAGCATATTCGTACATTAACTACCACAAGATTAAGGCTAAACTTCAGCATGTATTCAAATGAACTCAGTATTGTATAAACAATTTTTCCAGTGATTGGAAATAAACGAACCCAAACGTTACGCGCACAAATTATCAATTAGTAGTATCCCTAATCCTGCATACATTTTATTTTAAAACATTTCACAAAGTAATGAAATCATTTTCACCAGAGTATAAGTGCCTTAAAGTTGATATATTTAATTCAAATATATTCATAGGGATGAAAAGCAACAATGGGTTTTTGAAGAAGGGCGCTGATTGTCCCTTGATGTGTAGTAATTGTTTTGAGAGGTTAATTGCAAGTGAGGTAAAGTTGACGTGCCTGAGCCCTTAAGGGATAAGTGTGACAGCAGCTTTTACATAATCTAATTATCTTGATGGCATATTTAATTTTCAGCAATTTTTTTGTTAATGTAAAAGTTTCGTGACATCCATTTCTGTCGTGCACGATTCTGATTGGCTGAACTCGTCAAACATCAAATAAATTTTACAATCAGTCGAATCTTCAAATGTTTGATGGGAACTTTTCAGACAAATACGGCGGAGCTTACAGTTTTCCTGCTTCTCGTTGGATGGACAAGGAAGGGCACCTTTTCCACACGGGAACATTTCCGCACCCCCGCGTTTATGGCATTTGGATGTTGTCTTAACTGTCCAACTTTATTTGACTTAACTTATTGGAAGTAGTTTGACGGAAAAGTTTGACCGCGTGAAATGGTAGGACAGGGCAGTTGGTAACAAGTATGGTAGAAGGATAATATGGGAAAGTAGCCGAAAAAACTTGAGACACGATAGCGTTGCTAGCGCTAGCGGTGTGAACTACGGTGATAAGCTGGAGCTGGTCAGTTTGAACCTTTGAACATATCTATGAGTTGTGTTCGGTGCGTTTCAGTTCAAATTTTTTTCGCTTGTGTTGTTATTTTATAATGTCTGGGAAGATTTGTGCAGTTTTTGGTTGCAAAAATTACAACGTTGCGAACTGCAGCAAGTCATTTTTTAGATTTCCAAAGGATGAAAGTCGGTAAGTACACCGTCTTCATATTGTCGGTTTGTTTTTATTGCACATGCCTTTCACACAGTACGTTAATTTACTAAAAATAACTGTTTTGTCATTTCGTAGGTGCAAGCAATGGGTTCAGAAATGTAAGAGAGCAGACCTGGATGTTATCATGAAGGAAAAAGGTCCGGGAAGTTTATATACGAGAACAGTTTGTTCTGACCACTTCAGGAAAGAGGATTTTCGCAACCGAAACTTGCCTTCACAGGGGTAAGAACAAAGTTTAGTGTTATAGCTGCTATTTATAATCTTGTACACAGAAGGGTCTTGCTAAATTTGATAACCCTTAACGTGAAAGGTATAATTTTGTTTTTACTGTAGCGACACCTTTATACAAAATTAAAGTAAACACATTGTTTTGGAGACTCGCAGTAATTTAGGTTCATATAGTTTTCTTAATGCATTTTTACAAGCTATCCTAACATACCTAACCTCTGCAGAGGGTATTTAGGTTGTGTCACAATTTGATAGTGTGCTCACCCTTGCCACTGTCTGGCACACTTGAGACATGTGCCCTCTGCGAGCGTTCTGTATTATTTCTATGATGGCAAAGGTAAGAAAGGTAGTTTTTAATATTAGGGTTTTTTTTGAAAATCAAAAAAATAATACGTGGATATGTTAGATATGATTATTAGTAATCATAATTACTAGGTATTTTGGAGGGGCTTTAAGTAGTTTTCTGTAAAAAATAAAATGTGATAGGAAAGAGTGTTGTCAATAAAGCTGTGTTTATGCCATAAAACACGTTTAATTTATGTAGAATATATTTATATCCGGTTGCTTGATTGTTTTACATTGAAGAATACTGTTTGCAACAAATATTTAATGTGTAAAACGTAATTTACATGGTATATTTATAGCGCAGCGCTGAGGTTTATACAGGTAAACAACACAGGTATGGAGCAGTGTTGGAATATTATGTAATTCTGGTGAATTACTCAAGGCTTACCCTGTCTATGTTGATGAGAGGATAAAACGTATTACTAGTAGACTAAATATAGATGTTGTCGATGATACAGAGCCTCGTTAATAGACAGTGTTTATTCTTGGAGGTGATGTATGCTGCCATGTTATTTTCTCTACACTGCACATGTGCGTATAATGCTATGTTATTTTCAATACATTGCACCTGCACGTATACCGCCATGTTGGTTGACGTCAGATGGATTTTGGGGAAATCGCCGGACGTTTGCACCAGTCCTGTCTGAGGCTTCGGATTAACAAGTGATTTAATGCGTGTTTTATTGCAATTCATGTTGTTTGAAGTGTTAAATCTAATAATCGTGTGAAATTGCTAGTGTTTCTGTGCTATTATAGCAAGGGAAAAGGTAAATTATAATATATGTGCAGTGATTAGTGTGTGTGTGTGTGCAGTGTGGTCAAATGGACAGAAGTTGTGGAGCGCTTATTCGTATACGCCATATGAATGGTGAATGATTTGGTGAGTATTGACTAAATTAAATAATTTTTTTAGGAAAAAAAATTTTGGAAAGTGGTGTAACTTCACTCTACTAATTACACAGAACATGAATTCTTAGGGGCATCACCATTTGACCACTAGAAACCCCAAAAATGATGGTGGGGCGGGTTATGAAGATCAGAGAATTTTGGGGTAAAACGAGCGAAACATATGTACATAATATGATATTATGCACAGAGCCAGAGTCCCAGCACCAGCAGGGGATTAAATCCCCTAAACAGTGATTCAAGGCGTGCCGGCAATTCTTTTTTTTGTGGTGGTGATGTGAAGTGTCACGCATCAGCGAAGCTTGGAGTTTCCCCACAACTGATTTTCAAGTGTAGCTCCCTCGCACTTAAAAATACAGTACCAGCATAGCAAAACATTATGCACAGAGCCAGAGTCCCAGCGCCAGCAGGGGAGTAAATCCCCAAAACCTTGATTCAAGGCGCGCCTGCACTTTTTTTTTTTTGGCGGTGACATAAAGCGTCGCGCATCAGCGAAGCTTGGACTTTCCCCATAAATTATTTTCATATGTAGCCTATTTGCACTGAGAAATAATGTGTGTGTTTTGCAATTTAACATATGTGTTTACTATTTGTAATATTGTCTCATGAAAACGTGTGGTTCCAAAAAAAAAAATTGAACTGAACATGACCTAAATTGACAATATTACCAATACAGGCTACAAATAAGATAATTGGGAGGGCTATGAAGATCAAGGAAATTTGGGGGTAAAAGTTTTTACTGGAGATGTACTTATTTTGTATTTTTTTTTTTTTTACCCCACAATTTCCCTGATCTTCATAGTCCTCCCCACTATGGTATTTGGGGTTTCTATTGGTCAAATGTTGATACCCCTAGTAAATTCGTGTTCTGTGTAATTAGTAGAGTGGAATTACTTTCTGAGAATTTTTTTCCCCCATAAAAGCCCCTCTTCTTAACTCTCCATCGGGCACAGTACAGATTCGAACACAGAGGCACAATGTATCTAGTGGATACAAAAATGTAATCTTATATTTTTATATAGTCTTTCTATTTTTTGTTAAGTAATCATTTTATTGTGTTAATTTATGTCTTTTTCGTCTCTTAGAATTTTTTTTAAAATTTTTTTTTGGGAAAATGCATAAGAAAATGCAAAATTCATACAATAGATTACAAAATTCTTCTTTTATTATATAATGGGAACTAAATTTGTGTTTATTACTTTTTTTTTTTATGGACATTTAAGATATATATACAAGTAGACATATAACATGTAAGTAGCACACAAACCAGCTCAATCTTTAGTTCACTTAGTATTGTATGTCCAGAAGTTACTGCAACACTTTTACAAATTATGAAAGCAAGTTTGTGTGTTCTTCGCAAATTTTATAGAAATTACACTATTTACTACCATTATTGTCGGAGTGAGACTTATTGTAGCATAATTTACTAATCATAACAGTATGCTCCAGACAAAAGTATTCATTACAACTTACACAGGAATATTTTGAGAGTCTTGTCTTTTTACTTTCATGTGAGCAAGTTGTGCAGCGCTTGCGTTTGTTTCCTTGTGATCTTGAATTTTCTTCATGTTCGTGGTCTGTACTTCGGGAGACTTTGTTGAAGAGAACTGGGAATTCCTCTTGTGATGACACTTCTGCGAGTAAGGTGTTCTTCTACCAACACTCTGAAGAGATTTATTAAAAAAATGTTGCCTGCTCTTCAATTCATTCCCATTTCCAAGAAATGCTACTTGTGCATTTATGCCACCTATGTTGAGTATTGCAAAGAAAACTATCATGGGCCATCGGCGACAGTTTCTTGCAACGTTGTAAATCGTGCACAGTTTGCCAACTATGTCCACTCCAGATTTGGTTTGATTATAAAATGTTATAATTTCTGGCTTTCATCGATCCCCTGTTTCTTTGTCAATGGTATTGTCAAAATGCAAGCTAGAGATCATAACAACATGTTTGGATTTCTTTGGAACGTAAGACACAATAGTTGCGTTTTCTCTGAAACCAAAAATACTGGATGTTTCTCGTCTTCCTTTTACTGAAACAAATTCTGGTGGAAGTTGTTTCTTGTTCTTTCTCACAGTTCCAACAAAAGATAGTTTTTCTTTCTGCAAGTCTTCTACTAAATTCACGTCACTGAACCAGTGATCACACTTTGTGTTTCGTCCACTCTTGTAAACTGGTTTTGCGAGTCTTTTCACAAGATCCGCTGGTTTATTGCTTATGCAGTATTGTCCTCTAGGTTGTTTCCCTGCGTATATCTCAAGATTGTAGGAATAGTACAATCAACCAAAGCAAATATTTTAATGCCCTATTTGTTAGGTTTTGTTGGGATGTACTGCCTGAAACCACATCTTCCTCGGAATCCTTCTAATTTTTCATCGATTGTTACATTTTCCCCTATAGAGTAACATTTCTGACAATTCTCACGGGTTGTTTTTTCATCAAATCTGATGCAACGAAGCAGAAATTTAAAACGTTTCAAGTTCACCACAAGGCAAAATTTTTCAACACCATCTTCATCTGAGCCTCACAACTCTTCTAAACTTTGCTGATTGCTGCGGAGTGTTCCTGCTAAATCATGAAGCTCTATAAGAGCCTTTATTTCAATTTTGTCTGTGCATTTTGAATCTCTTTCACAACTGTAATTATCTGCGACTGACTCAATGTACTGATTAGTACACTCAACAACGTCAAGTATATTGTCTGTTAGTAAGTTCCAGGATTTGAATGCTTTGGCATGTTCCTTTACTCCAGGTAGATGTGTAAGTAAATTGTGTGATCTTGTTCTTCTATTCTGTACAGGTCTTGTTTTCTTCCACTTGGTAACTTTGTCTTTTCCGATGTAATAATTGTGACTGCTATTATTTCATCAGCATCATCCTGAGTAGAATCACTCTCTTCCTGGCGATTTTCTACTTCATTTTCAGCATCTGTATCACTTTGATCACCAATATCATCGTCGTCCTCACTTTCGTTGAACAATATATTCATAACAGCTTGATAATCACTGGGATTGTTCATGTCATAAGTTTATTTTCCTCATTGCCGCCATTTTACGGAGTTAACACGTGTTTTTAGTAATATACACACACTGCAGTCATATGCTCTCGAAAGGTCGCAATGTATCTTGCAGATACCAAAAATATTACAGATACAACCGAAACACAGAGCAAAGCGTGTTAACTGGCCGAAGGTTAGGACAGCACTGACCGGAAGGGGAGAGTGTCGCAAGAAGGCACTGGGAAGGGGAGATGACTCACAGCCCCCGTTACAAAACTACAGAACAAAACAAAGTCGTCCGTATCTCTCAAATCTATTGCACCCGATGGAGGGTTAAGAATTACCGACAAGCAGATCATTTCAGATGCGTGATACGCTAGGTCAAATACAGTGAACCCCTCTTAAGAGGTTTCCTGTTAACTACTAAGTTTTCCTGCTTAATAACATAATAAGCACAGCACATTTTTTCCAGTATTTATCTGAAATGTCTTAACAGGGTTTCACTGTATATTTAAAAAACTATTGGCAACCCACATAAAATACACACTGCACGTGTCAAGGAGATATTTGTATTTGATTGGATAATTTTCTTGGCAGCAGAGTTCTCATGTTTCAAGGAAGACGACATTCTAAATTATCAACAGCTGATGTTATGAAATAATTTTGCTTTGTACTGAAATTGTGCAGTAATAAATCCTTGTAATCAGGGTTACAGTGTAAATGATAGTAAACATTTGATACATTTAATCCATAGTAAAACTCGGTTGTGGTCTGAATTGTATTGTATTATTTCTGCATAGATTTTGCAAATTCATTAGCCATATAATGAATTTCCCAAGTCGCTAGCTAAGTTGTGAAATTGTTACATTTCTGGCTTGATTGTGGTACTTTGTAGCATGAGAGGGTTTCAGAATTGTTTCTCATTTATACGTAGTTTGCTGAGAGGTGTTGTACCTACACAGAAGCTCCCTGCAAAAAGTAGCAACACAAACCAGCATAAAAGTCCAAAGGAAAGGAATATGAACTCCCCCACCTCAGAAATTCAGTTTGACCTAAATCACAAATCATTGGAACCAGGTAAGCCATGTGTGTTGTCTATATCTATTTCACGATGAAATCAAAATTGTATTTTGGTGTGTTTATGTGCAGTATACTGCATTGTTTGTTTGTTATATTGGTAACTTACATTTTTAAGAAGCATGTATTTGCTCATGCAACATCATTTGTAAACTTGTGGTTTTTCCCCCAAGTAATTTTCAGTACTGTTGAGAATATGTATTGGTAAAATTTGTTATCCAAACAGATTTGTCTGTGTACAGTACATGGAAAAGAAACAAAATTTACTTGTAACATTTTGCACTAGGTTTACACAAGGGAGCGTCAACGTAAAGTTAAGGATTCTCGTCCTTTGTGTTTATGGGACAGTTACATGGTTGTACTAAAAAAAGTCAAATTTTATCATTAGTATTTATTTTTAATCAATAAAAATTTACAGATGAGATATGCTTTCCCAAACAGTTGCCTAATTTTCTTAAACAGGATTGTGGAGCCTAACCAGTCTTAAATGGGTCTCTGTTATAATAACCATATTTCTCTTTGCTAGTGCAGTTGTACAAGCTGTGCTACATTTTGTATATATTTTCAGGAGTCTATGAATTCATATTTTCCGTTTTAGATATGGCGGAAATATGCTACTAGGCTACTCGTTACATTTTGAACATGAGTCATAATACACAAGTACTCATAGTTTGGTACTTGTGAATACACACACATACACAAAACTCCGACAAACACAGTTTCCTTGCATATGCACAGTTTCTACGTTTTGCTGGCTAGACCAGCTTCA
This sequence comes from Dryococelus australis, assembly GCA_029891345.1. Lineage (NCBI taxonomy): Eukaryota > Metazoa > Arthropoda > Insecta > Phasmatodea > Phasmatidae > Dryococelus > Dryococelus australis. The sequence continues at coordinate 72,310,185 of CM057002.1, read as the reverse complement.
TCAGGTGGCGAGTGGTACAGTAGCACACTGAAAACTACAGTATATTTTATGTTTATTGCACCTTTGCCAGCATATGCTTCATGGAAGTTTTTTTTTATAGTGTGTGTTGTATATATTTGTGATTGTAATGATTCAGTGTTACCCACCTGAATGTAACTTTCAAAAAAAAAAAAAAAAAAAAAGGTAAGGGGGGAGAAGAGAGAGCAAAGTAATGTACTATGTATGGAATTCTTAAATTAATGGATGAAGATATTTGGGCAGCTTTTAACAGCAGGTCTTGAGAGCTGGTGAGGGTGATTGAGTTGAGGTATAGAGCAGCACGTGGATGAAACAGGAGATCCCAGAGAAAGCCCTCCGACCAGCGGCATCGTCTGGCACAATTTCTACATGCGAAAATTTGGTAGTGACCCAGCCAGGGATTGAACCCGGTTCACCTTGGTGGGATGTGAGCAGGCTAACCACTCAGCCACCACGGCCCCCTGGGAATTTTTAAATTTGCAATACCTACATGCAGTCCAAGGTCGTCTTTGAAAAACAACTTTTTGAAAAACTTTTTTATGCAAATATATTCTAGTGTATAAACAACACACTTTTGTGACCAATGGATTTTAAGATTAAATTTAACTTTTAGGATGGCCTGGTATGTACATCTCAAATGAACATTAGATCATATTAAATTGTGGGTTAAGTATAGGTGTTTCTGTAAGATACATACATGCACACTCACAAATATCACCCTAAGTTTCCAACTTGTGGAACTTGGTTACCTAAGATATACAAGTATGAATTATGACCGGAAGGAATGTATTAGCTTGCTGAACAGTGATGTTAAAATTATATCCCAAAACAATTACTATAATACGGTTTAATTGCTAGCGTGTATTATACCTTGCATACAACCTTCAGAAAGTTGGAATATCTGATTCTTATGTCTCTTTCTGAAAAGTATGACTTCAAACATGAAAATCTTCCTGCACTGCATATTTTTTTTGTGACCTGTCAAAATGTTCCGCCAAATAAATTGCTCTTTTATTATAACATTTTAGATATGCTATCAGTTTAGTGTGTTGCAGATTACTAAGCAAGGTTAATTTGTTTCAGACATCCTTCCTGATGCAAGAATTCCAAAACCAAGAAGAAGCAATGTTGATGTTGAAATGAGGGCCCTACAGATGAAGCTAAGACAAGCTCAGAAAACAATTTTCAGGCAGCGCAACTTAATAGACGTGCTTAGAAAAGAGAGATCTTTCTTGCAGGCACAGAGCTCATCATCAAATGTTAAACATTTACAAGAATGTCTTGGTAAAGATACGGTAAAACTCGATTAAGATGTTCTCGCATAATAAGTTTTCCCACTTAATAGGGTGATGTTTATAATTCCCTAGATCTCTTCCATTTTGTCTCTGTTAGTAAATCCCATTTAAAAGGTTTTTGTTGAAGAAAGATAACCTGCATATAACGTTAAAAAACTAATGGATATTTATAAAATAAACATTAAATTATATAATTTTCCAATACGCATTATTCGAAAAAAAAAAAAAAGTTACAAATAATTTATAAACTTTTAATGATAATGAAACATGAGCCGCACGCAACACCGGGTCCAAGGAAGTTTTGACGAAACCTACACCGCATGCCGCAGAATGTTCCGTGTATGTTCAACCAATCATCTGCTCTCGCTCGTATTGACCCAGTGTTGCTATTCCAACTAAATGCAGTGCCCCAATATTATGATGGCCATCTTGTGAAACCTGAATAGCACGCCACAAGCAGATCCAATACTATGGCTGTTTACTTGTCGACGCTAGCGCAAATAATACGTATTTTTTCAGGTGCAAAATCTGGAGAAAGCTAACAAATTCTGTAGTCTTAAGGGGGTTTGTCTTATATTACTATTAATTATTAGACAGACATTTTTCACAGTTACACTCATATGAATTAAAACAGTTGGAAAAGGTTTAGAACCAGTGGGGAAAATGTGATGTAGGCGGACGTGCCGCTGGCTATCATTCATTGATTCATGCCCTTGTTTATATAGGCAGTTGTTTTAGTAAAAAGATAGGGTTAGGAAGCACATGTTATTACAAATAATTTTTATATTTAAAATGTTAAAGTGTTATTTAAAATATTTTTAATATGGGTATGGTTTTAAAACTATTCATAACATGCCAACAAATTGTCTTTGTTTTTCGTTCGGAATGTATTTGTTTATTAATTGTGTTATGCTCACTCGTCGCTGAGGCGTTGACAAACTCTAAACACAGGAAATTTGCTGTGAGAAAAATATACTTATTTAGCTACTTTTCATTTTGTTATCGAGAGAGGAATTAACTTTGTTAGCATACAAATGCAGTATGTTGCTTTCATAACCTGCCAGACGTGACTTGGCTATGATTGCACTACGTGATTTGAAGCATGTGTGTTCATTGATGTTAAAGCTTCCACAAAAAGTTAATTTGAGTAAATTTGTGTCAATGTACACACATTTTACTGCCAAAAATGGAACAAAAATTGTGAAAGTTCCTTAATTGATGTCATGAAATTATAGAGAAAGTAGCAGTAAACTGAATACATCAAGGCAATGTTTTTAAAGTAATTTAAAGTTACATTTTTGTTTTATAATATTGTAAGTCCAATATTTTTATTATTTAAAATTATGATAATGGATTTTCCTATTAAAATTGAAGCAAGTATTTTAAAGAAGTCCTCCAAACCCAGAGGATTAATTCGTAGTGCAACAACTAAGTGTATAAAAGTATAAAACAATACAACTTTTCTAGCTTGAACCTAATTTTTAACACAATTATTATTCTATGTTTATTTTTTTCTTTTAATGAAATAAGTCGTGATAGACTGTTATTCTTTGGGTCTAGAAACACACAAACGTCTTTACTTAACCTAAAATATTTTTCCCGTATTCCCATGGGAAATTTAAATTTCCTGTCTGGATTTTTCCTGTTGACAAAATTCCATTCCCGCACACCACTAGTTATTTTTGCATATAAGTGCATTTAGGCCTCTAAATAAATTTTTTTGTGTATACAGATATAGTAATAGTGCAGTAATTAAAGCACAGTAGATGTGTGATGTTTAAATAAATAGTGCCTGTGTGAAATGCTTAGATAAGTAACTTAGATATCATTCTTTTTTCAACTCTGCAATTTTTTTTTCTTAATTTAAAATCCCCCCTCACCCCCAAGAAGTTTTCTCTGATAAAAAGTTTTTAGCATCCAGTCCTTTGAAAACATCTCAATAGAGTTCTACTGTAGTTTAATGTCTTTGTTGCTTAACAAAGAGAAAGGCAGGGGGTGGCGCTATACTGTGAATGGAAAGAAAAAAAGTTTGCATCTGCAATTTATTGTTGTTTGCCAAATGCTTACAAAATTTACGGAAATTTTTTTAGCCTTCCCGCAGTAAGATCTTTGCATTTTGAAGCTACTTAAGTTTATTTTAAAGTGTCACAATTGCGTGTTTAAGACTGCATAGTCTTGTCTTGCATTTGATGAAATGTCCTGAAAAGAGAACATTCCTTACAACTGTGCCTCAGATGTATTTGAGGGATACCATGATTTGAGTACTGAGGCCGGAAATTATGAACCTCCTGTGAATCCCCAGCAGTCATTTGCGAGCCAAGCAACTGTTTTAGTTATTAAAGGGTTAAAGAGAAATTTCAAACAGATTTTGGGATACAGTCGACTCGATTATCCGCGATAATGGAGGGGGCGATTGCCATGGATAACCCAAAATCACAGATAATCCGCATACCAAGAGAAAAATACAGTTTTTCCAACACTGAGTTTTGTATGGTCGTAACTGAATACTGGGTGTTTCAGTGTGAAACCTAGCCTATCCTTGACATAATAAAGTGGATGCCCGGGATACCGCTGCCGGGTATACTGTCGATTCGGTTATACCGCGGGTCAATTTATGTCCCCCACCTGAATAAGTGGAAAGTATGCGGTCAGGTAGGCGTGTGGTCTGTCAGCGGGAGGTCATGAGTCGGCAACACCGATGGGTGAGGCAGAGGGAGCGGGCATACATTGTCCCTCCTTTCAGCACCGAGATCTATTTTACTAATTCTTTACAGCCAATATGTATTTTTTCCATGTATGCAAATAAAATGTGTTCTTATATTACCATATTGGCAAGTAAGGCCATGTACATGTATAGGCTACGTCAGAAGTTTTTGATGAAAAATTCGGGATAATTAATATTTCAAGTAGACCGCACTAAATTTGTATGTTCCCGTAAACATTGCCGGGCCTTATCATGCCATTGCAGAGGCCAACATGCCGCTTAAATTTCATAGAAATTCAACACATTGACGTGAATCACATTAATCAGCATGTCTTCCCAATACTGGGCTGCTGTTATGAATTGAATCGGTCCTGTAACGGCGGCAGTGGCGGCGGCTGTCTGCCCGCCATCCACCAGAATAATCTTGTAGCGACCGATGGACAGCTGCCCAGCCCGACGATCTAAGCACAAGTGACAACAGCAAGCCGCCGCCGTATCAATCTCCTATGGCGTATAACTCTATGTAATCATTATAATTATGATGTAGACACTTTGATTATAATTTATATATACTGGCTATGCGGTTTCCTATTTTCAAAAAATAATCCTAAATTTGAGACGCGCTCAAAATTCGTGCTTCGAAGTCATTTACAAGCCTATAATTAATCTCCTGCAGGGTATAGCTCTACGTAATCATTATAATTATGATGTAGACTTTTTGATTATAATGCATATATACCGGCTATGCGGTATGTGTTCTTATTTTCGAGAGAGAAAAATCAGAAATCTGACGTCACTCAGTTGCTAGGCAACAGGCCAACTCCCCCGTCCCCCTGGAGAGGGGAAACAAAGACGTGCAAAGTGAACTGCATGTCGCCCGTGTCACACACACACCTCCCACACTGTCCAGTGCATGCGGCATACAGCCGGCTGTTTCAGTGTGTGGAAAACAGTGTTTAATGTAGGTTTCGCCTTCCATTCCCAGTTCTTCAAAAAAATATTGGGCTTGTTTCACACACACTAAGCCCGATACTGGCATTCCGCAGCACGTTTCTGGTTGAACCACTCCAGTACAACCTTGTCTAGTCCGCACTGCTCAAACTCAATAAGTTTGGATTTATTGTTTCGTATATCCTGAATCGTTGTTTCTCCAACTCCATACATAAATGAAAACTTTTATTACACTTTCTCCTTCAAGTTTATTGATAATTTCCAGCTTCTGCTGTAAATTTAAAACCACACGTTTACGTTTTGCAGACATTTTTCAGCTGAAAATGAGCAAAAACAAAATTGAACTTAACTTCTGACTGGTGAGATAAAACGAACACTGACTGTGGGAATGCGATACGCAGGAGGAATGCGGTGGTTGTGCTGGCAGCTAGGCTAGTAAGTTGTGCTGTGTTGTCAGCTCGCTGTCTTGCGACATAACTAAGCTTATCGCACCATTGGGAACACATTTTGACTTGCATTTGCATTGATAAACAAACATATTTCATTCCACAGTTATTTTCAGAGCGTACCTGTTACGATTTTCATTTGTTAAGATGAGCGTTTTATTAAATATCTTTGTTCTGGCACTGTTTGAATTAATTTCCAAAATTTATTTTTATCTTTCTGAATACGCCGCGATTAAGCTGCAAAGCGGATAATCGAGAGTCTACTGTATTTCCTTACTGTTGGGTACATGAAATCAGAAACTCTAAAAGGCATAGTCCAACATGCCTTTAAAAAAAGTTGAGAAAACTGGCCTCATAGTTAAGCAATAGTTTGTGACCAAGACCCTAACAACTTCAAAATGTGCCGATTTTTTAATGTCTCATCTGATAGTCCATACATAGTTTCAAACAGCGAAAAGGTTTTCATGTTCTTCGATGCACCCCATCTCTTAAAGTCCAGCAGGAAAAATTTGATGTCGTGTATAATGGACATGTGGCCCAAGACTGGCTCATAAAACAAATAAAAAACATGTAGAACTGCCACCTTTTCCACCTATGAGAGTCTGTTTAGCAACCCAGTTTCTGAGTCACCCTGTTGTGGTATACTGACACATGTTGCTTTAAACAACATGCCAGGTACGTGTGAGTTTACTGCAAATTTTGTAGATGATTTTGATTCTTTGTTTGGTGAATTCAACTGTGCCCAGAAGTAGATGCAAAAGTGTTTCAAAGATCTATTTCAAATGACAGTCCACACTGGGGATTTTAGAAGAAATTTTTAAAAGATTTTATTCGTTAAGTTTTATAAATTCATAAAGAGCAGTTCTGCCATGTGTGAAAGGCTGGCTTCTCAACATCTCAGCATTAAAGCAGCTGTAGAATGAGCTGCAAGGAAAATTCAATTTTAAATTTCTAAATACATGATGAATTACACAAAATTGTCTTGAAAATGTTTACTTTCTCCATAATTAGGAGCAAAGGGTTTCACATCATCACTCCAGACTGTTCCAAATTCAGGTCAGCTATCAGGAGTGTTATGAGCATTCAGTTGTTGATGCCTTCTCCTGATAGCAATTGTGAGTTAGAATTTTCTAAATGTGTGCTATTGAAATCTGATTTAAAAAAATATTGTGCTAGCTTCTCTTTAACAAATCCAGTGAACAGTGAAATTAGTGAGGAAGCTAAACCGGACATTGACATTGTACAAGAAAACAGTGTTAGATATGTATGTGTGTGTGCAGCAGACTGAACCATGATGTCTGCAAAATAACATTTACGTATCTTCATGCGAGGAATCATTCACAACGGGTGACATTCACATTTCTTCGAAAAAATATGACAATGCCAATTTCTTGTACCCCACCGAACATGCATCTGTACTATCTCGCATAGTATTTATTCCTTATTCATCAACAAATTCAGTACATAACTTATAGAGTCCCATTCAGGTGTAAAGGCAAAGTTAATGCAAGAATTGAAAGTTGCTCCAGATTTTCCAGTTTGCCCGGATTGTACTAGAGTATTTTCAGGTAAATTTTTTAATGTTCTCATTAAGTGTTTTTTGAGAACTACTAATGATGCTACAAATATAATTGTGAATTATAAAGAAAACCAAAAAGCAAAGAAAATTTTGCACCAATAAGACTACATTGGTAGGAAAATGAACTTCGATTTTTTTGACAAAACTTTTTTTTTTTTTTTTTTTTTTACATTTAATAAGTACTTTTTGTGTATTTATGTATTGACAAAGTGATGCAGTGATATCACATTGGACTCAGGTCATCTTTATATATATTATATATATATATATACACACACACACACACACACACACGCGCACTTTTTTTTCCATGGTTTAAGTGTGTGTAGTTCAGCAAGTCGAGCGAGGGATATAATTGATTGATTGCTTCAAAATAGTTGTTTACTTGTTTTCATATTTATGTCAGTGATTGCTCATACAATGTTTGCATATGTTCAAATAACATATTTACGAGTAAGCATTATATTTCAATGCTACACATAAATGCCATTACAGTCGACTCTTGATGTATCGTTATTCAAGGGACTGCCGAAAAATGTCCATATATGCAGGATGTCAGTAGACGAGGGTTCTGACGTGTACGTCAATAAAATAAAACTTCTAACCTTATCAAACTTTATGTTGAGTATAGTGAGAGCTGTACATTATCTGTGAATACAGTTTAGCTAATAAATGCAATAACGGAACTTTATAAAAAATACTATTGTAAATAAAACATAAAAAACATTTCACCTAAACTAGTTTAAATAAAGAAAATAATGTCTCAAAATACAGTATATAATTGATTGTATTCAGACACAAAATGCCAGCAATTTCAAACCATCTGGAAATGAAAATAATATGATGCAGAATGCAAGTCAAATTTTGAATGTCTGGCGCAGGCTCTATCGGCTGAGCACAGAGATGTTAACTATCGAGCAGTGTGTTCATGGTGGCGAGAGGATTGCCGCTACATGTTGCCGATAACTTGCACCTGTGGCAAATGTCTGTCTTTTAAAGTAATTAATTATATTTGACTACAAAGAAAATTTGTGATTTTGAGACAAAATAAATATATAAGGCGATTATAATTCATTTTCTTCACTGTCTAATAATTAATCATTTAAAACCACGTCCTCTGATTTTCACTGTCGTAAGTTACACTACTCTCGGCTCAGTGCTTACCTACCTATTATTAGATGGCAAAAGGTGTCAAATAGTTCCTTACATTTTATCAGTTCATTCAAAAGAGGCGTATCTATTGAATTAAATTAATGACTGAAAATTAATTTTACACTATAATACAAGTCGCTTGATGTTCAAAATATTTTTGGTGACAAAGGAGTTTATGCTCATGGGCATATAATTTTATTCACGAAGATGCTGCCCATTGAATTAACTAAATATTATGTTTTAATATCATGTTGATTTTACGTCAGATACAATAAAACACCAACCTTACAGGAAAAAAAAACACTATTAATCACAAAAGAAAACTTTTTTTTTTTTTTCCAAATAATTCCTCGTTAAAATGTTTTGCATAACATTTTCAGGTGAAACCAGTTGAGAGAGAGAGGATGTGCTTTATCTTTTTCTAGACAACTTCCTCTCTTGGCGGGATCGCTTGTGAGGGGAAGAAGGAAGGTTGCCGGCCGAGAGGCAGAAAGAAGGGTGAGAGAGAGAGAGAAGACACTAGGGGTCGCCATGCTCGTTGCTACGGGTAACCACTTCTCCTCTCATCAGGGGAAATAGCAAGCCAGACTCGCACCATGCCGCACGGCTTGCCGCAGAGCAGTTAAGAACGTCGGCGTGCGTAGCATATTTCACTTCCAGAGTTACTAGACATTTGCATAAACAACCAGCTTAAAAAGTTTAGTTGCGTGAAATATTAGGTGAAGGGACCCGAAATATACTTTGATTGATCTCCATCATGTGATAAACGATACAAGCGGTTTATGTTAACATTATTTACACAGGGATTTTGCCGGGACCACAAAAAATTGTTAGTGGATGCGGTTTATCAATACATGCGATAACGATACATAGACAGTTGACTGTACTTAGTGGATATGCTACAGTATCTAAATACTCTATAAGTTGTCCTTTTATTGTGCTAAATATATGTATTACTATTTTTAATTTCTTGTTTTGTACTAAAAGTGTATGTCAGCAATGTTCTTGGTTTCAAGCACAATGTCATTTTATACTATGTAAAATCAAGTTCTAAGGGAGGAGCTCAAGCCCCCTTAGCGTCTCCTATTTTAAAATCCGCCACTGTGTGTGTGTGTGTGTGTGTATGTTGTAAATTAGAATTGTATTGAAGTATTGCTGTGGAGAAATTGTACACCACACAAATGTTATAAAAAGTTGTCACTTTTCAGTATTAAAATTCCTAATTACTTTCATTTGTTGGTATAGGCCGTTCACTGTAATGTGAGCATTTTTTGAAGCTGTTTCGTCAGGCATAATAACCAATAAATACATTTCATTGTGGCTTCAGACTTTTGGTTTTGAGTATTGTGAATGTATACACTGTGTTTATTACTCACATGGCAGGGTTTACATTAACAAGTGGGGGAAGGATATAAATTGTTTGAAAGAAAAAGGTAACTAGGGATTCAAAAGTGCTCACTTTATCGTGAACGGCCTATAAGCAAGTGTTGTTATTATATAGGTCACATATTTTCTCACTTCCTAATTGACGTTAATTTCTACCCTACACCAATTTTATCATAAAAAAGGTGTCACTTTTCAGTATTATAATTCTTAATTACTTTCATTAGCTGGTTATTAAGTGTTATTATAATAAAGTTCACATTTTCTTCTCATGTCCTAATTGATTTGTCTATTTACATGAGAAGTGCTGTTATTAAATCTAAGATTAACTGTCAGTATTATGTATGCATATTTAATGAATGATAAAGTTTAACATTGTGTTATGTTGCATGCGATGCGAGTTTCTTGATTATAATATTTATAATCAGGGTTGGATTTTAACTCCTGCCCGGGGCAGGTAAAATTATGTCTGGGTAGGCAGAAAGTTTAAGTCGTCTGTCCATCGGACATGTTTATAATGAGGCTCTCATGGGCAGTTTTCTAAAGCTGAGCCAGGGTGCCAATGTTGGAGTGAGACAGGTTCAACTGCTGCTGTTTTGAGTCCGCAGTTGCCGTTCTTATTCCAAGTATGAACAAGCGATCAACCACCTAATGGAAAGATGGGAAACTCAAGGCTTTATTTCATGCTGTGTGTTCGATGCTATTGCTCCAAGTGTTCTTTCATGGTACTAATGGGAAAAAACTCAGGGAGGCGGGAAAATTATATTGGTTTTGTTATTATTTTGAATTACTCAAAATTCCTGTGTACTTTGCAGCCATAGAATGACTTGAATATTAATCTTGTGTTTATATTTTATCAAAGGCAAGGGGAAATAACTATTTCTTGGAATTTAACGTACATCACGAGGATACTTACCAAAGGAAAACAATCTGATAGAAATATATATACAATTCGAAATAGTATTTGTGAAAGATTGATCGAACATGAAAACAAATATATCTATGTACGTACGAATGTATGAATATTAGTATCACCCTTTTGTCTGAATAAATGCAACTTCAGAAAACTTGTATATTAAATGTAATTGCAATTACCTAGGTTATGATTGGGCACTTTCAAGTTAGCTTGGTAATAAACTTTCAAGCAACATATGGTAGTGTTACATCTGTTTTTAACAAAGTATTTATTTACTGTAATGTTTCTATCAAAATGAAAAGTAATAACTGGTAATGAAAATGTCAAAATCATATTTATAATTTTTTGTAGTAATGACCATTTATTAAAAATTACACACACCATGTGAATATAATTTTCTATAGGCATATGCCAATTTAATTCAAAAGCAGCACTGTAAAGCCTGGTATACAATGGCAGTAGCAAGTCATCGTCGTAGGTTGTAACAGGAGTTGTAGCAGGATTCGTCGTATGTTGTAACAAGAGTCCCAGGGTGGTTCGCAGTCTCGTAGGGAGCCAATCATACAACTTGGATAAAATCCAAGTCCTGTGAATACAACTGCTATGACTAACCAACATTGACAAAATTGTAGATAAGAGACGACAGCAAAACACGTAAAATGATTTGCTCGTTAACAAAAAATGCATTAAAACAGGATAGTCTTGCTTTATTTGTGAAACTAATTGTGTTGTATGGCGTAATAAATTTATGCACAATGGAATGTGTTTATTGGGTATAATAAATTGTAATTGTAAACAATGGCCAAACAGAATATAGCCATAAAAAATACACTGTGTTGCCAAACTGTAACTTGAAACACGTTCCCTTCCTCCTTAGTTACTTTCCTCTAATCTCTGCAATTCCTTTCCGACTCTGGTTTCCAATACTCAACTTAACTCAACAGCGCATTTGCCGCTGTATTGTCAAGCCCTCGAATAACAAAGCCTCAACTCCTGCTTCTGCTCTGAATATGTTGCGGGGTCACTCGTTCAGTCCACAAACTGTAGGAGCGTGATGGTCGCGTGTTGCAAGCAATTTATAGTTGTTAGTTTACTTTACAATGCCGATCATAACTTACAAAATTTAAATGGTAGTGTTTATTCAATTAAAATCCTTCCAACATATTTAATACTGCAAATAAAATGTCACAATGAGTAAATTCTGTAGTGAACAGGAGGAGAATTTTTGTGCTCAAATTGATTAACAAGCTGGTCACAAGCATTTACAACATACATTTGCATCCAGAAGCTGGTGTGAGAATGCACACTACTAAAATATACAATCTGTCCTGCCAAAAAGCCATACAAAGTATCAAAATATTCAATTGAACGACAATAAACATGAGGAAAGGAACAAATAAATACTTTACCAAATTGTGTTAACCACATCCTAACATTTACATATGGCAGATTAACGAGGGTTAAACCACGAAGTTTGCTGATTCCTACCAATTCAACCACGATAGTTTGCCTATTATTTATAACAACAGATTTAACATACATTGACACTCATATATGTGTCAATTACAACAGTTGTTTAATTACCTGCTGGTTGTATGTTTAATAATAAGTGGCAGTTATGATTCTTTCCATTAATTTGGAAGTTTCCATGCAACATATTCTTTGGTGGTTTGTAATGGGTTCTTATGATTGATTCTTATGAAGTGTTACAAATGAGACATTATGTAAACAGTTTTCATACAACACTGAATACCGCTGCGACTTCCACGACTGTCATGAACGACGAATGCATTGTAGACGAGGCTTAAGACTGTTGAACTTACTTTGTAATTATTGTCACATACTTACCACAGCTATGATAGCGGAACTAGATTTGTTTCACAATGTATAAACCAAACAATTTCCCAGTTGAGTTAAAGCCTTTCAACTACAGAATCTTGAAACATTGTGCAAATCAGTTGTTAATCATTGTGTGTGTAATGATTATCTTCCAGGTCCTTAACAATAAGATGATAAAACCACTGCTACAAAACACTGGCTTTGAAGATGATTTTATACTTATTCATTAAAAGTCAAAACTTAAGGGAGCACCCAGCATAAGGTGTGCAGTATACTATGCAAAATATACTTAGATACTTATTATATGCAATGAAAGTCCATTTATTTAACTACAGATGCATAGTCATACTTTTTTCACCTCTTAAGAAAACTGTGCATGCCAACTGTAAAAATGATACTCATTACAGTTTTCACAATTTTTTTTCTCATTGTATATACTTCAATGATTAAGTGAATGCATACAGCAATAGATAACTGGGTTCTTAACATTTCTTGCAATAAAAGTAGTATTCACAGAACGTTTATTTACAGAGATACACGTATAGGCTACATGCAAACAATTTCACAGAAAGTAGCTTAATACAATATGCGCTCTTAAGAAGGAGAGGTAGAAGCAAAATTAAATACACAATGAAATGTTTTTCCACGTATTAACAGAGTACATTTTATTACACTTAATATATTAGTGTATTGTGTCACACAGATAGAGCTCAATACTTTTGATAAAAGCAACCTACATACACTACTATGCAATACAAAAATCAGTAGGTATATACATATAGTTAAAAATGTTTTTCATGCACATCAAGTGCTCCATCACCACAAAGTGCAAGGCTCTCAACTGGCGTGCAGTGTTCTTGTTCGGCTGCTTGTACGTATGGGACTTTCTGTGGTGACCCCATTATTTTATTGGTGGAAAGTCAGTAGGAAGGTTCAATGTAGGGCTCTTGAATATGTATCTGATGCGTATATTTTGGATACTGCACTTTAAAAAAGCAGTTTTTAGCTATTTTGGAGTACTCTTAAATTGATTTAATAATGTGTGTGACATCTTGAAAGCACTTAACAGCACTCATCTACGTGAGAGTTCTTTTAGTACATCAGCACACTGGACACGCATTTAATAGTTTCATTGAAAAACAAGTATTTCAAACACACTAATATGCAGTTGATGTGTCGAGGTGGGCAGGAGCCTTAAATGAGAGCTTAACCCATATTTGTTTATCAAAAAAAACACATGAAAAAAAAGAACTTTTTTTAACGGTTAATAAACTTATTTTCATGTGTCAAAAGAATGACACATTTCATGGTACAGTAGTGCATAATAGTCTATTTTTTTATATGTGCAAAGTGCCACTACTTATTTGAACATAAGACAGCTGTTTTGATTAAGTTATCTATTTATTGCTCATGTATTGAATTTTTTTTTAACATTTTAAATTTGATGAACTGAAATTACAAAATTTAAACATTTTGGCGGTTTTAATACAATGGCACATCACAAGTGCTTGATCAATGGTGTGCAGGGAATGGCAGCTATATACCCCCTAACTTAAGTGAATAAAAAAAAGTATTTCCCAAAAACAGACTTTTTTTTTGGCATTTGGGTTTCAACAACGTTGATACATTTTAAGCCTAATTTTCTGGAAAGAACCAATCATAAATTCTACCTATGTCCCTCTCATCCAATGAAAGTAGCATCTCTCTAACATAAATCCAGGCAACGCCCCTGTTACAGCAAGCCTGTGACTGATTCTATTTGTGTGATGTGTTCCAATTAAAATAAACACTGACAAATTTTACGTGACAGCGTTCAAGAAGGGTTAATTGTCGTCCCCTTGGTTGGAGTGGATATTTTTAGGTACATTTATCCTCTTGATGTGAATTTGAAGTGTGGCAAAGTCGTGTCTTCCTTAAATCATTTTTGTAGGGTATGAGGCCAGGTCAGGACAGATACCTGACGAATACAGAAACAGCAAATAAGCGCAGGATAAAAATTTTGTTATACTCAGGCTGCCTTCCAAAAACTAATAATCATGTGATGGCTCAGCTCACTGGGAAACAGCAATTTCAACTCCCACAACACAGTACAGCAAACCATTTTACTAAAAAAATTTCAGATGCATGCGCTTTTCTGGAAGAAACTGTTACTTGAGCTCGGTTGTAATTAAGCTTGATAACTAACATTTATGGTTTCATGTGAAAAGAAATACCCTATGTTTTGGACGATTCACGATTTGCGTTATTAACTACAGTAGCTAGTTTGAATTCTACATTCCAAGCAACCAGTCAAGTGGTAATAACTGAGATACCGGGTAAGCAAGGAAATTTTAAGTCAACATGCATGCAGGGTTGAAAAATGCATGCATTCTTCTTCAAAATAAAGCTAGCCAGCTTACAACTGTACACCTTATGAATGCCTCTTTCTTAAAAAGAAACTTTCCCAAAAACTGTTCAATTACGTCATTGCAAAGTAACTATGGCAATATTTCAATTTGAAAAGTTCCATCTTTCTCTCTCTCGATAGTGCTTTTTGCATTACCTAATGAGAGGTTTTTGTATGTCATGTGTTTTGTCGGTTGCCACATTCACTCTATTCCGTAGGCAAAACATCATCTCCGGGATCAATTCGGCCCACCTAGTATGATCCTTGCCTAACCGGACACGTAATTGGATTTTTACATCCTGGTTTCATCTCTCGGTTAGGTTAGCCCTGGGATGGTAGGCTGGGGTAGTACGGTGTTCTGTTCCCCACCTGGTACACTACTCCCTCCATTTTCGCCCTACAAACTGTGTTCCATTGTCCGTCAACAAATATTCGGGTGTCCCCAACTCGGTAAAAGCTCTTTCTGCATTATTTGTGCCACAGTGTGCGCACGAACATTGTTGACAGGAAATGCTTTGGTCCAACGGGTAAACAAATCTGTGGCAACAACAATAAATCTATTCCCAGTTTTCGTACGCGGGTATGGGCCCAGGATGTCGATAGCTACGGTCTTGAATGGCTCGGTTGGCAGCCTTGGCTGTTGTGGAGCGCTGCCGTCTGCTCTCCGCGGCGTACGGGGGTTACACGTGACAGCTCTGTACATATTTCCTGACACCTTTTACAGAATCCCTGGCCAGTGAAAACATTTCTGCACGTTTCTTTGTGCCTGCTCGGATCCCAGATGTCCGTGTTCAAACTGTTGTGTACGTATTTTAACACAAGTTCCCATTTCTCTCGGTACATACGTCCGCCATCGTGCACAATTACCAGGTGGTTTGGTTTGTATATCCCTGTCCACTACCCTCCAGTGTTCTCTGTAGCATGTGGCACACTGTTGTCGTGCGGCATCTGGGGAATTCTCTGTGCAGTGTGTGTCTCTTTTAAGACGTCACGTACATTCAATGACACGAGTTCGCCAGATGGTGTGGCAGCAATGTTTTGTAAACCAAGGGTTTGTGTTTCTGCAGTTGGCATTGCACGGCACAGCGGTAGCACCTCTTCCCACTCCGCATCGTCAGTTACCGGTAGATTCGGGCAAGGATTCCTGGACAAGGTGTCCACGAGCTCGTTGGTTTTTCCCGCCACATATTCTATCTTGAAATCGTACTCCTGCAGTAACAGCGCCCAGCAGGCAAGTTTACTTTTCCAGTTATGCATTCCCTCTAACCATACAAGGCATCGGTTGTCAGTTTTGAGTGTGAACTGCCTTCCTAGCAAGTACAGCTGGTACTTCCGCAATGCATGTACAATGGTCAAACATTCTTGTTCGTTAACGTGATATTTATGTTCTGCGTCTCCGAACTTTGCACTGTGATAACTGATGATATGTTTTTCCCCGTGTGTTCCCTCCTGATACAGCACAACCCCAATGCCTTCTTGACTTGCATCTGTTTGTACGACAATAGATAATTCTGGGTTGAATCTAGACAGCGGATTACATTTCTGAAATGCAATTTTAATGTCTTGAAATGCTCGATCGGCTTGAGGTGTCCAGACAAATTTAGGTATCATGGCCGCCTACGGGGTTCACATAAGCGAGTGGAAATATTTTGAAGTGAAAATAAAATGGCACAAATTAAATTAGACATTTCTATAATTTTGTTACAAATTGCAATATTATTTTAATGTCTGCCAGTGATGGTGTTCATGCCAGAATATTAAGTGTTCTTAATCTTGGCACCACAGGCACTTCGAATATTCATAACCAAACAAAATTAGTACAAGCACTTTAAAACATTTTAAGACATATTAAACAATGTAAGACAATATAACACATTTTACCCTGAAATTAACATTTATAGGAAAGTTCAAAATTGTCGGCCTCTTTGCGCACGTGCGCTACACGTGACACGTGAGTGCTTTCATGGGCTCTAGTGCCACTGGCTGTTAGCCGGCATCAACACTAATGATAAACAGCCATAAATCACAGTAAACAAGCATTGTCCGACTGCCATTTAATTCTGTTTTGGACTTTGGTTTTTTTGGAAAAGCTCTTATTCTGGCTAAATACTAGCATCATCATTGAATTCGCACCTGGCACCCTATTCTAGTTAAAGAGAAACTTGTTTTTTCCAGTTGATTCTCTGCCCTTTCGACCAAAGTTAATAGTTTATCCACGTTTATCTGCCCTGTAACTCAACATTTAAACACTGCACTTGAGAAGCAAGGAACTGAACTGTTGTCAATTAAATTGATTTGAAAGAGATTCTACAAGTTTGACACAATCACTATTCACAGAGCACAGCTGTTCCACAGATATTGTCTTGTTCTTGTACTTTCTTCTGAAAAGTTTCAATGTTCTTTCTTTCTTCTGATATTTGCGAAGTGAAAGTTGTTTCCTAGGTGTCGGATATTTATACATTAACAGTCTGTCTCATTCAGTAAGGTTTTCTTCTTTTTGCCAAAAGAAACAGAAACTTTGAATACAGTATTTCTTCTGTTGCCGCCAAATAACTGTGAATTCTTTGCAATGTATCATCTTGAGTTTCAATGTAAAATTCGTCACTTCTTGAAGTATCCTGAATTGCTTATTGAAACACATAGATTTTCTTCGTTCTTTGGTGAAGAGTGCGCCAGATGCCTTGATGCAACATTGTCATTTCCAGCTATAAATGGTCCTCCTTATTGCTGACCAGAATTTAACTTGTGTTACAGGAATTGCAGCAAAAATTAAAGTTGTATTGCTGTTGTCTCGAAACTAATTCCATCCAGAATGATGCCCACAAAGACACGAGGACGTCATTCTGTCAATATCCAGGTAGTTTGGGATTTGGGGCAGCATCAGCCCATTTCTTGTGCCTAAAAATAAATAATAATAATAATTAAGTAACCTAAAAAAAATGAAAGTAACAGATTACAATACCTTGCCACTGCATTTAGAGTTTGTTAAAGATTTCATTTAGGCTAGGTACTTGCATTTTCTGCTCGTAGCGTTTCTCTCCACTAAAGCTAGTGCCTTAAATAATGTTAATTTGTAGGCCTAGGAAATTATTAATTTTAAACAGTTTATAGATAAGTTTCTCAGCAGAAAATGATGTGTTCTTTGATCTTATTAAAGGAGGGAGCTGACTTAATAAGCCGAGGGATTCTCTCTGCAGACATGACAGCGGTCAGACCTTTAAATTTTGACTGATTTAAAATTTGCTTTAATTTTGGTTTGGACCGTTCCTCTCATATTGGTAGGACAATGAAAAAGCCATTTTGAGTACCTTAAATGTGCTGAGGCTATATAAGTAGCCAAACAGCGCAAGATTATTCATTTTAGTGTCTGCAAGAAAGATGTTGCAAGGGACGTGGACGTTACCAAGGTCGTAAGACTTGTCTACAGTATAACTGTGTGTGTGGCAGGAGCTAATGTTTCTACATTATTTCAGTTGGTTTTGGAAATTGGGAATGATTTCTTTGAAGGATCTGAAACCCAGTGGTTTGAGAGTAGTCTATTAATCTCGAAGCTAACCGGAGGAAAAATAAAACAGACCCTGCATAACAAACAAAGTGATTAAATGTTTGAACTCCGCAATATATTTTTTCCCCCGGTAAACCCATATCATACAGTTGAATTGTCTTACTTCCCTTTTGAATTCCTTGGAAAAAGAAAACACTTCACATCCTTTGAATTTGGTGCACATCCCACAGATGTTCATTTTCTTCCAGTCCAAAAAAATTTTTTTCCCATTCCTGCATAACCTATAATATGTTTCAACCCTTAGCGATGTATGGTACTACATATTTTATGGACTTTAAATGTACACAAATATTCAGAGCAAGTAAAATTAATTCTGGAGGTTAAGTTCCTGCAATAAAAAAAACATGAAACAAAAAAATGGAACCATAAATGTTGGGAACCACCAAACAGTTTGTTTGTCTTTGATACTAGCGCCCCAAGTTGTCACTCACAGCAACACAAAGTCTTGCACATTCGGCCCATTAGAGTTTCACCCCCATGTAATAAACGAACAGATTGTCACTCCAGGTAGAAAAAGGGAAGAAGGGAGATGCTACCCTGCTGTGAGATAATCGATCTACTGAAAGTGGGAATGTAGGGGTCACACATTATAAAAAGGGAGTACTGAATTTAAAAACTATACATATTAATAATTTTTAATTTTCTGAATATGAACAAAGTTGAATTATGCTGAGAAATTTGATACACGACCTTGTAGAAGTAATATTTTTTTTATTTGACAAGTTTAAAACATAAATTGCTTAAGTTGCCAAATTCTAGATTTAAAAATACATTACTAAAGTATATTTTGAGTTCTGATTTTATTGTCTGATTTTGAAGAATTAATGTGAAATTAATTTTCCTAATGTTTGCTTACTTAAAGCATCAAATAGTACATTGTGTGAGACTGACTAACACAGATTTTCATCAGCTTCCCAAAATACTTTTAGTGCTAGTAGAAATCTTTCAATCCATTACTCATATGTCCAGTGTATCTGTACCCTAAGGAAGCTTCAGTTCATACTGGTATAAGTAAATATCTGTATTAGCTCAGAAGTACAGTTTTCGGCATCATGAAGGTAAGCAACTAAAAGGGGTTATATGTTGCAGACTTCTAAGAAGACAACTGCTATAAATACCTTCACCAAAAATTTGGAATCTTGCCTTGGAGACAAGCAAAGTGAAATTTGTGAATTACCTGATTTATCAAATTTATGTGGTTTTAAAATGTGGCCTGCAAACAATGAAACTTAGTTTAGTGATAGTTCTATCGTTAGGTTGATACATTTTTTTTCCCTTTGTCTTGTAAACAATGGGGTGAAGTGCAAGATGATTGAGCCATAATGGACAGATCTATAAAAAAACAGTGTACCATCAGTAGAGTCATGTGTGTAAAGCCAACTGAAATGACATCAACCTAAAATGTCACAGTGACTATCCAAATGTATTGTTGCTCATAGATCTTGTGCTGTCCCTGCCTGCTCACGCTGCAGATTGTGGAGGATTTTCGCTAACGAAGTCTATCAAGACAGACTGACGAAACCGTCTACATGATACACTGTTCTTCACCTATGCAAGTTCAGTTGCAGTCATGTTGTGAAAGTGAGTTTGATTCTTGGCCAGTAATCAATCTCTGATATCATAATGCTTAGAGAAAGTGATACAGAAGATGTGAGGAGGAACAGAACAAGTGCAGTGAATCTGACAGCGAGTCATAAAAAAGTGATTACTAAATGTTTGTGACTGAAATAAAGAACATTGTAAATAATTTGTATAAAAATTCTAATATATAATACTTTTATTTTTTGCGAGATTAAACTTTTTATTTTGGGTACAGCACGCAAGCAGGTTGGATGATGGACAGGTGAATTTTTAATGCCACCTGTCCGTTGGACAGGTTAGCTAGATTGTTAAAATCTAACCCTGTTTATAATGCAGGGTTCGTACGGCTCTGGAATTTTAACCATGTCATTATAAGGCCTTGAAAAGTCCTTGAATTTTCGGGCCACATTACTGTATACAACCAGGTACCACGTGCACATTTTTCCCAAAAGTGGGGCACGTGGAATTACCAGGCCGCTGATACAATGTGAACCGGCTTTGTAAGGACGGTAGTGACGGCGGCTGGCTGGTCGCTAACCGCCAGAGTAGTCGCAGCGACCAGCCCCAGCGGGGGAAGAGGAGTGCCTAAGAGGCGTGGCCTGTCAAGCAAATTTTCCCTCCTCCAGACCGTTCAGCCAACCAGAACATGTTGTACCCCCATCGGCTCCTGTATGAGCATTGAGCAACAACTGGGCAGCACTTGATATAATGGCACTTGCCACTGCCAGACACTCTTCTTGGAAGAGAAAGGTCAAAATCTTTGCATCTTATACATAATGAAAAGTACATAGGTGTTTACAATATTTCTCTAATATTTTTACTTGATGCCAACATATGTATCGCAGTGTCACTGAAATTGATTCATATTCTTTCTGGCATGCAAAGCATATTATTTTACCCCAAGTGTTTTTTATATGTCAAAGCTTATTACGTAACCCCAAGCACTTTTTTCTTTTATAGTATCTTTTTTTCCTTTTGTGCACAACAATTGTTAGTCGCGGCAGAATATTATCGCACAAATGTTCTAAAAGAATGTTTTTCAGTGAGAATCGCGTGTTCTTAGTTTTTTAGTGTGGATCACGCAGCTGATAAAGCTGTTATTTTGAGAAATGTGTAAACTTTGGTTAAGGCTTTGTGTTTAGTTTTCACTCTGTAGGTTGCTACGTGATTGTTTTTGTGTGCTTTGTAAGTTGCGACCGATTGATTTTATTTTTTCAGCCATAGTGCAAGTGTTCATCAATGCCCAGATTTTGGATTTTATTTGTTGATGTTTTGAATTTTGTGTGTGTGAAAACACAGTCTTTTTGCACTTTCCTTTATGTCTTTGAAAGTGTTTCGGTAGTTTTCACTTACTACTCTGCGTCTTTTTTTTATTCATTTATTTTAAAAAAAGGTTTAACTAAGTTGAAAACAATCAGTGCTATATATTTATTTATGTAGTGCAATGTGAGATCAGCTATTGACATTTTTCACAATGCCAGGGAATTGTGTGTTTAATGATTTGTGGCTGCAGGACCCAAAATTCAGTAAATGGCTACAAAAATGGCAGACAGAAACAAAGCCAAGTGCATTTTATGTAGTGCTGTGTTTGATATCAGTAACATGGGTGTGTGTGCTTTGAGTCATATTGTGGAGGGGGGGGGGGGGGGAGATACCAATCTTGCCTGTGAGAAGTTAAAACTAGGAATACAATTCTATCTCCGCGGTAAACAGATACTAGACACCCTTTCTACAGGTTCAGCACTGATGGAACCAGACTACGTCTTCCCGGCAAGAACAACAGGAAATTAACTCTTTCATGACTGGCCAGGTCACCTTAAAAGCGGAAATTCTATGGGTCTTAAAGTGTGCACCAGCCATTTTTCGTACAAGTCATGTGAAGATATTGGGCTTTTGTTCAGACACATGTTTCCCGATAGTGTTGCCAAAGGCTTCTCGTTACGGGAAACAAAGTGTGCATATTTATGTTGTTCCGGGATCGCTCTATATTTTCGGCTTTTGCTCATGGAAAAAAATCAAAACTAAGATTCATATGTTTTGCTTTTTGATGAGAGTATTAACAGAAAACTTCATTAGAAGCAGTTGGATTACCATATTCTGTATTGGGATACTGACAAGGTTGTGTTGTGCTATATGAATTCACATTTCCTTGGACACGCTACTGCAGAAGACATGTTTAGTTCATGTGAACAGCCGAGTTCTGAAATTTTTCTTCCTAGTATGCCTTTGCAGCAGCTGTCTATGGATGGTCCAAATGTTAATTCGAAATTTTACGACATGGTTTATGATCAGCCGAAAAATGACACAAAACAAAGCAGTGCTACATACTTGCAGTTGTGGGTTACATATACTTCATGGAGCATTCAAACATGAATCATTTTTATCAATCTGGGATGTGGAGAGAATTCTGTCAAGTTCTTTTTAAGGACTCACCAGCTAGGAGGGAAGATTATGTGACAGCAGCTGATAGCAGTATTTTTCCCTTAAAATTTTGTGTTGTTAGGTAGGTAGAAAATTTGACAGTTGTAGCTCGTGCTATTGATATGTGGGCTCATGTACTCAAGTATGTAAAGTCTGTTACAGAAAAGAAGTTTCCCAAACCCCAACACAAAATCTTTCAAAGCAGCAGCAGATGACCCACTCACTCCCGTAAAACTGCTAGTATTTCAGTCAATTGCTAAACAAAGAGAACCATTCTTGATAGCATATCAAACTGATAAGCCAGTTTTGCCATTTTTAGGAAAGGATATGTTGAAGATGTTGCGATGCCTACTGGAAAGGTTCATCGAAGATGTAATCAAGAAAGCGGATTTATTGGAAAAAACTTATCAGAATTGAAGTTACCAAGAAAGAAAACCATTTGCCAGAAACCAAAGTTCACTTAGGATTTGCTGCAGAAAATCAAGTGAAAGGTTTGGTTCACAAGAATGTGATTAAGGAGCGTGACATTTAACAGGTACAATTGTAATGTCGTGATTTTCTCATGGAAATTGTGAAAAAGCTGCTGAACAAGTGTCCTTTACAATATTCTGTTAAGAACCTCAGTTGTTTGGATCCTAGAGAAATGAATGGCAAAACAAATTGCACTACGTTGTTTTCTTCAGTATTGAAAATGCTGGTTAATGCACAAAGAGTTGAAGAAACAGACTGTAATGCTTTGATTTCAGCTTACAAATATTATATTGTGGAGTTTGGTTTGTCACCACAGTTTCGAAACTTCAAACCCAAGATTTGATTGTTTTGATTCACTGCTATTTTGTTGTGCAAAGTCTAGTTCCAACTATGCAGGATTATGGTCTGTGATGAAAATGCTGCTTTTCTCTCACATGGAGAAGCATCTTTCGAGAAAGGTTTTTCAGTTAACAGACAGATTGAGGTTGAAAACATGCATAATTGTACAGTAGTTTCACAGAGAATTATATGTCAGCATGTTACATCTGTTGGTGGTGTTTCAAATGCAAAAATTACTAATGATCTGATTACATCAGCAGAGGAGCACAGCAAAAATGGCAAAGCTTTTTGGAGGTGAACAGGCCCAAAAAAGGAACCGAACAGCAGCATTTGAAGAGAAAAAGTATCACAGATGAAATAGAGGCACTCAAGACTAAGAAACAAAGAATTGAAGCTGATATAAATGAACTTACAAAATCAGCTGATAGACACTCTGAACAGGCAGAAGCAACTGGTAACTTAACTATGGTGTCCAAGTCCAACAGCCGTAGAAGAACAGCAAAAGAAAAATCTGCAACACTTGCTGAAGTAAATCAACAGTTATGTGATAAGTTAACTGAGTACAAAAATCATTAGGGTAATAATTTGTTAAGACCATATAAAGTTTCCTGTTTGCTTCTGTATTAATAATTGTGGGATCTTCTGCAAATATTAGGTAAATTTTTAGGTAGGGCCTAAGTGTGTGGTTTTTTTTTTGTGTGTGTGAGAATGTAATATCTACAATGTCTCCACAGATATTAGTGGATTATAAATAATTATTGTTGTTTCATCGTCTAGACAATTTTTTAATGCTGCACGAGGCTATATAATATTTTCAATTTTTATTAAATTTTAAAAAGTGATATAAACACCACGGATAGATACATTGTGAATACCCATATGACAACTGTGAGGAGAAGATTAGGAAAATGCTGTACTTTATTCAGTAAAACGTAAAACATTTGTGAATCAGAATCAGTTGGGGTAAGTGTAATTACATTTTTTTTATTTTTTTTTTTTTTTAATTTGACAGTATATTAACATAAGAGCAGCTATCACATTTCTGTGTTTCTGAGTAATTTATTATTGTCATATCAATGATTTTTTTTTTTTTTGAAAAGAGAGAGGGGAAAGTGTTTGTTTTGGAAGCAATCAAAACGTTATAGTTTGTATATCATTGATAAACTCCATCAGCTCTAATAAACATAACAGAAAGTCAAATATTGTCACAAAAAAAAACCTTAAGCATTCAAGTAAAAATTTGGTGTATCCAATATAATATGTTATGGTTCTTGAAAAATTAGTCTACAGCCATTGAAAAATCCTTGAATTTTAATTACAAATTGCTGTAAGAGCCCTGATAATGGTATTGTTCACTTGATACAATTGCTTAATTCACTGTTTTATTCTTGCATATTTTGGAGCACAATCTATAAGTTGACATTTTATCTACCTCAATTCTGGGATTCTTTGTTATAATATTCTTGGTGATAAAATCTAGATTGACTTTTAGATGTGTGTTTGTGTTTTTACTTGCTACATGTGTACATTTCCGGTACATGCTAAGTACAGCTGTGTCAGATATACACATTCGCTTGACGGTGGTATAGACCGCCTTTTGCTCCTCCTTCTGTGAGCCGTGCCTTTTCCCAAAAGGCATAGAGATCTTATTGACACTGACGACACTCTCGATCAACTGAACTCGAGACAGAGCCCTAGCTAAGTGTAAAGCCAATAGTGGTTGACGGCACGAGCTCGGTGCCCTAATCAGTTTCCCGCCACTGATTTTAAGGCTGATTTTAGGGTTGAGCTAGCATGCCAGCCATTGTTATGTATAGACAATATTTTTGCATCTTTGGGGAATGGTAAGGTGTTTTGTGTGCTGGACTTGTCAAGTGCTTATCAGCAGCTGGTGATAGGGAAAGTCATAAGAGTTTGTGACAACAGTAAATACCCATAGCGGTCAGTACCGATATTGGAAAATGCCTTTTGGGTTGTCGAGTGTTCCGGGCATATTTCAAGCAATTATTGAACAGATTTTACATGGGATTTCAGGAGTAGTGGCATACTTGGATGCTCGCCTGTTACCAGGTGTTCAGTAGAGGAATGTGCAAGGAAATTGGACTCGGTGCCGCAAAGGTTGCAAGAACGTGAGGGCCAGAAAAGAGAAGTGCCATTTCCTAGAAAGGGAGGTAAAATCTTTTGGGTATGTCATCAGTAGGGACCCCAGAAAATGGTAAAATGGAATTCCTGATTTCGGTGCAAAAATAGTGAAACTCAGTGTTTAAAGATGAAAGCAGTGTTAAATTTCTGTATTTAAAAATTAAAACTGTCTTAAATTTCAATTTTAAAAAATGGAAGCTGTGTCAGTTTTGGTGTTTAAAATGAAAGTGATGCTAAATTTCTGTAACTTGTTTAAAAATAAAGTCAATAATGAATTTCTTTGCATTCATATTAAATAGAAAACCACATTTCTGGTTTAAAAATTCGAAAATTTGGTAAATTAGAATGTTTTGAAAGAAAATTAATGCACATGTTCAGTTTCTGAATAAGAAATAGGAAAGTAATTATTAAATACAAGAAACAGCAGTACTACAATTCATCAATTTACGAAGAAAACAATTTAACAAATGTGGGGAAAAGTCCTTCCACCATGACAGCTGTTTTTTCACTGAAGAAGAAGACATTTGTAAACAAATTTTTGAGATCAATGCACACTTGCATGGTCCTGTTTCCTGTTGTGGCAGGAACTGAAAGTCTAACGTTAGCTAACTTCCGTCCAGTAATTAATGTAGTTAGGTTGGCGTTCCGACCTGTATATTTTTTGAGATTTGTTGGGGTTCTGTTATTTTATTTTGGGAGAAAAAGAGGAAACAGTGAGGGGGTAGGGTCTTTAGTTTAACGTCTTTCGTGAGACAGCATTGTTTTGAGGTTCTTACAAGTGTGTTGCCTTTGGAGTTATATATTGTTTTGAAGGAGCAGTGGAAACTATTGCTCGTATTGACACCGGCTAACAGCCAGCGGAGCTAGAGCCCATGACGGCGCTCACGTGTCACATATTCCGAATGTGCGCAAAGAGGCCGATAATTTTGAACTTTCATATAAATGTTATTTTCAGTATAAAATGTGTTATATATTCTTTACAATGTTTAATATGTCTTAAAATATTTTTAAGTGCTTGTACTAATTTTAATTGTTTGGTTATGAAAATCCAAAGTGTCCGTGGCACCGAGATTAAGGACACTTAATATTCCCACATGAACGCCATCACAAAGAGAGACAAAAATAATGTTGAAATTCATAAGAAAATTGTAGAAATGTAAAACAATATTTTATTTTATGTGTGCCATTTTATTTTCAATATAAAATATTTCACTTGCAGTGTATAGCACTTCCGCTTATGTGAACCCCGTAGGCGGCCATGGTAGGTCCGTGCAATGCTTGTATCTGGACAGTCTGTCAAGGAGAGCTGGCGAAGTAAGAGACTGTCACGTGCGCACTACAACTTTTGTTCAGTGATTTAGGTTTCCGTAGTCAATTTAGTTTACCGGTTAGCCTTTGCTTGCGTACGTTTTTGCCAGACGTTTACCCCAGCATTATGCGTCCGCTTCATTAATTTCTTGCACCCTTGCGGCATTTTAACTTAATTGAGAAGGAGAAAGATGTCGGAGAGGTCACATGACCCACGTATTTTGAATCAGGTGCCATCTGCCTAGGTTTATGGCATTTCATTGTAACTTCTGCATTATTGCTACACACAATTTTAAGAGTTTTATTTTTATGTGTGTATTTGAGGGTAACTTTCGTGTTTGAATATATTTTGGCAACATCACATATAACCATGTGGCCGACCGAAGCCAAGTCTTTGTATACGCCATTATTGCATTTTAAGAGCTTATTTATGTAACATCATATGTGCAATCATTTATTTCAGGGTTCCATGTCAATTTTATTCAGGGTTCAATGTATTTTTCACGTAAATTGAGGTTTTTTGTACTTGACCACGCTGTCACGTTAATGTTTGATTTTACCGCCATCAGTCATGTTACAAGCCTGTAACCACTCTAATAGTAAAGAGAATCACTTTTTCAACACAAATAACATTTTATCTGAATTAGTTTGCAGTTTCCACCCAAAAATATTGCAATTTCACCTGCACCACATGGTCCACTACGAACTTCATCCAGCATACGCGTCATCTAAGCTTGTTTTCACACGTGTGTGTTTATTGTAAATATTCGTCTCGTGTTCCATCTTATTTCATGTATCATTCAAGGGTCTATGTAATTTTGTAATTAGTGTATGGTGCAATTATTCCCGTCCTAGCCGGCTCTTGTGTATAGGCCGCCACCACACTAACCACGTGTTGGAGGGCGAGCCCCGACGAGTTTGCGTTAGTGATGCAGAGTAATCACACGTGTTAATATGTATTAAGGGTTTTCATTTGTAATTCACCGTGTCCTATCTTTAGGGAAAAACTGTCAGTCCACCCTAGCGGCTGTCGGCCCTCTTCCCTTGTGAAGGCTGTGCTTTCACACACCTCAGTGAGATCATCCATTTAGGCATGTGCTAGATTGATTACGGGCTGGGGAGCACCCAGGCGGAATTGGCTAGTCATGACCGAGATAATCATTTCATTGGCACATTGATGTGTATGAATAATATCAATAAAAACAAGTCTACAGTGAACTCAATTCTTTTATTCAGTAGTGAGTGTCCTAGCCACATATGTTTTATACATTGTTTATTTCAGTGATGTTTATTAAAATTTTAGTATTGCCAATGTGTCTGTAAGTATGCACGGGTGAGACAGACACACAGAACCCAGAACATCCCTGAGAACCCGGAGTCTCAACAGTGTGATGATTGGGAAGCACCGCTGGTGCCCAAATTTCCAGTAAGTATTTGTGTCATCATTCGTCTCGTGTCTTACCCGACGGCGTCAGTATGGAAATGACATTTTAATTATTGTAACATCGAAAATTTTAACTTCATTGGAAAAACAAAACTTGACATATACTTTGCTGTTCTTATTCGTACAGATGCAGCATTACACACACACACAGTTTGGCCAAAGTTTGCCTTACACTCGAATTTACCATATAGACAAATAAACTAATATTATTCACACACTACTTAAGTGTTGAAATTGCAGCTTTTTTTTAGGCCACATGCATTTCAATAATTATAGTAACAGTTTACAGATACGTTATTTACAAAACACGCAAACTTACTGTTGGTAAAATTTGCAGCCTCGTGAACACAGTTTTTCTATTGTAATTCTTGCAAGTTTGCGTAACTAAAATCACGTTTTTTCGTCACTAGCATTAAATAATTTATTTGCAGAATCATTCAATAAAATCAACACTGTGCATGTTTCCTGAAACCAAACAAACTTAAATTTGATACAAAAATTATATTCCTGTCGCTATTGTGGACGGGGTTAAGGAAAATGGCGGAACGAGCAGTTAAGCGGTAAACACATGCCGATTAATATTAGATTTCACTTCTTGTTTCTACCTAATCCTCCTAACCTCAAAATCTAGAACAGCCAGGTATTTTTTCGCAACTCGGTTACAGAACATGTTACAGAACTTGCACATCATTATTTTATCTTGATGTCAAAAATAATAGCTATTTTCGGCATCTGAGCACAAAAATAATCACTACAAAATACTACGAAGAGCAGCAAAGTAGATAGACACATTTGCCCGCTGTGTTGGCAGTACAATCGATTGCCAACATGTCAATTGTCGACGCACAATCAATTGTAAATGATTATTTACCATATCTGAAAAATGTAAATATTTGTGTTAACGCATTTTTCATGCAAAATTTCATGTTTTCTATTTGTGAAATAACGTCCAATTTTGCGGCATTTCGTAGTTCACCATTTTCTGGGGTTCCTAGTCAATGCATTAGGGCAATAGGCCTGCCGAAGACCTTTGAGAGGCAATAAAGGAGGCTCCAGCACCAACTACTGTAACACAGTTAAAAGCTTATTTGTAATCGATAAATTTCTATGTCAGATTCATTCCAGGTATGTCTGGGAAATTGAAACCTCTATATAATTTGTTAGCATAAGGAGCTTTATAGATATGGGGTACACAGAGTCATCATGTTTTTGATGAAAGAGAAAGACTATTGATCTTGGTGGATGCCTATTCTAAATGGGTGGACGTATGCCAATGTGGAGCACAATAACTGAAAAGATCGAACAGCCTTTGCAGAATATGGTTTGTCCAAATGGCTGGTGTTCGATAATAGGCCACAGTTTCAGTCAGAAGAATTTGAGCAGTTTTGTGCGACAATCGAGATCACACTGCAGTTGACTCCACCTTTCCACCCACGAGCCAATGGAATAGCGAAGAAAGCTGTAAAGTCAGTGAAGCAGGCAGTGGAAAGTGGTCTAACAGGGAGGGGTAGGTTGTACCATCCCTGTAACATACCATCGATAAGTGGTTGTTTGCATACATGGTGACTGGGAAAACCCTAGCAGAAATGTTTTTGAGGAGGAGACCACGTACGAGGTTGCTGTTAGTGAAGGCAAGCAAACTTAGAGTTGGTCAAGAAGCACGATTCAGTGTGAGGAATCCAGTATTGGTGAATGTGTACATGGGGAACAGGCAAGACGGATACCAGGAAGTATTGTATAAGTGGTGAGCCCAGTGACGTACAGGGTTAAGGTTGGCATCATCATAAGATTTTGTCGTCTAAGAGTACTTACGCAAGTGTCACCTGCAAGAGGGGGTGTCTTTCAACAAACAGAGGAACTCGCCCTGTACTGCACCTAGACAAGAGGGAGGGTGGAGCCACATGTCTTCAAGGTAGGCAGGAGCAACATCCACACTGGAGCGACCAGCGATGGATCTAGTGGAGGACCAGGCAGTGGAAGGGTTACAAGGAGCATCGGGCACAGGAGACAACAGTGAAGGGGAAAGGGTTTTCGTGGTTTTGGTGTAGAAACTACAGCTCCTCGGGGAGGGGGATCTCTTAGGCGTAGTGAAAGCATAAGGCGTCCTCCAATACAGTGGGAGTGGTAGACCTAGAAAAAAAATTAATCACTAGACCTGTTAGGGGCGACCATACATTTAGGAGGGAGAAGTATAGTATTGAGTATTTGTGGTGCCAAGGTTGACGGCCCGTGGTGTTGACATGATGGCGTCAGGGTTCAGTACATAACAATTAATGAAACCATACACAGTCTGATCAAATTGTTTTATGAACAAATGAACCAAATATGGAATGCTAATCAGAGAACTATAAAACACTACCGGTAACGTTTGTTTTTTGCCACTACAAAAAAAATTTCACTAAATAATCCATTCTTCTTGCCTTTCATGTGTCTCTTTGTTACACCACAATATTAACTGTAGCCTTCTTAAATTCGCATCTCATCAGTGTTTTCATGATTACTAAAGATGGTAATTGCAATTAACTTTTTCAGTTAATTGAACTTTTGAGGATATTGAATACACAAATTGCCATAGTTTATTTTTGTGAAATACTGTTCAATTTATAAATGTTAAATAACAGTTTTCAAGAGAAAAAACTTTTTGCTGTTGTGCAGTTTTTTTTCCCCATGTCAGTATCACAATTTCACTGCTCTCAAGTTGCACATCTGGTTAAAGTAAATCACAAGCAATACTGAATATTAAACACCGGTAACTGCCAATACAATTTTTGTATTTAAAAAAAAAAGGATTGAGAAGATGCAATTGCATGTATATATCTTTAACAAATAAAACAAATTTGTAAACTTGTCTTCAATTCTTTTCCAAAGTTTATAGCAGGATAGTTTCTATTCCTGCATACTAGCTACATAAATAAATGCACCAGATGAATATTAATCAACTTGTCTGTAGATGAGCACGTAGACATTAGTTTCTCATGTATTAATACGTAAAGTTGTTTCCATTAAAACTGCTCATTCAAGCTTTCCAAGCCTCGTGAGCATAGGCATGATTTGTAATTAGAACACAAACGCAGAGGAAGTATCATGCAGTCAAGGTGTGCTTAGCATAAGTCGAATAGGGTCACACACAAGTACATGTCAGTTAATGGGAAACTTAAGTTTGTTAAAACACAAGATGATAACAAAATACGACTTTTATTCTTCACATTAACAAATCCATAAACATGCTATGTACATTAATTACATTGCTTTGCCTCACCACTTGTTCCTAAGTAGGTGGAATAAATATATATTTTTAATCAGGAAATAATTTTTAGTTGGACATGTGGCAATTTTATTTTATATGGCTGATACAACCTGCACTTGTTAACCTAACATCCATAATATGACAACTCACATCAGTAAGAGTGTAGAGTAAGTTCACAATAAAAAAAATTGGTTTAAATTGTTTTATTTATTTAATAAATTATAGACATAATTGTCAATTCTTAACAAATGAATTAAAATAAAAATTCTTTAAAACAAGATAGTGTACAAGATAAGACAGCTTCCTCATTAACAGTGGGATGATTCAATTTACTTTGAATAAATTAATAGGTACTCATCTGCAAAAGTAACAAAATATTTATACACACAATATTCTTATTACTACCGTTCTATGTATATTACAGCAGAAGGTACCTCAAGTCCCTCCCATAGTACATTTCCTCTTTCGTAAGGATTCAGTCGGGACGTGTTCAGTTGGTCGGAGGAACTGTCTAAAGTTGTAGGGACCTGAATAGTCTCCATCATTGTTAGTCGGAGTGTGTTTACTGGGGGGGATAGAGGGAGACTGAGATGTCTGCCGCAGCATCCGTCGCAAGTCAGATGCAGGACTGAAGCTTTCAGGTTTATTATTGTTGCTGTTGTCTTGTTGCTGAGATCTATTCCAGGCAGAGGGTTTCTCCATCATACTTTCATTAATATGAGGGCTAAAAAAAAAAATAAGGAACCAAACCAAATAAAAATAAAGAAAATCATAATAATTGTGTTATAAATTTTAAATTGTGTAAAGCTATTTAAAAAATGGAAGTGTAAAAATTATTAGTTGAAAATGTTCTTGTAAGATGCCTCTTAAAGAACTAAATGTCATGCACACCTGTTATTTGTGTAGTTGAATTTTAACAACTTCATGAAATGTAATCCTCAAAAAGAAGCATGTCTATTTTTCAATTTTAATTTTTGTAACATGTCCCTCCACCACATGCAATCAAAATGTTACATTTAATTTTTGGCTTCTTGACTAAACAATATTTACAAACTTTTTAATGTTCTTTGTAAACATTACTGGTCTTTTTTATGAAAGGTCCACACAAAGTTACAATTTTTCATACAAGTTGCTCTTTGTTCTTCCAGAATTACACAGATTCCACAAACATATAATTTATAACATACAGGCAATAGTTTGAATGTGAAGGGAGAATTTACTTCTTCAACAGATCAACATACTTAGCCCTGTGGCTGAACTGATTCTGCTCCTGTTGAGCTGTATGACCATTCTTTCTTGGCTGCACAATGTTGTTGTTGTTCTTGTTCTGCACAGCTGCTACACGATGCCATGCACCCAGGATATGGCGCTCACGCAACACGTTCTCATACGCTTGAGAAGAGATCAGTCCACGGCGAGCGTGGTCTACGTCCAAGGTTTCTACCTTGCCCCTGAGAAAAACAATCACAACAATAATTAATTAAAGTTTCATAATGATCAATACTGCTTTCATAAAAATATTATCACTATAAAAAAAATATACGCTATGCTACATTAAAACATAAGCTTTTTGTTACACTTGATGCAAGTCGTGATTATGCAAAGTAAGGAGGGGATGTCTATGAAAACAAATTACATTTGAGTCAAATAGAAGCCAAAGGTAGTGCAACATCCTATCAACCAAATTCAGTAGAAAGAAACACTTTCAGTATTTTATCTTCCATGCATTTTGCAATATTGTTTCTGGTGCCTTGAAGTGTTGGGATGCAGGAGAGTGGGTAGGGAGGGTGTAAACAGTGATTCTGTCGAAACCAGTATGGTATGTGAACCAACTAAAAAAAAAGACTATGTTAAAGAATTTAAAGTACTATTTTAAAAATTGAAGTACTTAAATTTTCCAAAAAAAAACTATTTGTTTGCTATATATTGTATGTATTGTATATTGTAATGTCATTCTTCCCTAAAATTTTATTTTGCAACTTTTTAGTTGTGAATTTTGGGTCTATGCATATATGTTGTATAAAGTATAGCAGGAATGTTGAGTGAGCAACTTCTGCATGTCACTTTGCAAATGTTTATAGAGTATATGCAGCTAGTACAAACAAATGCAGCAAATAGAGTGAGTGAAAAAACAGTCAAAAGTGCAACGACACAATCAAGTTGGCACACTTGCCCAGTATTTCTACTGTGGCAGAAATTATCAGTGTATGAAAGAACTTTGACCAGCCTTTGGCTAACATTACTGAATCACTTTGCCTTGGTCTGCAAGCAACAAGAAGGCAAGTAGGGAAAATATGTTGCCTGGAAGAAAGATCCATCATATGCGAAAACAGGGAAAATGCAAAGTTCTGCAGCCTATCAAGAACCAGATGAAACACACAGAAGGTGGGTGGTAGGGCCCTACCACCTTCTAATAATAGTGCAGGAGTGTGACACTGGGAACTGGCCCATCAATATATCACCAAATGCAGACACCTGGCTTAAACATAAGATAACCTCTCTGCCACATTTCAAATTTCCTGCCTCACTCCTGGCTGCTAGGTTCACTGTTTGCCAACCACTGCTCAACAGACTACAGTGTGCCACCACTCACTGCCTGAGGAAGCTGGCATAGCCAGCAAAACGTCATAACCGTGTATCCATGTGGAAAATGTGTTCATCTGATTTTTGTCTGTGTGCGTGTATATCCACGAGTATCGCCCTGTGAGTACTTGTGTATTCTGTCTCCTTGTTATATTGTAATCAATGGAAATCATTATGAAGGTAACATTCCCATTTCATGAAAGTGAGATTTTGTTTTGATGTTTGGTACAGATCACCTCCATACTGCCATGCTATGAGTACGTAATTCTAGCAGCAGGCATAAGAAGTAGCATGCCTCATTGCTCTTCTGGCAACTTAAAGTTTTATTCTTTAATCACTTAATTGTCACAGTCTAATGTAGCTTACCAAAAAAAATTGTTTATTTGCTTTGAGTAAGCTCCCCCATTGGCACTGACTTTGCACCCTGACAGTTTTGCATTTCACATCATTTCTTTTAAACAATG
The DNA here is from genome assembly GCA_029891345.1 of Dryococelus australis. NCBI lineage: Eukaryota > Metazoa > Arthropoda > Insecta > Phasmatodea > Phasmatidae > Dryococelus > Dryococelus australis. The sequence continues at coordinate 72,275,951 of CM057002.1, read as the reverse complement.
TCTGTCTGTACATTGGCCCATGCTGGGCCTGGTGCAGCATGCCCACTTAATGTGCTCCAGCACATTTGTACCACTTCACCACATCATAAGTATATCTTATGTGTGTCAAGTTATTTATTTTGACTGGCCACCTCACTGCTATTTTGGACGCTCTCTGTCCAACTGTATGTACTGCATGCATGCTACATAAGTACTGCAATCAGTTCCAGCATAATTACAGTACCTGCATTAGCATATAGAAAGCCATGAATACTCCATCTAACCAATTATACATAGACACAGGTGTGTATGCATTTTAATCAGTAGTGTTTCCAGTAAACAGATTTTTTTCAGCTCCATACTTTGACTGGGTTTTGTTCTTATTATTATTGATGGGGATATGAACTGAACAGGTAGTATCTTTTCATAAATTCCAGCATTCTACTTCAGCATGCAGTTGTCTTAAAACCTTGACTGCTTGGAGCTATTAGTCAAGTGTTAACTAAACCAGCGTATATTCTTACTCTTAAGTGTTCGTGTGAGTGGAGTAAGTACTAATCCTCTTGACAGACTATGTATATCTTTTGTGGGCCATGTAAACTGACAATTACAGTAGCTGGTAATGAATAATTGGATACGTCTGTATAGAGAGAGAGAGAGAGTGAGTGTGGAGTAGGGTGGCAGCCTATGTCTTCCATGAGTATGTGTCATGATGACTGGTGCTTCTCTACACAGTCTGAAAAAAGGGGATTGCTGACACTTTCCATGATTGGCATATTGAGTCTGGTGCGAACAGAAGCTGATATAGCCAATAGATGGTTGCAGTTTTGATGAGTATTTGGGTGTCTTGGCTTGTTGCTACCTAGTGTCTTGGTATCTGGCCTCCACATTAGATTGCAGGGCATTCTCAGACATATTTTATCTCCTCTCTTTCAAAAGAGCACAAGGTAGAAGTAGACAGTACAAATTTTGATATTTGCAGACATGACATGATAGTAGGATTTACCAGGGGAAGAAATTCCTCCTACATCAGCAAAATAAACCCAGTTGGGCATAGCTGGATTGTTCAGCAGCCTTCAAGGCTGCTCTGGTAGAAACTACCAAATGTCCACCAGCTGCTACCTATCACTCACTTCATGGGGCACCAAATGCTCCCTTCTAAACAACAAGGATACTCTAGGCCACATGATGGAGTGTATCAGCAGAAATATATATTTCAATCCCTTTCTGTACAAATTCAGTAGATGGTAATACAAAGGCTGTAGATGAACAGATAAGGGGACAGATTTACAAGGTAGATGGTGAGTTGAAAAGCTTAATTTCGGTGTGTATAGGCTACACATTTTTACAAAAAAAAAAAAAAAAAAACTATGAAAAGTGGGGTGCTGCTTATGTACAAAATATTGCCGTAAAGAAATTTTTCAACGTACAGTACATTTTAGTGTTTTAATTATTGAAGGCAGGAAGGAAGAAGGAGAAGAAAAACCACTTGCAGATATTTGTTCACTCGCATTCATAAACAAAATAACCTTCATCCCGCACGTGTAACATGTTGGAGCTCGCTCATAGATGTTGTTCATGAGAAAATAATTTCTCCACTGTACAAGAGAAAGATATCTTACGTAGTTAGCACACTGCCATGGCTCTACAAGTGCACATTGATAAGATGCCATTTTGTGTAACATGTTGCTGTGGTTTTGCTTTCTCAAGTCACGTTACCATCTGTGGAATAGTAATCACGCAATGTACGTATATTTGTAAACAATGCAACATAAAACAAATTTTCTGTTATAAATGTTTTGTAGGGGAGAAATTAAGTCGGAATTTATTATGTTTGTACGGAATTGTAACTTAACACTATTTACAGGAATACAAAAATTCAGTGCGGCCTATACTTGAAATATTAATTATCCCTAATTTTTCATCAAAAATGTATGGTGCTGCCTATACACGCCAAAATATGGTATATTCTTTAAGTAAGCACACAATGAGAATAACTTCTGTCCTAGTTTTCTGTTTCTAATAGTGATACAAAGCTAGGATCACTATGGTGCTCAAGAGCCAAAAAGCTGAAGAGCTTGGAATTCTCAAATAAAATGCTGCAAAGGAAAGAGTTTGAGAAAATGAAAGGGTTCTATATTGCCTAGCCTTGTTTGTTTCCTTTGCTGAGGTCTTGTCCTTGCATTTCGGCAGCGCAGCAAGGGCTTTATCTGTTAAGCTCTCTGGAGATGGTGATAACTGTTGTTTCCACTGTGGTATCTGATCACCATCCCACTAATTTCTGTCTTGGGCACCCTACTGTTGTTTCTTCACTTTTGGGCAATACCTGGCAATGTGGTTTGAATCATTGCAAACAAAGCGTGCTACATCCATTTCTTGACTGCCTCTTCAAGGTCTGTTGCATCTCTCTTGCCAGCAAACATTTTCTTTTCACTCACTCTTCTGTTGTTACAGCTTCTATTCCCATGCCACCCTTTGCCATTACTGCCCTCTCTGTAGTAATTTTTCTCCACTGCCCTTACTTTGGTAGCTAGAACCTTGGCTTGTATTCATCACAATCCATCTGCAGTCTCTCCTGTCATTCTTATAGCATCTATTTGTTTTTCAAATTTTGGAGATTAAGTCCACTGCTAAGTGAACCATACTTAGTTCTGGACCATGCCCAACAGTAAAAATGTGCCTTGGCCTGCATCTGTGAATGTCAAATCATTCTCCTCCAACCTCTTGCAAAACATCGTTTCATACTTGGTTCACATATTCTCTCCTAGTAATGTTTTCTGTCATTTTAAATGTCACCATTGTTTGTAATGTTGTCATCATATGCAAAATTTCTAGACTGAAGCTGAGCATTTGCAGTGTTTATTATGCTTCTCTGTCATATCTGAAGGCTTCCACGTTGATAATCAGCCACCCTTTAAAGAATGCTTTGGAGTAAGATCTTCGTCTCTGATGCCAGGATAACCGGACTCAACTGCTTCCCACCATAATCTTAATTCTACAGCAGTCTACTTTCTTGGCCATGCAATCTAATCGTCTTCTCACAATTTTCCTGTATCTTTGGTTTTCTTCACCATTGTTAACTTTTCACTTGACGTCCTTGACATTGGTCTTTTCAACAAAACGTAGCCAATTTAACAACATGGTTCAATAAATTCAAATATCTTATAGGCGTATTTTACTAGCATCATACCACAATTTCTTTATTCGCTTACTAGAAAAACTATTATACTCAACAAAAGACTTATAATACACAACACTGATCCATGACGCATAGCTGGATATTCCATATGTAAGTAACTACGACTTCAACTTAGCCCGTGGGAAGCAACAACACCCTCATCAGGGGACGAACTCACATTGGCTACACCTCCGAGATGAATACTGCTCACTGTTGACAGTAGCAATAAAATAAGCACGTCAGTACATGCGCCCCAGTCTTGCCACCTAAACACAGCCGGCCTGCCCCTAAGCGAGTGCCATGATACCACCTGCAATGCCAAGCTACCCTGCTTACAACCTTCGCCAAGAGAGCGCAGCAGGGGATGATGCCGCCCACTTAGGCAGGAGCCAGCCGGCTGAAGATGCATGAAGGAAGGCATCAGTCTGTATTTAAGGCAAGAGCCCCCAGAATACCAGTTGACATTGAGTCGTCATTTGCATTGACTTCCTCTGTCTTGGCAACTCAGCAGCTCGCCCTAGCACTGCTATGCTAGGGCCCTCAGCTACAACCCAGACTGTAGGAAAGGGGGAGCCTAAAGCTCCCCCTTCCTTTGTTTAGCCATGGGCTGAGGACAATGGGCTCTCGGTTGCACAAGGCTTTGGACAGGTTGGCAACACACGTGGTGAATAGGTATAAAAGACACAGCTTCAGCTGCTTTCTGATAACCTGGTTTATTTTTTGTTGGGGCATTAATGTTGATTGGTCTCCCAACATCTCCCACAGTCATGGTGTGTAATTGCATTGTATGGATTTTCAGCATCTCCATGGCTGGGACAATGGAGGACGTTGCTACAGTGTTGGGAACTTAAATAATAACAACTTTTCCCTTGTCACTTGCTGCAAGGATGTAGCATCCCTACTGAGTTTTGTGTGGGTTGAGGCACACTTCTACCTACCCTAACTAGTGCATTTCCAAATAAAATTGGAACACCTGGCTGTTCCCACTATAAGCACACTAGAGTTTTCGTAGACCTCACATACACAGGTTAGGAAATGCATTCCAAATGAGTAAAACTGAAATAGCCTGGGAATCAAACAAGCAACAATGACAGATGAAATGAGTGATCTCATTTACTGAATTTGGTAATGCAATTCCACTCAGACCGCCTGGTGAGAATAAAGATACTATGTTTTGTTAATTGCCTGAATACAAGGAGGATAAGTTATGTACAACCATGTAAAATAGTTAATGACCAGAATAGCTTGATACTTGTTGGTATTGATATAATTATTGTTGCAAATATGAAAGACACTTAGGCATCCATCTAAAGGGATAGCACATGACTACTGTGGGTACTATAGTCTATTTGTGGTTTCTTCACACTTTTCAAACCAAACCTTGAAAAAACACACCATGTAGGATGTGTTTAGTTGTTTCCTAAATATACCATGTATCACAAGCATCTTGTACTTTTCGTGACATAAAACTACTGTATTTTTGGTTGAATCAATGTTTTTATTTATATTTTATCTATAAACTATAATATTTCATTTATAATTAAAATAAATAAAAACAGTGAGAAAATAGGTGTGTTGGTAAAGCCTAGTAAGAAATTGTTCTTCTTATAAAATAATATTACGCAGAACGTGAACGAACACAGTGCCTTTGGTGTGATTTTCTAGACTTGGTTAAACTTTGTTTGCATGAGGTTGAGGAATATCTTGAAAGTAGAACTTTAGCAGGACTTCAGAAAAGCTGGAAATAAATGTTAATGGACTATATACAGAATCCAAGAATGTTAGAACAACATTAAGAAAACACCTAAATTAAGCACTTGCCAATGAAATTGTATCACTATGTTTCATGGCAACCATGAAGTACAGAAGCTTACATAAAACCCAATATTCCCTTACAGAATGAAACACAAATGTAGGTTTTCTTTTTGTCATGGAGGATAGGAAAAAAAAGTTCATTAACTTCGTAGTTCAATAAACTAGAATAATGGTCTTTAATACTCTGTAAGTAATATTATCCAGTGGCAATACGCTTTCCCTCAAACTACTGAGTTCCATTTTGTTTTCATGCTGCAATGTACTAAACACATGGGCAGCATGTCAAGAGATAACCTGCATTTGTCTTTCTTTAATGATTCACACTAAATTAGCTTTACAAATCATTTACATCAATGAAAACATGCAAAATTGAAACTCAAATTTTATTTCCTCCCTTATATTTTAACTACTTTTCTGCAACAGATTCATTTTTCAAATCACCACCACACTTCAGCGGCATTTCACAGTATTTTACATGTTTATGGAAACTGGAGAATGACTAGCCTCCCATCCTTTAAGATTCACAGTTTGACTTAGTCTTAGGCCCCATGAGGGCTGGGAGTTTTTTTGAGCAGAAATTCTTAGGATTTTAGATAGGGTGGTGTTATCTTAAGGTATACCTTCCATTTTGGATTTATTTTTGTTTCCCCTCTAGCTTACTTTTCAGATAAAATTTTTGGAAACAAGGGCCATCAGGGCATAGGATATATTTAAACAGATATTTTTAAGTCCATAATACTTGGTACATATTTTTTTTTGCATCTGAAGCCACAATAAAGTTTAGCTCATTATTTATTCTTTTTCAATCTCTCATGTGAGAATACAGAATGAAATAAGTGCATTCTAGTTTCAGGATTTACTTATGTGGAGTAATTCTGTATGTAAAAATAAGTTTTGACTTTTAATAGTAAATCTTAACAGTAAGTCATAAAAAGATATAAATAAAAATAAGACGGCAAGGTTGCAACCACCTGAAAGCTGGCCACAAATGATAATTATGTCCCTTGGATAGACCATGTTGACTGCGAAACAAGTACATTTTTGCTGAAAATTAGACTATGAAAGACATGTGCAGGCTGCAACATTCTAGGGGTTGGCAATGGGCTACGGTGAAGAAGGGATGCTCTTTCATAAGCTCACCTTTGTGAGTGCAGCTTATTTTCAAGTTGCACAAGGGGAAGGTCCCATGTGGTGTCATCGTCTCCAGATTCCGGAGATGGGCTGCATGTCAAAAAATAAACACAGCCATAATGTACTGATCCTCTCTTTTTGATTTCGGGCAGACTCTGATTGCGACTTGGTTAACGTACTGGAAGTCGTGAGTTTAAATAATGTGACTGTTGTGGAGTTAGTTCCAGTAGATACACAATTAGACAGGAGATACAGTTAAGCTGTATAAGATGTTACTAAGTGGAATAAAAATAGGCTACATAACACAAATTGTAATTAGCATTACAATATCGCTGTATTTTTCTTAACCTAAAGGTCTACTTCCTCCTTACAATTGCAATCAAATTGCACATGCAGCTAACTAACTCCACTACAGTGTAAAGTGTTATAAGGCAAAAAAGACTGCCTAAACTATGAAAAGCAAGTGCCATTTTCAATCCTTAAGTTCTGAAGTATAATTTTTTTTTTATACACCTGGCAGTTGCCTCACACATACACTAGATATCTACCATTGAAATTGCAACATAAATGTGTAATGCATCCAAATAATTTACGACATATTCAAAACTTGTCGTAAATAGTGTTTGAAAACTATACTTTCAAATTAAGACATATCTGACTGTTTAACACAAATTTCCCCGAAATAATTTTGTAAAAACTCAAATACCAAGGAAATTTGTTACATGTCAATTATGTCTGCGTGAAGAGTAGCTCCCAAATTTTTATCCTAATCTGCAGCGTATTTTACTTTTATGATCCAGATAATGTTTTAATCAATATGTCTAAACCTAAGTATAACAAAAAAAAAATAGTATATAAATATTATATATATTATATTTATATAGTGTTTCAAAATGTACAGTATTGTTTTTTAACACTGCTAATGCTAGTTATATAAAATGATGTACAGCAAAACATTGGTAAATCCTACCACTTTGTCACAGCTCACCCTTGAAAGCCAAAATAAAAACCTGTGAGAAGATGATTCCTTATAGTTTTAACTGCAGTCATAGCAAAATATTTTTTGCGTTCCATATATACAGTATCGTGTATCATATACTAATTACAACCTTACCGGATGGGTTAGAAAAGCTATCTGTCTGCTACTGGCCAAGAAGTTAGACTCGAGCTTGAACTCCTTCACAAAGGCATGCACCCTAACTGCATGTGCCAGGATCTGGGAACTGGCAAGCACTGTACATTAGAATGGCAGGAGGTGGTGATGAAGGAGAATACGATAGTAACCATGTCTAACGCTCTGCATATGAAGCGCACATACCAGGGATAGTGGTGGGGCGGATGGAGTTTATTCTGCTATCCTGCAATCTCTGCCTCACTACCCTTGGGCCAAAAGAGTAAATATTAGAAAGGACTATATTGACGCGTGATGTCTTTTTCAGCCTACTAACATGACTTACTCTCTGTCACATATAACTTGGCAAGATGATGACAGTTAGTGAGTGGCAACTTGACGTAGGTATCGAAACAAACAAAGTGCTATTAACAAAATCTTGTATCAGCTGATGCACGAACGAACTAAAGTTAATATTACGTTGGCTATTCTGAGTGCACTGCAGCCACCTTAGACAAGCAGAAAATATGCGGATAAGAAAGAGTTCCTAGATTAACTAATATATTTTATTTCACGTGGTCATAAAACAGTAGTTGTAAGTGTTGAAAACTAAACTTTGTGCTAAAGTAGTAATGCATAGGTGTTCAAAATGAAATGCACAATAAAACAATTTGTATCCAAATGTAATGCAACTTCGAACCTTAGATCTTTTCACATTGTATCCCCACTCCATCCATGTTTGATATTAATTCCAAAAGCCTACAGAAATATTGCATGGTATTGTTGAATTTTTCTCAAATAGTTTGAAAAATATGTTTCAAATTTGTGTCATTTCGTAACAGTAATAGGAAAAAAGTCCACTTTTAAAAAGACGGGATCTAGAGACAGGCCAATGTGCCGCTATCTGTTGACTAACACGCTCGGCTCACAAGAACACGCTTTACCATGCCATGCGCGCCATCTGTCCGCTCTCTTCCAAACCTAATCTGCCAGAAAGAAATAGCTTTTGTGTGTAAAATTACAAATTTACAAACAAATACCAATAGTTTTATTTTTCTGCGAACTCTGCATAGTTTTTTAAAGTAACATATATTTTGTGTACAGCGATTTTAATTACTATTGGTCGGTAATTGTCCGACTGGCCATTATAAGCCATGTTGTTCTACAAACCTATTTCCTTGTTTTTGTGTTGTTAGTATATTGTATTAATAAAACAAAGAAAGTGAAACACGTGAATAGTTTTTTAAGCAAATTTTACATTTTTCCATGCCACAAATTTCCACCTAGAACTGTTTAGTACTGTTAATGTATTGTGATTGTGTCATTACTACACCTTGACTATACTGCCTACATGTTATTGTTGTGTTTTTTTTTTTACGTGTTGGGGGGCTATCTGTGTTGTAACCTGTGTTATGAATGCTATGATAAATAAAAAAGCAAGATATATGTGTTTTCTGTATACTGGTAGTCTTTTTGCGATAAATAAAGTCTGAATTTATTAAGTATCAGTAATATACTCTGTTTCATATAACTTCAATAAAATTTGACAGACGTGACCAATCTACACAGCATGTAAACAGTAAACAGAGTACTGTGCCAGCTGATGGTTGTTGCAGAATGTGTGTTATGTTGATTCTCTTGGTGATGATTGTAAAAGAAAATAGTACTCTGAATTAAAAATTATAATGTGGAAAATTAATGATAATTACAACATTTATGGTTAAAATTATACTCACAGACTATTACACAATTTTTCCGAGTTTAATAGAGCAAGGGCATTAAAATTATTTAGATATATTATGGTAGAGAATGCGAACATCACGGTTACGTGAAAGGTTTCCACCAATCTCCATTGAGTCTGTTGTCTATGGTTTCCACCCGCCCAGGGTGAAAAGCTGTTGTTGCCATTGTGCTCTCTTCCGTTATAATTTATCAATATGCGAGAATTCCTTGCTTGCGATGTTGGAATATTATATATGCAGTTAATTAATTTTGTATTTACGTATTTCATTAAGTTTAGTTCATCGTTGGTGCCGTTTTAGAACAGTCTCCTCAGTGAAATGAATTATCGACACGTGTCTGCCACTTTGTAAAATGGTTTGTTGTGTTCTGTGGACCGCCATTTTCTGTAACCACTGGCCATCGTGAAGCGCGAGCGAAAAATTATTTTCGTTGAGAAGTGTGAATTTGTTGGTTTCAAGAAATAGTTCAAGTATTTTGTTAATTGCATTAGTCAGCAAATAAATGATTTTGTATCACTAACCGACACGTGATTAATCATCCAAAGTTCAGTACATATTTAGGAATTACAAAGTGAACAATAAGTATTTGTGTTTTGTAAATAATGTTTTCTTAAATTGTTGTTAGAATATTTTTAATGTATTTTGATTGAAACTCTGTCGATTTTACGTAGAAGTTAAATTTGCTTAACATGTTTACAATGTGAATTTCGCTCATCTGTATTAACAGTGACGTATTTATTACATTTTGTTTTTGCAGGAGGTTTTCAAATTTACATGGCCTAAACAAGCACCCTTTTAGTGTAGTTCATTATATAAAAAATGCAATATTTATCTGTTGAGCATTTCTCGCATCGGTACGAACAGCGACACATTTATTGCATTTAGTTATTTCGATGAAGTTAAAAACTTTTGAGTTATAGTAACTTGATTGCTATTTCCGTAAGAACAAAATTTTCCAATGCATCATCAAAACAATGCCAGTTCTAAGCACCATTCTCTTATAAGAACCACAAAAAAATCACGTATCTCGAAAGATGTAAAACTATAGTTCCCCACCCCATCAATAAAATAAAACAGAACCCTAACTAGTATATTATGTGATCATAACAAAAATAAAACAGTTGGAAATGGCAACTAGCTGTAGCAGCTTAATTACTGGACAGAAGTTGTCAGTCTTTCAATGGTTGCCATTAGATTCATAGTTTGTTTATGAAGATTGTTTTCTTTACCGACAGAACAGCTGTGGTAGAGGGGTACATCATGACTGCACTTCTTTTCGAGAACTGTCAAAATTTATTGAAGTTATATGAAACAGAGTATAGCATAATTACTGTTTTGCAACAGTCATTGGTAAGTTGTTGGCGAATAAAAGTGTATTTGTCAAGGAAGTTCTTAGAATTACTTTTAGTTCCAGTTATATTAGCTGTGACATCCAAAGTGTGATAAGAACGACAATTACTGTCTCACAAATGTTAACCAAACCTCACTGTCTCAGACAAATGAAAAAAGTTAGCAACTATTTAATTTTTTGCAAAATTTTATATTTTTACATTTATAGCCTATGAATTTTTTAGACAGATGTCAGTCTAAAATACCTTAAAATTTGTATAGCTTTACAGCACATTGGTAAGGGGATTAGCTGACAGTGTGTTGATAAAATATACAGTCTCCACTTGACGCACCAGCTTGATGCATGACGTCTTTCACAATATTAATAAACGACTGCTATTCATCAAAGCAATTACATCCCGGGCAGTTGTCTGCGAGATGAGTAACCGCTGCCGCCTACAGGATTGTTGTATCTACCGAGCCGGAACGGACGTCCCAATAAAAGTATTTATTTTCTCCCGATGAACCACCGGGACCGTGCAAGAGGCCCGTGGCAAGTACAGCAGTGTGCTGCAGGATGCCGCCACAAGTAAGATGCCTAGATCCCACTGTACGCCACTCACACCAAGGATCTAGGTGCTGGGCTTGCACCTGCTAACCCCCTCTCCAGATCCCCTATGGCAGTGAAGGAAAGGATGGCAGAGGAGTATAAAAGGAGATACATCCTGGCCTCCGGATCGTCAGTTCTGCTTCAATTCTTGATCTAGTCTACTGACTCCTCTCCTGAGCTCTCAACGCTCCAGCTATTGGTGCTGAGGCTCACACCTCTCAGACTACTTCACCGCTCACCTCGTGAGGCTGAAGATCCTCTCCTACGCTACCTAAGGAAGAACCAGCGGCGTCACCAGCTCCACTCTGAGACACGTTCTGTCCCTTACGAACACACAGAGAGTAGAGCTCGCCCCGAGGAATTATTGTACACAACACGCACTAGCTACTGCCTCCTCTTTTAGATTTACACAAGGCTCCTTCCCCTGTTTACGATAGGGTGTTCATCTTCCTCCTAGCCCGCGTGGATTTAGGAGATAGTACTTCCACCATCTGTGTTTATTTTCTTATGGTCAATAAACACTGATCTTGCCAGATCACTTGACTTTCACTCCGAGTTCCATCCTTGTGTCGTTATCGGTGCTAAAGGAATCAGCAGGAGTTTGCATGTACCGAACTTACACCTACAACATAACAGAACATCCTTGGAAGGCCATCCATTCTCTGCCCTGCAGAGTGGATGGTAGAGCCACGACATTAGGATACCGTTCTTTGGAAGTTGGCTTGCCGGCTCACCGCTCGCTTTGTGGTGCCAAGGAGGGGAACTTTTTGGAGACCAGTGACCACTGGACACTCATCTCACCAGTACTGGAAAGCCACTTGTTCCTTGCACCAGGTGGGAGGTATGGTAGAGCCACAACACTAGGTACGCTGGATCGGCTTGCCGGCCAGGGTGCTCAACTCTCACTGCTCACATTGTTGTGCCAAGAACGTTGCGCTCTGGTGCAGAGAAACCACCCCTAGTGGAACAACACTATGCGGTTCCTGCAACCAATGCTTTGCAGCTCGAACCTTCTCCACCCTGGTGGAGGAGTCAAGAGTGAGGCGCAGTGTTGGCACCAGTAATTGGCACCCACACTTGGACACACACATGTCAACTGCCTACCTCCTGCAGCCCCAACTTTTGTGCCTAATGCCTTACACCCATAGGGCTGGAGTTAAGAGATGGACCAAGAAGACGAGGGCTATCTCAAAGAATCCACAGAGGCTATGCATCCTTCCTAGCAGGTTCTGACTGCTGAATCCGCATGAGCAGGTTGCACTGCACCATACCTGTACCAATCGTCACGCCATCCACCAAAGTTAAGGAAGGGTATCACCAGAACTACAACCTAGCACCTCACACGCACACACCACCCCTCAGTCGAGTGCCACCCAGGAAGTGGGAACAGGGGCAGTCAAACTACAAGTATTACAAAGTATGCATTCCATAGGAATAACTCAGTATTGCTCAGTATTATAGTTGTGTAAAATGTAAGGAAGAGTATACTTTTTATACATGCCCTGAATTTGTCAATGCATTGGTTGAAGAAAGACTTTCATTTGTAAAGGAAAATGGATTGTTTTAATTGCTTTGGGACTAGACACTTGGTTAGACAGTGTACTTCATCAAAGTACAGACAGGGTCGTGGCCATCACCATACCCTGCTGCATTAAAGTGATTACAAAGAGGGTAAGTCGCAGGGATAGTGCTGAAAAGGAAGTAATCTCTTATCATGATGAGCAGTTAGCCTTGTCACAATCATTGTTAGCATCTGCCATACATTCCAAGATGAGCATTATTTGATTCTGGGTCGGAAGCAAGCTTCATAATAGAAAACTGTTCAGAAGCTTCACTTGCAGAAGAAGCATTCACAGGTGACAGTTTCTGGGCTAGTCTCGAAACGAGTGGGTCATTGTGTTAGCATGGTCTATCTTAATATCTTGCCAACTTTCAGTTGAGAACCATCTCCTATACTGCCAATGCACTGGTCCTCCTAAATTTAAGTGGGTTGCTCCCAAAGGAACCTATTATTCCATGAGATAATTGGTCGCACGTAGGGGGATTGAAACTGCCAGATATTAAGTACAACTCACCAGAGCATACTGATGTGCTTCTAGGAGCCAATATAGGTATAGCAATTCCTTCTTCGGTCTGGACACCACATGGGGAAATCGGGATATCCAGTAGCGATTGAAACAGTTTTTGGGTGGGTGATTTCTGGACTCATTGATACATCTAAGCACAAACAACATGCAACTGTGTTACACTTATAGACAAATGTTAATAAAACTCTTCAGAAGTTTCGGGGACTGGAGGAAGTTAAATCAGTGAGTACACTGACAGCAGAAGAAGAATTTTGGGAGCATCAATTTAACAAAACTCATGAGAGATGACACTAAGCGATATGTGGTGAAGCTTCCATTTCAGGAAGATAGTCAGTAACTTGGAGGCACGCACTTTGGCTGTGTCAAAATTGCAGAAATTGGAGCGACATTTGAAAAGAACAACCAGACCAATATCAACTGTATCGTGATTTTATGGATGAGTTTCTTTCTCTGTGTCATATGGAGCCAGTCTCAGCTGGTGAGCTAGAAAGGCCAGTGCACAAAATGTATTATATTCCTCACATAACCACCATGAAAGCGAGTAGCAGTACCACCAAACTTAGGATGGTATTTGATGCATCTGCAAAGACGTCATCCAGAATTTCATTGAACGACAAATTATTGGTGGGTCCCAAACAGCAAGATGACATATTTGCTTTATCTTGTTTTTCACACTTCAAGAAACATGCAATTCCTCTGGTAGCAAACACTGCCATGCCAGATTCATGTGCATGAATCAGACATTGATTTTTAAAGAGTTTTGTGGAGATCATCAGAAAGTGAACCCATTCAAGATTATTGGCTTCTTACAGTAATGTATTAACGTATAGAGAGAGCTGTGAACCTTACATTGCCATTAGACATCTGAGGCAGCTTTGTCAGGGGCAGATAGTGTTGATACTTTTGCACTGCAAAACAAACTCATCTAGCAACTTAAGAAGGGAGGATTTGAACTGTGACAGTGGCTATCCAGTGCATCAGACGTTATGGATGCAGTGCAAGTTTCCTTGCGACAGACAGTGATTCCCTTCACGTTTGATAAAATATTAGTTAAGACATTAGGACTTGAATGGCATCTATATACTGACCAGTTTATTGTCTCATATCTTGCTCTTACATCTCTCCTCTACCTTCTCTCTATCTCTCAGCAACCCTTCCAGCTATGTGTAAGTCGCAACTCCACTCCCCCCCCCCCCCCCCCGCACCTTCATGGTATCCTGTCATGCCGCAAACCAGAGCTACCAGTGTTTACCCCCCTCCCCCCTGTTCATAATGCCAAGATGTTGCTAGTCGATAATTCTGCCAAGCCCTCTTTGTTTTCCTGGCAGAGGCTAGCCAACTAGGATCATCAGAGGGCGGTGTAGGGAAGAGAAGGGTAGTGTGACATTCTAGCACGGCAAAAAAAAGGATAGCCTGTCACTGCTACAAGGAGAAAGGAGAGAAAAAAAAACAAAGCGGAAGTGGTGAGTAGTAAGAGCGTGAGGTTTTTGGAATTTTTTTATTTTGGCTTTTTGCACCTAAGTTATTTAATAAGTATTTTTCAAACATATCACAATTACCACACATTGATGTAAAAAGAATAATTTGTTCCATACTTACTAACAGGGTGCCACAAATTTTTGGTGCAATTTTATTATTTAAAAAATTTTCCCTGGAACTTGATATACACGCTATACACAAATAAATATGGTATTACCAACTATTAAGCACGGTAGATAAACCAAATGAATTCTACTCTGAGAAATTGCAAAGGTGTTTGACCCACTTGGGTGGTTGTCACCTATGACAGTTCAAGCACAGCTGTTGTTTCAGTAACTCTGGGAATTGCAGTTTTATTGGGATGACCCACTTCCAACCAGTTTTTGTGACATGTGGAAACACTACAGTAGGAACCTTGTGCACTCAAAACTGTTAGAATTGAGAAATGAATCATTCTTTCTTCACCAGTGTCATTGGAACTCATCTGGTTTTGCGATGGATCTGTATCTGCTTATGCTGCTGTGGTGTATTTACGTTTTTGTTATAAGGAAGGTATCATCATTGAGAGTACTGGTTGCTGGTAAAACAAGGGTAGTACCAGTGAAGTAGATATCAATACCTTGGCTGAAACTATGTGGTGCACTGCTACTTGCAAAGTTACTGAAAGCTGTGAGGAAGTCACTGACTGTTCAAGTGCAAAACATAGTAGCACACACAGACTCAACCATTGTGTTGACATGATCAGCAGCACCACCGAGGCAGTGGGAAACTTTTGTGGCCAACAGAGTTGCCCAACCACTCACTCTGATGGTGTGGTCCTGCATGGCTACAAGACCATGTGCTTCCATGTAACGCACTTGAAAATGGTCACGAACTCTAGAGGATGACTGCATGGTGTTTTAGGTTTTTTAAGGACTGCAAGGCAGCAAGAGGAGAAAAAAATTACATTCCCTTTCCCAAATGCAGATGAGTTACACAAAGCACTGTTCTATTGGGAGGTAGGTGTACAACAGGAGAGCTTTGCATCAAAAATCAGTTGTCTTAAAGCAGGCAAACCAGTATCTGCAAAAAGTCTTATCATTAGTTTGTGATCTTTCTTAGGTGAAGGTGGGGTACTTAGGGTGAGCGATTGCCTCAAAAAAGCATAAATTCATGAACAAAAACATTCAGCCGCACTTCCTATTTTACAGTAAATGTTGAGGAGAATACAGGTATACTTTTTACCACATTACATTAAAAAAGTCAATTAAAATGTCACTAACCTTTCTTTCCCAATAGGTCATTACCCTAATTATAAAAATGATGAATGGCACATGATGCATGCCACATAGTATTAAACCATGAATACAGCATTCAGACCCCTCATTCGCCCACACCCCTCCACCAATACATCAGCCTCTTTTGTTGTGTGTGAACCCACTGTTTTCCACTCTGTATAGGTTAACAATGCTCAAGTTGCATCCATGATGGGGATTTCAGCAGGTCCCAGCACCTGTGACACCTCTGACATGCACTCCACAGAAGCAAAGACCAACAATGCCTGTGCAGGAAACCCCCAGTTCCAAGCACATTGCCAGGACTTTTAGGTTCAAGTATTCCACCACTGGTAACCCAGAGATATCAACAGCCTTAATGTCAGTACTACGTACCACCACCTGGTCCTGCTGAGTGAGCCTCCGCCCCACATATTCTGGCTAATCATAATAGCTACCTACCTCCTTGGGATGGCCATATGAGGATGGGTTAGGTACTCAGTCACAAATAGAATCTTGGAACATTTTTCAGGGGAAATGTCAAAAAAAGTTATTGTTTATGCAAGAAAACTTTATAAGCAGAAATTAACGTTATGCATCTATATGGAGATATCAAATAAAATAAACTTCAATTTAACACTGATCTGAATAAACAGCAAGATATAGTCCGTTTCATATAACTTCAGCTAAATTTGACACGTTGTGACCAACCTACATAGCATGTAAACAGTAAACGCATCCATTTGCAAAGTACTGTGTCAGCTGATAGTTGTTGCAGGATGCGTGTTATTATGTTGGCAGTCTTTGCGACTGTAGAAGAAAATAGTACTTGGCATTTAAAATTATAATGTAGAAATTTAATGGCAATTACAACATGTATGGTTAAAATTACGCTCATAGTCTAATGTACAATTTTTCTGAGTTAAAAAAAGGACTTTAAAAACTTTAGAAATACTATGGTACAGCATGCGAACACCATGGTTATGTGAAAGGTTTCCACCAATCCCCCTTGTCTATGGTCTCCACCAGCCTCGTGAAGTGCCATTGCCATTGAGCTCTCTTCAGTCATAATTTATCAATATGCGAGAATTCCTTGCTGGTGATATCGAAATATTATATATGCAGTTAATTATTTTGTATTTGCATATTTCATAAGTGTGTGCGTTTCTAGAACAGTCTCAGTGAAACGAATTATCGACACATGTCTACCACTTTTTAAAAGGGTTTATGTGTGCTGTGTTCCGCCATTTTCTGTGACCATCGCAAAGCGTGAGCGAAAAGTATTTACGTTGTGAAGTTTAAATTTGTTAGATTCAAGAAATAGCTCACGTGTTTTGTTGATTGCATAAGTCAGCAAATAAATGATTTTGTATCAGTGGCCGACAAGTGATTTTAGTGAAGTAATCATCCAAAGTTCGGCACGTGTTTAGGAATTATGAAGTGACCAGTAAGTTTGTGTTTTTTATGAATAATGTTTTCTTAAATTGTTTTTTAGAATATCTGAAACGTATTTGGACTTTAAAGAAACCTAGTTTTACCGTAATTTATTTTATTTTATTTCTAACAATTTGATGTGGAATGTTAAATTTGCTGAACATGTTTACATTGTGCATTTCGTACATCGGTATTACCAGTGACGTATTTATTGTGTTTTGTTCTTGCAGAAGGTTTTCATATGTACGTGGCCTACATAAATGCACTTTTAGTGTAGTGCATCATATAAAAAAATTCAATAATGTTTATGTGTTGAGTATTTCTCGCATCAGTACGAACATCAACACATTTATCTCATTTAGATCTTTCAATGAAGTTAGAATTTTAGAGCTATAGTAAACTGAACGCTATTTCCGTATGAACAAAATTTTCTACTGCATCATCAAAACAATGTAAGTTCCAATTGCCACTCTCTCATAAGAAGAACCGCAAAACAATCACGTCTCATGAAAGACGTTAAACTATAGTTCCCCACCCTACCAATAAAATAAACAGAACCCTAACTAGTATATTATGTGATCATAACAAAAATAAAACAGTTGGGAATTGCAACCAGTTATTGTAGCCTAAATACAGGACAGAAGTTGTTAGTTTTTCAATGCCTGCCATTGTATTCGTAGTTTGTTATCAAAGATTGTTTTCTTCACCGACAGAACAGCTGTAGCGGAGGGATACGTCGTAGCCACACTTCTTTTCGAGAACTCTCAAAATTTACTGAAACAGACTATACTAAGTGGTTTTTATAACTTACATTTCTCCAAATACTATTCATTTTTACATTAATATTCAATACTTACAAAAATATCACATACTGCAGGTATAAAATATTATCATCTTCTGTAAAAAGATAAATCTCTCACAAAAAACTTTGATTTTAATTTGTTTTGGCTCGTTTCTTGTAACTGTATCCATAGCCTATAGAATGCCACAAAACATCAACTTAGTTTTGAACAGTGTCAGTGTTGGAATTGTGGCTATGGACTGTAGAATAGTAATGTTACGTGTAGGAAATAAGAAAAAATAATTGTTATAAGCAGGAAATGAAAGCATTAAACTTAATGGGAAAATGGTGGGGCCATGAAATAATAGTATTATACGTAGGCAGGAAAATATTACATGCAGGAATGTTATACCATAACAGGGTTTTACTGTACTATTCAGTTTCACACATGTGGCTGGTGTGAAATAAGGAAGGAACTCCTTTCACCGGTTGGTCACATCCCGATGGGACTCAAACTATGTAACCCCCATAGACAGTATGTGAGCAAACAGGTAGTACATTTATTTTGTAATTACTCAGAAGTGTTTGTAAATTTGTGCATTTGTGTTTGTACTACAGCTCCAGAAGAGTAAGCATATTTTTTAAAAGCATTTCCTTGGAAACACACGTAAAGTAAACAAATGTTGAGCATCGCTTGCAACACTTGGTCTTACAAAATTCTAAATACTGTATTAACAAGGTGAAGTAGTTAGCTAGACCAAAAAAGCTGTATTTTAATACAAACCTGCTCATTTCTTGCTGAAGAGCATCGAAGTAGGCATTTGTCTGGTTGGCCTCTGACAGACTCTCGTCGTTACACTGAGAAACAAAAACTAGAATAGTTATGGTTACACAGCAATGTGGTGACAACTCATCACCTTATAGTACACAGCACTGAGAATTTACTGCTAGCACAATGGTAAGTTTTTCTGAACTACATTTGATCCCAATTTGTATAGGTTTGGGAAAAATGTTTTAAATGTCAGCCAATGTACACTCGTGACTTTTTCAGTGTGGCAGTCGTAATTGTATGAATTTATTGAATATGTATGCTATTCAGAAACTGTACAAACAACATTTCAGGGTGGTACAGGGACACTTTGATCATAACAGCCCTGACAGTGTAATAAATGCATTGAACCAGCACCTATTTTATTACTGGATGAATGACCACTGCAACTGAACAAGTTGTAGATACATACATTAAAATGGTGGCCATTTAATTTTTATTTTAAAATTCCCTGACTTTTCTAGGTTTCTCAAACAAAATTTGAATTTTTCCCCAGATTGCTGGTTTTGGCTTAATATCTACTTATAGCAAAATGTATCATTTAAATTGCATAATGTGATGAGAACAATAAAAATATTACCTTTGTGCAGCAGCTATTATGATTGAATCCTAGATTCAGAAACCTAATTTTCATTAAATAAAACTGTAATGCTGCTTTGCGAAAAAGATTTGTAAGCAAGCATCTCACACACACAGATGTTTTAACAGTGGATATGGTGTAGTATAATAGTTGGCAATACTGTTTTATCCAATATTGTAAACTTAAAACATTTATTTGCAAAAGTCTTGCATATCACTATATCCTCAATAAAAACTGCATAAAATATGAATTGAATAATTTTGTGTTTTCCAAAAAGAATTGCATTAAAATATTACTTTTACATTGAAGGTGATGCATGACGCATTCCTGCGCATTTAGGAGCACGCCATTTAGAATGGGACAGGTCATGAACCCTAAAACAGTACTGAGGCAGGACACATGACTACAGGGTGCATTGGCGACATCAACATACTACAGACACGTGATCCTAGCTGGTACTGTTCACCCAGACTCGCCCGTATTTTATCATGCCGAGCTGCCGGCTCCCTCCAGCGAAGGTCATGCTAATGTGATAGTGCACCACTGGAAGGCAGAACCTAATTTGCCAGCGCCCGCAGAGGAGTTAAGGGATGAAGGCACTGCTCTAGCATCTTGGAATTCTCAACCCCTGCGGTCGAGGCTATCACACCCCGCACCCCTCGCCTCCAATCGCCCGGGAGAGATAAGTAAAAAAGGACAGGCGTGGCCAACACTC
The DNA here is from genome assembly GCA_029891345.1 of Dryococelus australis. Lineage (NCBI taxonomy): Eukaryota > Metazoa > Arthropoda > Insecta > Phasmatodea > Phasmatidae > Dryococelus > Dryococelus australis. Next base: position 72,255,898 of record CM057002.1, on the reverse strand, counting down.
TTTAGTCTCTGCTCCTCCACCGCCTTCTTCAGGCCCGGAGGTAGTCATGAGGGTGCGCGACCACTGGTACCACCAGAGATTACACCGTCTATCTTAGGGCCAGGGTCTCAGCCAGTCAGGACACTCTGACCAGAAGCTCACCACCTCTTCAGCAACCACTGAAGATACCGCAATCTGCCGCCTTCGCAGATCCCACCAGCAGCTTCTGGGAGACTCAACCACCACCAGAGGTATCCGAAGACATCGCTTCATCCCCTACCACCCCCCATGGTACCCACTCCAGCCCCTGGTAAGGTCATGACGTCCCCTCTGGGCATCTCCCACAACACCAGACGGTGTTAACATCAATGTCAATATTCAGTCTGTATTCAGTCTGTTTCTGTAATCTAATTTTCTTGGAAATATTGGAAATCCTGTGTAACCTAACCAAGCAGAGGTCATGCCGCATTACGCAAACGTGAAGTTAAGCCTTAGGTACACATCCACCAGGTGAATTGACTGGACTAAGTACATAGTTCCATATACTCCACCACCGCTTCTTTTGGGGGTGAAATGGAACTGGATTTACCTAGATTGACTGACCTCCTGTGGAGACTTAGACCAGAACGCCTAGCTAAATACCCACACTGTAAAAGGCGACTTGAATTCTGCCAAGTTGGTAGTCCATCGAAGAAGCCCGAATACACTAGTAACACATCCACCTGGTGTATTAAGCACGTTAAGTAGTTCCATACGCCACCACCGCTTCTTTTGGGACCGGAATGGAGCTGGAATTGTCTAGTCTGATCAACCCCCTGTGGAGCCCTCACCCGGGTATTGGGACAGGGAGCAGTTTGAGCATTATCCGCGTTCTGTCCACCTTGGGTGCAGCTTTGTTTGAATATTAGGCCAAACACAATAGAGTAGGAATCACTGGCTTGTTCTCTGTGAGGCGCTTTAGATCCTCCTTATACCATACTGCCGGAAAGGAGATTGAAACAATATTTTAATTAAATCCCGTTCAGTTCAATATCACCCCAGCACAAATGAATGGACAACCTAACTACAAAATACTAGTATATATTTTATTATTGATAAAATAAAAATACTCCTGTGGCGAGAGGAAGGTATGTCCCGGTATGTCAGAGGAATGAAGTCTGATACTGCGAGGACTACCTTTCGTTTCGGCGGTACCACTCTTGTGGGGAGTCCTGGGTGACGTGTAACCTGTAAGAGCATGTTGGACCTGCAGTGGCTCAAATGTGTTTGTGCTATGGCGTTGGCTTGCACTGGTAGTTTAGGCAGGTAGGTGCTCGTGAGTGACGGTTATCACTGGGGTCGGCTCGGCAATCTGGATTCCCCAAAAGTGTGGATTAGCGATCCCGTGGGATTGGTCCTGATCACTCAGATACGCAACAAACACGGGGTGTGTCTCCGGGTAGCTTAACAAGTGGCGAAATGAGTTCTGGTGATGCTTCTGGTGTAGTGAGCCTTTGCAGGTGGCAGCTTGTTCCCTCTCACTGTTCTAGATGTGCAAGTGTAGCATGGAAGGGACTAAGCTCCGTCTGGTACTGAGAGGTGGCGTTTGCCTGTTTAATCAGCTCTTTGATACCACTCCGATGAGAGTAGGGCATGAGGACAGAATCACTATTATCAGAACCCGCAGAAGTGGGTGTAATCCTGTACAGGTGTCCAACCATATACCATGTCTGCCAACCGAGTGTGGAATCCCTATCACAGCATCTGGTGCAAGCAGCGCGGTGAATACTGAGTGTCAGATCTCACTGGCGGACAGTCCCAATATGTGGGTGAGTGCCTCCGAAGGCTGGGTCTCCTCAGACCCGGAGAAGTACTCCTGGTGCAAGCAGCACCATGGGAAGAGCAATCTCCAAACTGACAAGTTAACCCCAAGAGGCGAAGTACCTAGTGTTGGGGCCCTACCATTCCGTATACCGTGATGCACAGAAAGGGTAGCTGTCCAGAATGCTTGTAGGTACTCAACTAGTGTGTGGCGATTCGAGCAAATCTGCCGATCACCTGCTGTCCCTCTGACAGGCCTGACGTCTACAGGACGAGGTACCAAGACTATGGGAAAGATACCCTTGAGTAGATTAAAACTTGTTAATTCCACTTATGGAAATAAACAAAGTGGTATCGCACTACCTTCTAGCATCAACGAGAGATTAACGGGAGCTGCTACACATTGACAGGTGAAAGCGATCTGTTCCTAGGCTAATGGGGTAGGTAGGCAAAGTGCTATTAAAATGAACTGAACTTGGCTACGCTACTCTGTTCGCCCTGAAGGAGCCGGAAGTGTCTATTTGTTTAATGATATAGACGATGGCAGGAGTCTTTGGCACTGGGGTGCAGTGAAGACAGGTGAGGTACTGGTAGGAAACTCTTCGGCACCAAGAGAGCAGTGAAGAAAAGGTAGGTAGGAGATGATCTTTGGCACAGAGGTGCGGTGAGGACCAGGAAGCTGGTGGTTCCTTTGGCACAAGCATGCAGTGAAGGAACAGAACAGACTGGCGTTTAAGGGACGTGCCCCATTATTTCTTGGGCTCCCCCTTGGTAGGTTGTGAAGGGGGTGGCAACTATGAAGTGGCGCTTGATCTTCTGGGTGTGTAACGTCGCCAGCCAGCACTGGATGCAAGTTGTATGTGACGATCGTACTAGTGGTACTTAGAGGATTTCGATGTGTAGTCTTGGTGGCTCGGCCTGTGAAGAGTACAAGTCTGGCAAGGAGCGTCTGTCCTTTGTGTTGGGTAAATAGTACAATCTCAGCATCTTGTAAAGTACAGGGTCCAAGCAGACTCCGTGGAAACATGCAGCTGATAGATGCACACTGATGAGTAGAAATGGATTTAAATAATGATGAAAAGACGTCACGCGTCAATAGTAAAAATGTTGCTATAAAGAATTGGCAGAAACCTATTTGTTTTTGTTTTCTTGGTAATAAGAAAAACACACTAATTTGATTTCCAATGCAGTTATCTTTTAATTTTTCATGTCCTCGACTATAACTGTGTTTGCAGTAACTGCAGTGTTTAAGCACGTGTCTTTGAAGTCTTTTCACGCCCACTCAATGTTTACATCGCAGTTTTGCACTTTGGTCTATTTACAAAAAAGAACTTTACTTTCAAACTCTCAGGCACAATCTAAAATAGTAACTATTTTTGGCATTCTTAACCAGTTTTGCGACATAAGGAGCCAACTACAATCACTACTCTTGCTCAATAGTAGCAAATTTATTTGCTAGTAACCAACAACCTAACCACAACGCACACTAGATGAATAAAGTTGGCAGTGTTAACAAATACCTCGTGAATGTTTAGTGCGTAATTATTACATTCAGCAAAATCAAAATATCCATCTGTTTTGACGCATGCTTCTTATACATCTAATCTAATACGATTACGACTCATAAACAAGAGTACCTCTTCCACCACTACAGATGTGAGTGACACGTTGCTTACCCTACAGGCAGCAGGAATCTATAAACGTATTCTCTTCACCTGAAGGATACGCAACCCGGCAGGCATGCCCCCTCCCCCTGCCCGCTGAGGGCCAACAAGCTGCCCAGACCTCAGGCAAGGCCGAGCATCACAGACGAGGCACGAAGCAGAAACGGTGACCAAAGTATTTCCACGCCAACCAAGGTAGGAGGACGTCGCGCCTCCCTCACACCCCGCACCGGCAGCCAGTAAGCTTCCACGATGTTAGTCTGGATGCTGCCAAGCTCGAGAGTCATTCTTGTTCTCTCGCAACTATCCATGGCACTGCTCGGTGCTTGGACCTCTAGAGAACCTCGAAGCTTTAAGTACGCCCCCTGCAGCTACTTCACCATCGACGAATGTCAACCAGCGAACATGCTCACAAACACGTTAAATTCATTTTGTCTCCCACAAGACACCATTCTTAGACCAGTTTAGAAGTATTGTATCTTTTCTCGTTTATATATTTCTTTCCTGCTTTTTCCATTAGAACTAGGTAGCGTACACCTGGCCAGCGCAGTAACCTTCAGCACTCAATTGCCTGGTAGGAGGCAGCACGTGTCGCATGTTTATTGAACCATCCATAAACATACTTTTGTTTCCTACCTTACCAGTTTTATTTCTGAGAGTATCTATCTGTTTGCCTGCTACAAACAGGTTGTTACGTACACCACTGACAAGAACCGGGTAATTGATATAACCGATTTAACTTCGACAATGGGCGCCTCTCAGGGGTCCTTCATATTTTCTACACACCCATTAGACGGCCACCTGTTGCTTTCCAACTGCTACAGCACTGTACCAGAGCCGGCGAAGAGGAATAGATGAGGCACAATCACTAGCAACACCTTCACCAATAGAGCCTGGTCAGCAAGCCAAAACCGGACTGACACTATAAACTGTGTTTAGTTTGTTCACGTCAAGGTGTACTTAGCATACTGTAAGCAGAGACTCAATGCCTTACGACCATAGGCAAGGTCGTAAACGTAGGGAACGAAGCGCAGCGTTCCTTGCCGCCAGACAATTGAGTGCACTTCCTCTACCCACTTCAGAGCGACAGACGGAACGGGACAGCGTCGCCCAACTCAGGCACGAGTCAGTATCCGCTGCTCTGGTAATCATCTTATTTGTATCTCCATGTATCCGAATTCATCCCTCTTGCTATCCCGTGGTGAAAGGACTATTAACAGGCACTGATACAGGATTTGGCTGGGATAACGTCAACTTCTGGACAAACAAATTTCACTTGTGGAATTGCCAGTTCGGCGTAGATCAAGCTCGCTATGTCTGGGTAAAACCCACTACAACCACGGCACCCAAGAAGCAATAATAAGTACGTGCTAGTCAACACCTCTTGTCTCTCACCGTCTATTAACCTAATCCACCCCCGCTTTTGGTTTAGCGGACGAAATTCTCTATCACCGTGCCTAGTAGTCTATCCGGGCACGCATCAGTTTATATATATATATACACACACACACACACACACACACACACACACACCACATATTGTTTATATTTACTTTTGTCATATCACCAACAATTTTAGTTAGAAATGTTTTTTTATAAATAAAATACACGTTAGGCATGATTCTACCATGAACGAGTGCCATAGAGATTCAGCTTGATATAAATTGAATTGTACGTGCAACGATAATCTTTGAACTTTGTAAATTGTTCTTGTGACATAAAATTTCATTTAAATTTTCATAGTCAACAACTTGATCACCACATAAATACTGTTATCTGCACATATGTGAAGTAAATGATATATAATGCTGTATAACTAATGGGAAATTGTAAAACTTATGTTTTCAAGAGTTTTCATGGTACTATAAAAGAAGCTTGCATTGTGGTTTTAGATACACTTAAAGAATCAATTTCATTTTTGTTTCGCGAATACAGGAATTATCACAGAATTTTGCGAATAACATAATTTCTCAGTATTTCACATTATTTCACATTATTTTTCTGTTTGTGAAAATTTCTAGGCCCTAATAATAAGATGATAAGAAATATAGAACCTTTAAAAACTAAACACATATTTGTTTCAAATTTACGGCATGTTTAGGTATTGTATTACATTAAAATTTTATGAGACAAGTCATAAATAATTTTGTGGCTGGAATTACTAATATTTAAAATTAGTGACTAGAAGTTTCAATAAAAATGTATATCCAACAACGTGTGTGTGAGCGCTGCCCTTGTGTACTGTAGTATTGCAATACCATCTACTGACCATTCACCCTGTTTATTTGAAAGTTAAATGAGTTAGAACAATTCTGAAATTCTTTGTGAATAATGCAATGTCTCAAAATAATTCTTTTTAAAATTTTTAAAACTGGAAAAAGGATGGGGGGGGGGGGGGGGGAGAGAATATCAGTTACCATAAATAACAAGAGCAACATTCCTTCACTACTTACCTTGCCAATCATCTGAGGCATCATCTTGAAGCCACGAGGCCTGATGTAATCTTCAGGAACATTTTTCACCTCAGAGAGCCTCACACCTGGCTTATTCCTCCGTAGATATTTGTGGGCTTCTTGATTCATCATGTGAACCTGAAAGGCAGCATACCTATAGCCTAATGCTCACTACTGCACATATATACACAAAAAAGTTTCCTTATTGACAGTAAATGTCATTAGTTTTAAATAAATAACTTTTACTAGCATGTCCTAGTAGAGTATATCCCAGATTTTGCAGCTGTCCATGGTTATTAAGAATATTGTTGGAAATTCAAAACTTACCAATTTTAACCCCTAAAAAATTGACATTTATGTAAGTTTAAAGTGAATTTTTTGAATTAGGCTCTTGTCCATCTCTAGCTTAAAAACATTTTTTTTTTTATGAAATATTGATTTAATTTAATAAGCAGGCATCTTCCGGATAAAATGACAACAGAGAAGCTGTAATTAAATTTACCTTGTCCCCAAACAAAAATGTTAGAAATATTGAGCTGTGTTAAGTTTCACAAAAGCATTACAAGTGTCTGTTTAATTGTCTCTGGTGTAAAACCAAAATTATTTTTACATTAAATAAATACTAATTTTACTCAACAGACAAACGTCCCATAAGTTTGTAATTGACATCCGCTTGTTAACAAAAATATTTAAATATTGTACTTTGCCTAAGTTTTATTGAGCATGGAGTCCATTTTCAGTAGCATCTTGTGGGAAAATTAGATGATGTGTTATTGAAATATGAATTTATTTCAATAGCCACACATCTTCTGAATAGGCTGATATCATGGCAGAGCATATACAACACCCTTTTGCTGTCAAATAATGCATAAGCAATGCGCCAGAGAGTCACGTAACTCATGGCAATCGCCAAGTGAAATGTTAAGGGAAAAATTAGAAGATGTGGTTTTAAATTATTAATTAGTGAAAGTCGTAAAGAAACAAAGCCATATCTATTCCGTGATGTCTCAGAAATGCATATCTATTAAATGAAATAATATAAATCACTTCAAAGGTAGCTATCTGCCCAATAAAACAATATTTACTGTACAATCTTGGGAGAGCGGTATTCATAAACTGTGACTGCGTAATACAAACTTACATGTGGACATCCGAATTGCAGAGATAAGCTTAGTCACTCATTTGATGAACTGACTTGTGATGCCCTGAGGCTGGTGGAGGAACGTCACCACGTTAAAAAGGTTTTTGTTGGGTGCTAGATCAGGTGCACCTGGTGGCAGGAGGTTCTGGTTTGATTCAGTCTTTACGTGGTACTGAAGAACCTCCAGTGTTAAGTACTGGCATGGTAGCTTACGGCAGGGTACAAAGTCAGGTTCCGTGAAAGTGATCTTACATTTCGGATTGGCTCTAGGCGGTATACCTGGCCGACACATAACTGGTGGAGGCTGCTCGACCTGTCTCAACTCTGGCTGGCACGTGAGCTCAACTGGTTAATGTGCAGTGGCTAAAAGTTTGGGTCGGTCATATGAGTTGACGCCGCTGGCTCAAATCCTCCGAAGTATGTGTTGGCGAGTCCCAAGGACTGGTCCTGCCCTCTCAAATACTCTGCTAACACTGAATGTGTTTCCCCTCACAGATGTATGAGGTCCTTGGGAGTCTCCAATGTGACAGGTATCCGCAGGTGGCGCAACGCCTAGGCTTGATCCATCGGTGAGAGTTTCACAAGTGTAGTCAGGAAGAGGGGAGTAAGATCCTGCAAACGCCCAGATGCAATAAGTACTTGTCTAATCTTCTCTCAGATACCACTCTGATGGAAGAAGGGCATCTGGACTGAATCACACACTCACGTCCATGAAGAGGCTGCATGCTATGTGTTGTCCTACCCTGGTGTAGAGCCACGCGTAGTGTCTGCCGACCATAGGTGGTATCCCTATTCTAGCACTCTGCTTCGGAACGCGGTGAGCACTGAGAGTCAGGTCTGGCTGGGTGCAGTGGAAAGAGTAGCAGCTGAGCAGGCAAGCTGACCTCAAGAGACTGAGTACCTAGTGTCTGGGCTCTACTGTTCTGCCCACCGTGGTGCACAGAAAGGTGGCCGTCCAATGTGCGTGTGAGTACTTTGTTTGATGTATTTGTGGTTGAGTAAATTCCTAGGTCACCTGCAATCCCTTGGATGCCGTGACGTCCGCTAGGAGAGGAATTACTACTATGGGACAGATACCCTTGAGTAGGCAACCAATCTGTTTATTCCTTCTTACGGAAAGTAACAGAGTGGTGTCGCACTTCCTCCTAATGTCGGCAAGAGCTCACGGAAGCTTTACCTACGCTGAACCAGGAGAAGGTGACCTGGACTTACGCTAACAATGGCAAGGTAGATGAGTGTTATGAAACTAACTTAAACTGGTACTACTGCTACTAGGTTGCCCAGAAGGGGCCACAGTGTCTGGATGTGTAGACGACGTTGGCATTGGGTGGATCTTCGGCATGAATGCGGTGAAGACTAAGCTGGATAGAAGGATGGCTCCGGCAATGAGTTGCAATGAAGACCAAGGAACAAAGTTTCCTTCAGTACAAATGCATTAAAAGAAGGGCAGGTAGAGCTATGAAGCAGGCTGGTCAAGATCTCTGGCAGAAGTCTGCTGTTAAGACAATGAAGACTGGTCCTGAGCAGGCTAGCAACCTGCTATTTATATTCTGGCTGGTCATTCCTCTTCAGTCAGCAGGATAGGGGTGGCGATGGAGAGGGGGTAGCAGTAGTATAGTTTCCTCAAGACGTGACGTCACTGGCCGATTTGGAGAATTGAGATGCGGCGGAACGTTATGGTAGAACCATCTGGCGGCGTGTAGTGGTACTGAAGTGCCTTGGCTGCATAGTCTCGGTGGCTCGGTTGGTGAACAGTACAATCTTTGGGCTGAAATGTGCATTTTTGCCGTCGGTTGATAATACAATCTGGCATCTCGTTATGAGTGGTAACAATAAAAACTCCATTGAAATCAAGTGGCGAGGCTTGCTTGCTGATGAGGTGAAGTCGTAAAATCATTGTTGAAAAGACGTAAGGCATCAAGTCAAACAACTTTGTTACTTCCCTTTCCATAGTGTTGTGTAGTGGGAGATGGTTTGCCAAACAATCAGCATGGTATCCTCACATCCTCCTACTTATGATCAACTGGGATGGGATAAAGCAGCCTGTGGAGAGACACGCTGGGGTGCTTCAGCATGTCCTCTCCCCTCTTCCAAATGCACATGTATTTTATTCAATTTTTGGAATTTTCTTTTACGGATTCCAAGAATTACCCAATACAATTATAATCTTTTCGTACTCTTAAAACAAGGACTGGCTAAAACACTCTTGCTACTGTGCAAACTGCATTGAGCACTAATAATGCATAAAGAGAGAGAGAGAGAGAGAGAGAGAGAGAGAGGAGAGAGAGAGAGAGAGAGAGAGAGAGAGAGAGAGAGAGAGAGAGAGAGAGAGAGGAGAGAGAGAGAGGAGAGGAGAGGGAGGAGGGGGGAGGGAGGGAGGGAGGAGGGGGGAGGAGGGAGAGAGAGGGGGGGGGGGTAGCTGAGGACAAAACATTTATGACATCCACGAGTTGCACATGCACTCTAACTTACCAGACATGTACACTGGATGTGGCTCAGACAAATTTTTAAATAGATTTTTCCAAAAATTTTTTCTTTCATAAATTGTGGCCTAATAATTGATAGTAATAACAGAACTACTATAATTTATTGCTGTGTGCTAACAAGCATTTTTTAAAAATGACATTTGATTGTGATTTCTTACATTTTTTCCTGCAATTATTTATTTTTATTTTTTTAATGTTTGATTTTTTTTTAGAAGAATGTTGTCATAAAATTCATACTGTCACAAAATCCAGGATCGCAAAATTAGGGTTTACTGTATCTCCTAGTAATTAATGTCTGCATAAGGATATTGGGCAATAAAATTAGGTGGTAGCTGAACCTATGACCAAAAACACACTTGTTCCTGAAACAAGACTGAAATCTATGATGTCACAGGTGGCAAACATTCATACTTGTTCCTGAAAGAAGACTGAAATCTATGATGTTACAGGTGACAAACATTCATTTTGATTTGTGCATTGAAAGCAGCCAAATGAAATCAATGAGCATTCTACACACGGTCAACACTACTATTTTCCATTCCTCCAATATTTCAGCAACTGTTTACCTCTGGAGTGTGTCTCTCTCTGTAAGTTTCTCTCTGTGTGTGGGTGTCTGTATCTGTGTGTGCATGTGCAACCATGCGTGTGTCATGCATGTGTGCTTTAGCTAACTCTATCATGTAATCACAATAAAGTGCTGAACGAAAACTCCCATTTTGCTGTATGTAATATGCAATCAGAAACACTCGAATGGAAATAAAAATTCTCATGTGTCTCCCACCTGAGGCAAGTTCATGTACGGATGAGAAGAGGCTGACATTAATTGCAGCTGGCTGTCTTACTTAAAGGACAGACCTTACTTGAGGGACAGATCTGTCTGTCTCTCAAGCAAGTCCAAAGACTCACTCAAATAATTATAATTTTTTTTTATTCTGATGAAATATATACTTAATTGAAAGTGTTAATTTTCTAGAAGACGTAAGTTATTTTTTTAAATTTTATTTCTAACCAAACTGTAATGGTAATGACTGACATGTAGTTATAGATGCTGTGGAGAAGACAAAGTGATGGAAATGAATTATCCATACAAAGAATAGCGGCAGAGAAAATGGAAGTCCTCCCTGTAAAACTGCGACCTACTCTGACTCCATTCTGTTGAGCAAAAACTCACTTCATACTGACTTCTAACTGGTCAACCATGAAATAAATTACAACCATCTGCCACAAAGGATTCTTAATAGCTGTGAGAGGTAAGTTGCCATGATGAAAAGTATTGATACTGTCAGCAGGTCTCATTGCATTTGAACTTTTTGTGCAAGAATTTGTAATAGAACATCAAACCAGGCTGTCCAATACGTACACTGCACGTCGAAAACTAGGAAAACATGAGAGCGACAGCAAATAGCCCCAACAGGAACTGATGTGGACACTACTAAGCACTAAATAACTTCAGACTGTCTCCATTGGTCACACAAGACACTTTTCAACTGTTTTTAGTATTGTATTATGTTATTTTATTTGTTCGGTTCATTAGATCTAGGTGTGTAGTTATAAAATATACAATATTTAATTTTTTGTCATTTAGAGGTGAAGAAGAATTGTTATGCCCGGCACAGAACTTCTTAGCCACTCGAGGCCAGTCAATCAGCGGCATTCCTCCCACTAGTTGGTGCCAGTAGCCTATCATGGCTGTGTACTGTTGCCTCGTTTGCAGTGTTACAGTGGCCACACTGAGTCAAACCAAATGTTTTTCAGTTGCGCTCAAAAAAGTGTGAATGTTTTCATTATAATTCACTCTTTTTTGCAAGATGCTCATTTTGCTAAACAAGTACGTGAAAATCCCAAATCTGTATCTTTATCTGTTTGTATTTTACACTGTTACAGAATGTGTGTGAACTCACAACTATTTTTCGAATAAAGAACATTATTAGTTCTTCCCTGAAAGGTAACCATATTTTGTAGGTATATCTAAATATTTCCACAATGCTTTATTAGCAGACGATAACAAAGTCTTGACTCGTGTTTAGTTGACGCAGGTGGTGTGCAGCACAAATGCCGCTGGTGTTTGCTCTAGCCCGTAGCCCGGTGGCCAGTACAGTGATCGGCTTTGAACGAGCCTTGCTGTTTTTCATTTGCTTGCGTGTAAAGTTTTAGTTGAAATTATGATGTTAAGTAAACCTTGTGCTAGCATACGTAGTTGTAAAGGAAGTGGTTAGCAAACAAGGTTAATCTATAGTCTTTATAGAGTACATTCTTTTTTACTATCAAAAAACTTTGCGAAAGTATAAATTTTAAACAAATTAACAGTTTGACAGCAACAAAGCATGATGCTGGTGAACGCACAATGCGACTGACATGCATCTATGTCAAAACCAATATTTGCGTCACTTAGAAAAAAAGATTTTTCTGGGAACAAGTTACAGATTTTAATGATTTTAACAAAGACTGTCTACAGAGAGTAACATTAGAATTTTATGATAAGGGGGAAAGTTCCGACAAACTATATTACGGTAGCTATGCATGAGAAAATAGGTTATACGTTATCATTAAGTTCCACTACATGATATTTTCAAGGTGTTGGTTTTTGTTTTAAGAAATTGAGTAACGTGCTGAAGTTTGTAATGGGAAAGAATAAATAGCATTATAACTGTTTGGACAGAGAAGAGGAGTTTATGCTTCCATTACAAGCTACAACGCAAAGATTAATTATTTTTTCAATGCTACACACAATTGTAAGTAAATTTAAAAAAAAAAATATATATATATATATATATATATTTGACAGTCATTAAGGCCAGGCTTTACCATGCATAGGTGTATATGGAACTAAATGCTAAATTTAGACGAAAAATCTCTCAGTCGTTTTTTGTAGTAGTATTTTCAACTAAAGATTTTTTGTTAGAGATTGAACGCATCTAGATTTGTAAACCTTCTAAATATTAATTTTTAAATTTTAAATGCACTTTTTAATTATTTACAAAATGTCACAATTGTTGCATTTAGTTTGAAACACCTACATATTGTTTTAGAATTAATTTTAGTTTATTACACCAATAACAGCTGTTTTTTTAACAACATAAAATAAAATACATAGACATTTTGTTTAAGAACTCCTTCCTTCCCACATATTTCTCCAATGTATGTTGTGCACAGGCAGGGCTGTTAGAATAATCAACATGAAATTCTCTTTCAATTGTTTATGCATCAGCTGATACATGATTGTGTGTATAGGATGTTCTTAGTTTCATTTATGACATGTTGACACATACTGGCTGTCAGAAAGTGGAATTCTTAGATGAATAGACTTTATTTATATACATACTGAATTAGAATTACACAACAAAAAAAATTAATTTTTACTCCTGAACTGAAAAACTTGCATAAGAGTCGCAGTTCGCATAAGAGGCACAGCTCGCATAAAAGGTGCACCTTGCATAAGAGACACACTTCACATGAGATACACGTCCCATTTTTTGACACTTGGGAATGGCACAAAATATATGACCCGTACATGAGTATACCCTGTTATTCCATTAACAGAACACTATGTATCACATTTCTGAAACTGTTTGGATGGTATGCAACTTGACTGAAACTCACTGTGACCAAAGAGTAGCTTATCCATAAATCTTGTTATTCACTTACCTTCTGTGAGAAAGTGATGAGATCTGCTTGATTGTTCGGAGACAGTGAGCTCTTCTGCTGTTTTTTACTTGGCTGGTTGCCGTACTTTGTATTGAGAGGCTTGGGAGGTGGCCTTTTTTCTCCACTACGCCAGCTGCGGTAATGTCGCTGGATTATCACAGCTGCATCCTCTGCTAACAGTCCTTCTTTCTAAACGGGATAAAAATTTCAGTGTAAGAAATTTGTAAGTTGAAAAATAAATGCTCAGGGCCTGAACGTTACACTTTAAGATGTGTTAAGTCCCACAAATAAGCAAGAAAGTAAGTAACGTAGTACGTAAAAAAAACATAAAAATGCACATGTTTGTATGTGTCACACATTCATTCACATCTAAATGTGCACACACATGCACACACACAGAATCTTTACAAAAAAATGTTATGATTACATAATTTACTAAAACTATTATTAATAATAAATTTTCAAAATTTACAGAGTTCTGATTTATCAATAACACAGAGCTTCATAGTCTGTCTTCTAATTTGTGTAAAATTATATAACACATCTTCTCATCCCTTCTATGTGCATATATGATTAGAATCTGCAGATAATTTTAATAATTTAGTCAACATGCATGTGGACCCAGTAACATTGACTACCAGTGCAGCTTGGAGTGAACATATGGGAAGCCTTGACTGGTCCCCTCCTCACTGCCAAGGACAACTGTCGAGTGGAGGCAACAGCACACTGATACTGATATCCCCTCCTTCCGCCATACCAAGGGACACCTAAGTTTCATGCAAAGATACCACGACCAGTTGTACTCCAAAATACTCTACTACAGATCTACTTTCGTTATTTTAACTGTCACGTGGCTCAACTGTCTATCCGTGAAACACACAGAGTCTATAACAGAGTAACTTAATTCTGATTAGGCCATTTATGTAAGAAACTGTCTTTTCAGAAAGTCAGGCGGCCAATAACCAAAGTAGAGCTACAGGTGTGCTCAGAATATACTGAAGTCTAGCCAATGCTGAAATCTTTTTGCAAAAAACACAGATCTGGTGGACGGAGGATTAATAAACACAACTAAAAAGTGATGTATCGCTGCCCATGTCATCTCACCAACCAGGCATATAGTACTAAAATAAAAGGATAACTTTCAATAACTGAGTTAATACAAGCATGCTTCTTTCATGTGCAGTAGAATCTCGATACATCACATATGAAGGGACATTCCATTTTATACTTGCTTATTACTGAAAAGTACTTTATACTAAACTATTATTTAATATTATAGTAGTTGCCACAGATTTGTAAGATGCACTTTAAAGCAAAGTACTTCATTGTATCACTGGATGATAAAACCAGCTCATAATGATTGCATAAATCTGTAGTTATTAAAGTCAACTGTGATTTGTTGTGCCAGCATCATACTGTATCTTCTCCCCTCACTGTTTTGACTGAACTGCTTCACCTCTTTGAAACATCCTAAGTGCACCTTGCTTTCCATCCAACTTGAGCTTGACCTGCTCTTGCCGCTCTGCCACTTCATTTGAAAAGGATGGTGTGCTGTAAATAGCTTGCTAGGTTATGTGTTTTTAAACAATACCAAGGTCAACCTGGGTAATCAGGACACAGCCAGTCAATATGGACAAGCTATTAAGAGTGGACGCAATCGGCTGCGGCGCATAAGACACATCGGGTTGGTGTAGGGTTGAGTTGTTCTAACCCCACATGTGAGTAAATACAACGTGAGTTGGCGCACAATGATAGCGGCGCATTCCAAGTTGTTCCACCAGGCAATTTCAATTTTTGCATGCCGATGGATTGGCACAAGTGTATAAGACATTTTGAATGTAATAAAAGCGTGTTGGAGCTGGACACAAAATCCGAAGAGGCACAGGTCAATATCTTTGACAGAAGAAGTGATCACCATGGTCCTAGAAATAGGGGCAGCAAATTATATTTTGTCAGAATCTTTGCAATTAGACCACGCCCTCAATGTAGAGGAAGCCATTTGGTGCATTCGCCAGGCCGAAACGGTGAAGAACCGACAACAAATAGTGCGGCAGACTAAAGATGCCACTAGTGTGGAAGCTGTTAAAATAAAGAAACATGTTAAGCCTCCACCCAGTCGGGATGTGCGTGAAACCTTGCCAAAAGACTCACACGGATGGCAAAATAGCCAAACAGGAAGCTGCTCCAAATGCAGGAAGTCTCCCGCACACCCATGGTTTTGGTGCCCGGCGAGGAAGGCCTCTTGCTATAAGTGTAGGCAAAAGGGACATTTTGGCAGGTGCTGTAATGTGGGGCGACTACATGAAGTGAAAGTAATCGACGAATTAAAATACCATAATTTGGGGGAGGTTGCAATGGAAGTGGTATGTGCAAAGTTTTAGACTGTAGCAGTGAAGATGAAAAATAAGGAGGTAGTGTTCAAAATTGATACAGAGGTAGACGTGTCAGTCATTGGTGAAGAACTGTGTCAAAAACTAAACCTGGCAGCTGTAAGAACACGTAAGAAGCTTTATGGTGCTAGGAGGCAAGGCAATGAAGGTGTTGGGCACAGCAGCATTGACAATAGAGTATGAAAACAAACAAATAAGACAGAAAATTTTTGTGGGCAAGATATACCATTATTGGGTAGGCCAGCACTTATAGCATTAGATGTAGTTAAACTTAACATTGTACGTGAAGTAACGAATGAGATATATGTTCATAACTATGATAAGTACAACAACCTGTTTAGAGACTAGGGGAAAATGAGTTCTACATATACAATAAAGCTTAAAGAGGTAAAAAGTAAAACAAGAGCTGGACAAAATGGTGTAGGAGGATGTTGTTGCTTCTATCGACAGCCCAACACAGTGGTGTGCTCCCATGGTGGTAATATAGAAGAAAGAAGTTTTATTGAGAATATTTGTTGATTAAACGGAGCTAAACAGAAATATTCTGCTAGAGAGACTCCAGCTAACTTCAGTGGATGAATAACTGAAGGTAAAAGTGCAAAGGTGGAAGGAGCACAATTTTTCACAGTTCTAGATGCAACATGAGGATTTTGGCAAGTGCCGCTCACTGAAACAAGCACACATTTGAGAACATTCATGACTCCCTTTGGAATGTATTTTTTAAATGATTGCCCTTTGGTATCAACTTAGGAGTGGTCAGCCATGCTGATGACATCTTGATATATGGAGCAACGCCAGTAGAACACAATGCCAGAGTAGAAGAGGTACTACAGAGACTTCAGAGAGATGGCATGACACTTAACAGACAGAAGTGCAGCTTTGGAGTGAAAAGTGTTAGATTTTTTGGCCATCAATTAAGTGAGGGTCGAGTCCAACTGGACAGTGAAAATGTTGCACTAAAAGAGAAATTCTGGAGCCATCGGACACTAAGGAACTCTACAGAATTTCCTGGTATGATAAATTACCTAAGGAAATTCATCCCTAACTTGGCAGAGAAAACAAAAGTATTGCAGGAACTTCTCAAAAAGGACAATGAGTTGATCTGGGGTACAGCACAAAAGGCGGCAGTACATAAATTGAAAGAAGAGATTTCCAAAGAACCAGTAATTACATTGTACCAAAGAAATGCAGGTGAACTGGGGACTTTACTTCATCGAGCCAACACATATTTTCAACCCACATGCACTTGCAATGGACAACCTTTCTGCATACTCTGGTAGGCAGAACAGTAGAACCCACTCACAGGTACTCCATCTTCAGACCAGCTTGTCAGTATGATGCTCGTTCTTTCTACCACACTTTCAGTTCCAGAAGGAACACTCCCTGGATTCGGAAGAGACTGTTGGTATTAAGGAGAAGGTTAAACAGACGCTCATTGCCTCCGGGCGTTTAAAAGAGCTGACCCCCTCCCTTGTCGCCTTCATTGGCCGGCTTGCACCACGAGACCCATCTCAGCAAAGAAGTATAGCTCTCAATTACCTTAGCTGGATCAGTCACCATACGTCATCGCCTATCCACGACTCGACTTTGTTGCTCTGCCCCCATCGGCATGTACGAACGCCTACAGTCAGAATATGCATGTACCTGCAGCACCAACACATGCCTCTGAATAGCCTACGGCCTCATCTAGCAAAGAAAAGATGCTTCGCCCAGGTATCCCTCCAGTAGCACGAAATCTGACATGTAACATCTCGTTCCCAGAACTGGACTTTGTGCCCTACTGCAAAGCTACCAGGCCAGTCCTGTATACTGGACGCAGAAACTGATAACCCCAATCAGAATAGGGTGCACCTGGCTAGCATCTGATAATACCAATACCTATTGACGCAGCGATCTCCCAGACAGCTGGGGCATCACGTATCAAGAATTAACTGTAAGAGTATTTCTGGCGCCCAACGTGGGGCCTAACTACTGTAGTTTTGATGAAGCAGTAATAACAGGTCAGCCCAACCCCACTCAAGAACCAAACAGACTTTGGGAAGTCCCAGAAACACCCTGTGGTGCCCACACCTCACTCCGAAATGTCAATCAATGACATGAGCAAGCACGAGCTTAACTGCACTGCTGCAGCCTCAACCAAACAAAGCCACTTTTCAAGACAGAACTGCCACTATATGGGGATCTATAGGATACAATGCACCATTGCCAGCAATGGAGCCATTATTCCTGCTCGGCTGGGCAGACGAGCCACGTTACCCTGATGGCCTTGAATACCGATGCGAGGACTGCAGAACCAGACAGACAGCATTCTGTAATTGGATCACGTACCCAGGCCACGGAATGCACACAGTAAGGTGCATACTGTGTAGTGAAACCTATAACCACACTTGCATCGGATGACTGGATAAACAAATTAGCAGGACAGGGATGGTTTGCTCATAAAAGGTTTGCTGACACACCTCAGAATACCGACCCTCACATCCTGGACCTGCCTCACCGTTCAGTACGTTTCACTGCTCAGGGGAACCACACTTACCTAAATTGGCGGGAAGACTACATGAGGAACCGCTAGCATTTACTGCCTAATGCAAAAGGGAATTTTGTACACAGATTGGAGCCAACTAAGCAGCCTTATTGCTCAGCAATTTACAGGCAAGGATGTGTTAGCCTGGCTCACAACTAAATTCCACAGTCACACGCAGACACCAGGAGGGGAATAAGAGATCTTTGTCCGCAGGAAGGTACAAATGACCGTAGGATTTTTCCGGCAGGGATGAAGCCATCTTTGTACAACAGGTAACCTACCTGTTGCTACCACACCTCTGGAATATACTACTCATCCCCAAGCCACTCACTGCGGACGAACTCATAGATTGTGCCCGGGAAGCCGAGTGCAATTTTAATGCGCAGGCCATACTGGATCGCCTAAATCCTACAAAACACATGGAACCAGACAAGCCGTCTGAAGCCTGTCACAAAACACTGCCACCCTCACCGCCAGCTCCAGGCCTGCCCAAGTGTTGGTATTGTCCCAGATACAATTACAAAAGAGATTGCCCGCAGCTGCATGCATCAAGGTCGGAGCAAACAGAAGAAGGGGATGCAAACCGTATGCTGTGACCCACCACAGTTGAGGCAAATCTGAAGACCGTACCACACAAGGGAAATGCCACCGCCGGCAGGGCAACAGGAGCAACCCTGTTGGGCAAGAAGGGCAAACCATCCAGCTCCTAGACGAGGAGGCTGACATGCCCGAGGCCTCCCACATTGAAGTTCAAGTAAACAGGAGGAACATACTAGCACTGCTTGACTCAGCTGCGTCCGGAAATTTCATCAGATGAGATGTCCTCAACGCAGACCAGTGGGCTAGCCTACGCCCCAAATGAAAACCATGAGGATGGCGAAACCGGAGTGCACGTTCACCATCAACGGCTGAACCATGCTTACCGCAGAGCTTTGCCAACTCAATGCCAAAGGGAGTTCGTTGTGTCACTCTACATCCAGGAGGAATTGGTACTAGGCTACCCTTGGCTCCAGCAGCAACAATGCATCATGGACCACAGGCAAAGGAAAGTATAGACAACCACCGTGTCACTGTGCACTGGGAAAATCTACCTGACCGACAGAAGACACCTGCTATCTACGAAGGGGAGATTCACCATGAACTCACAGAACTGCAAATCCAACAACTGAAAGAAGTTCTCCATGAACACGCTGGAGCTTTTGGATCTGGGGGAAAACTGCATCAGACCCGTATTATTCAGCATCAAATATTGCTAAACACAGCTGTAAGAAATGAAACGTCAGGGAATCCTCAAGCCGTCAAACTCTCCTTATAACTCCATTGTTGTACTTGTACCCAAGAAGGATGGACAGTTGAGGTTTTGTGTCAACTACAAGGCTTTAAATGACGCGCTACCTATTCCACCACCCACCCTCGACCTAGCACACACTCTATGCGACAAAGGTGAGGCAAAGATCTTCAGCACCTTGGATATGCAGTCTGGTTATTGGCAGATGGCAGTGCATCCTGACAGCGGTAAGTACACTGCATTCACGTCCTTGGAAGGAGAAACCCTTCAGTTTCAAGTCATGCCTTTCAGATTCAAGAATGCACCAGCTACCTTATAGCAACTCACGTCCACCAAAGTTTTAACTGGCTACATTGGACAGTTTTGCTTCGCTTACCTAGAAGACATAATCGTCTACTCCAGCACTTGGGAGGAGCACCTCATCCACTTACGAGTACTGGAACAGCTGAAACTCCATGGACTTACAGCCAAGCTATTGAAGAGCTACTTCGGAAAGACTTTGATTGAGTACCTGGGCCATATCATGTCCCTAGAAGGCAACTTTCCTCAGGAGAAGTCCATCAGGGCTATACAAGAGGCAGAGTAACCGCATACCAAAAAACAGCTCCCACACTTTCTAGGACTGCGTAACTGGCTCTGAGACTTTGTACCCAACATCGCCGACCTCATGGCACCACTGCACACATTGTTGGAAAAAGAGCCATGATGGCGGTGGATGCCAGAACACCGCACTCCATTCGAGGCCCTCAAATCCAGCTTCCAACATATTAGCCATCTGCATCAACCACAAGGAGAGCAACCCCTTATTCTGCAGACAGATGCTTGCCAAAACTGTCTAGGTGCCGTACTGTATCAGGCCGACCCAGACGGCAAACCCCTGGTGATAGTATATGCCAGCACCTGGTTCAATGCCACTGAACAAAAATACCACATTAATGAGCATGAATACCTCACTGTAATTTGGGAAATTCATAAATACTGCTAATATCTGGAGGCAGCTCACTTCATACGGAGAACCGATCAAACTTGGAAGATGGGACCACCTACTCTTTGAGTTTGATTTTGATGTCCAACACTGCCATAGTAAGGACAACCACTTCTTTGAAATGGGTGAGGCCGTCTTAGTCGGCAGTCACCTGCTGAGTCGAGACATAAATCGATTTAGCGCACGACTTGCCAGAAAATGGAAAGACCCCTACAAGGTCAGTGGACACCAGGACAGCGTGTGTTGGACGGAAGGCCACCGAGGTCATGTACAAAAGGCCATACGAGGGTAAATGCGGCCTTACCCTGGAAACACCTCGGAACTTGTCCAGCATCCATCAGCATTAATGATTTTGGACACGCTGAACATTAAGGACTCGTCTGATCACTTCCCGCCCGAGGAAGCACGGATGTCGCAATCTACGCAATGAGGTGGGACAGAGCAACCAACGAATGGAACCGGACTTTGTGCCCTGTTGCAAAGCTACCTGGCCAGTCCTGTATACTGGATGTGCTCCAGTGCCTCGCAAGGACTAAGAAAGTGAGAACCCCCGCCAGAATAGGATGAGCCTGGCCTAGCATCCAACAAAACCAATACTGATTGATGTAGTGATCCCCCAGACAGCCAGAGTGTCACGGGTCAAACTTCACTCGCTCAGCTATTACAATTTTCTTCAGAGCATAATGGGTAACCAAGTATTTTCACCAATTCCGCATACGACATTGTTCCCAGCTAATTTGGCACACACAAATTCTTTAACAAAGCATAAGTTTTAGGGCCTAACAAATGTCAAAAATCAACTATACTATTCCTCGTCCTTAATTCTGTTGGTCTTAAAACAATGTTCCAGCCTCTCCGCATAACATTCAAAATTGCTGTCTTCTGTGTTAAACTCTTCAATCTTGCCAAGCAACATCTTGATTCCTATTCACTCGCGTGCCATTTTCACAAACAAAACACCATTAAAAGAACCACAAATAATATTACTGCTCCTACATTGCTTGATTTTCATTCTTAATGACACCCAACTTCTTTTGGGGATAAACATCCCATCCTCGTCGCCAGTTTGTCATATCTGATGAGACCTACATTATATAACTACATTGTCTCCGCCATGACAGTTGTTACACTGGCCATCATTCCAAAACAAACACACACTCTTTCATCACACTACCACCAATATCAAAACAATACTACACTAAGTACACTTACTTTTGCCACGACAACACAAATTCTATGTACATAAAACACATATTCAAAGAGCCCTCCTTGTTAACTCTATTCTTCTTGACAGTGCTAAACCACCAAATGTCTACCCTACACATATGAGAAAATTCATTATGCCAACATTTTAAAAGAACACATCTCACCTTGCTATGCTCTATTTCATATAACTTCAATAAATTTTCACAGTTCTCGAAAAGAAGAGTGGCCACGATGTATCCCTCTGCCACAGCTGTTCTGTCGGTGAAGAAACCAATCTTTGTAAACAAACTACGAATCTAATGGCAAGCATTGAAAGGCTGACAACTTCTGTCCAGTAATTAGGCTACTATAGCTGGTTTTGCCATTCCAAACTATTTTATTTTTGTTACGATCACATAATATACTAGTTAGGGTTCTGTTTTATTTTATTGGCGGTGTAGTAAACTATAGTTTCACGTCTTTCGGGATACGTGATTTTTTTGTGATTCTTCTTATAAGAGTGTGCCGCTTGGAACTTGCATTGTTTTGATGATGCATTGGAAAATTTTGTTCATACGGAAATAGCAATCAATTTACTATAACTCAAAAGTTTTAACTTCATCGAAAGAACTAAATGTGATAAATGTGTCGCTCTTCATACTGATGCGAGAAATGCTCAACAGATAAATATTATTGCATTTTTTATATAATGAACTAAACTAAAAGGGCGCTTATTTAGGCCAGGTACATTTGAAAACCTCCTGCAGGAACTAAAAGTAATAAATACGTCACTGTTAATATCAATGTGCGAAATGCACATTGTAAACATGTTAAGAAAATTCAACTTCTACGTAAAAATCATTAGAGTTTCAATCAAATAAAAGTCCAAATACATTAAAAATAT
The DNA here is from genome assembly GCA_029891345.1 of Dryococelus australis. Taxonomy (NCBI): domain Eukaryota; kingdom Metazoa; phylum Arthropoda; class Insecta; order Phasmatodea; family Phasmatidae; genus Dryococelus; species Dryococelus australis. The sequence goes on along the minus strand of CM057002.1, from coordinate 72,233,454 downwards.
TCTAACAACAATTTAAGAAAACATTATTTATAAAACACACATACTTACTGTTCACTTCGTAATTCCTAAACATGTACTGAACTTTGGACGATTAATCACATGTCGGCTATACTGATATGAAATAATTTATTTGCTAACTTATGCAATTAACAAAACACTTGAACTGTTTCTTGGAACCAACAAATTTACACTTCACAACGAAAATAAGTTTTCGCGTTGGTTGCAGAAAATGGTGGACCATAGCACACAACAAGCCATTTTACAAAGTGGCAGACATGTGTCAATAATTCATTTCACTGAGGAGACTGTTCTAAAAAGGCACCTACGATGAACTAAACTTAATGAAATATGAAAATACAAAATTTATTAACTGCATATATAAATTTCCAACATCACAAGCATGGAATTCTCGCATATTGATAAATTATAATGGAAGAGAGCACAATGGCAACAACAGCTTTTCACAGGGCAGGTGGAGATCATAGACAACAGACTCAACAGAGATTGGTGGAAACATTTCACATAACCGTGATATTCGCATGCTCTACCATAATATTTCTAAATATTTTTAAAGCCCTTGCTCTATAACTCGAAAAATTGTGTATTAGTCTATGAGCGTAATTTTAACCATACATGTTGTAATTGTCATTAATTTTCCACATTATAATTTTTAATTCAGAGTACTATTTTTTTTTTATAATCATCACCAAGAGTGCCAACATAATAATACGCATCCTGCAACAACCATCAGCTGGCATAGTACTTTGAAAATGGGGGCGTTTACTGTTTACATGATGTGTAGGTTGGTCACAACGTCTGTCAGATTTTATTGAAGTTATATAAAACAGAGTATACTAGGTTCTCAGTGAATACCAACACCAAATTAAATGTTACTTCCCAAGGGGTAACCTGAGATGAAGCCATTACCAAAGATTTTGTTGCAATTGCTACCTCTGTTTGAGATGTTTCAATGGCTACAACACCGCATAGGCTCCATAAACCACAGCATAACCATTTGAGCATGTGTTGTTGATGAAGTTGCAATACAAATCAGTCAAACATGCCAGCGGCAATGCAAAAACTAACATAATGTGGCATGACACCAAAGCTGGTGAAGTATTACTAACCAGTAATCAGCAGATAGCAAATGGCTGAAGTATTTAAGTTTTTATGAAGAATATTTTTAGGCAATTTGTTTAATAACCTAAGGATGACTTTTTATTTGACGCATGATACGTATATATACCATTTTTTTTTTTCCTGTAACTACAACAAGTGATACAATCCTGAATGGCAGCTACCCAAGCCAACATTATGTCTCCTATAAGAAGGTGGATGTCTGGAGACCATAATGGACCCGAAGGAAGAATATATTAAATTGGCCCCGCCTTAAACAAAACCCCAAGAGATGGGAAAAAAACCAGTAAACCATGGCAGCGAAGCTGCACCTGAGCTCGTGCAGCCGATGCAACTCACATAACAGGAAGGCCTGCTTCCATCTGCCCCGAGAGATGGCAGCAAATTACAGCTCTACCTGCGAGGGAGGAGACACCCGAAGATCAAAGACACCCAAGACACCCCCAGCAGGAGAATATATGTCGGAGAATATATGTCCCTGTACCACCACAAAACTGCAGTTTATATTCAGCTGCTCATTCCATCACCTCGTGTGCTAGAGCTCTCTACTCTGTCTGCTCTCCTCACAAGTGACCAACAGTTCAAGATCAGCCAACAACACCGGACATCTTCAAGCAAGCATTGCAGCCCCAGAAGAGTCACCATTCCCCCTTTACACTTGACACTTGCCGTCAAACCCATACTGCATACTTCCTCCCTTATCAGGACACCACCAGTTTCAGTTAGAGTTTAGTTGTTATCACAGCTACCTAATTTATTGTTCTGTGCTCTTCTAACTCACCCTTCAGGCAAGACTCTTCAAACCGACAGGCCCCTTCACCAGTCATTGCTTACCTTCAGAGAGTTAATCAGTGCCGTGGTTACAGTAGAAGAGTGCGGGTCACCGTGTTTTATCCTGGATATAATAAAACACGTATCCAGTCTAATCACCATCTGCTCTTTCTTGTGTGAATTGTGCTTAGTCATCCCCTGTAAGCGTCACCCCGCATTGGAGAGGTAGGGAACCACGGAATTGATACTGGTTTTTCCGAACTTAGTACAGGACTGTGACCTGTCCACTGAAAGGACTTGACGTACTTCAGCAATTCACAACCCATTTGATGGCCACCCATACTGTGGACCAGGTATGTAAAGGTACCTGGTGCACACATACGTTGGAGCCACACCCACTAGTAAAGAGTCCAGATTCCCCTTGTTAGCTAACCCACTACCACCACAGCGTATAAACTCGCTGGAGGAAGTGCTAGGTTTGGGAAGGAAGGATCTACCCTTCTAAAATACACTCTAGCTAAGGAAATTGTTGCCTGCCACCTCGTTGTGGAAGTGAAACATAGCACCTCATCTCTGGTAAATGCAATTCACCCACAGGAGGGATAGTAAGTGGAGCAACAGGAAGGCAGCTGCCATCCTAGCTGGCAAGCAAGCACTGCTTAAACAACCTGTCCCAGCCTTCAGTTACCTGACCCCCCCGGGAACGAGCTCACGCCACCAGCCAACTGTTGAGGCCTCACCTCACAGTTCCCCCCAGTCACTTGTTTGGATCCCTGGTGGAACTCCCAGGAGCTGCACACCGAGTCATTCAGTTCCTCCGCCTACTCCTACCACTGTAACTAGACGATGAACCAGCTGGCAACGTAGAACCTGCACCTCCAACCACCACCAGCTGGTTGGAAACCCACCAGCCGCAGCTGATGATGCCTCTCCGCCGAGCTGTCAACCAGATGCCATCGCCACCAACCAGCCGGGTCAAAAGATCTGACAATGGACCCATGCCAACAAGCACACATCGCCCGGCAGTGGGAGGTAAGCCTGCGGCTCTGCCAACAACCTGCACTCGCAAGCCAATACTAGCGGAGCTAGACTTTGTGCCAAGCCGGCGAACTAGCCGCCCGACTTTATATAAAAGCATCATTAAGACCAAGTGCCAGATTTTACAGACCCCGTCACAGTAAGGTCTGTGACAAGACATCTGTGCGACTGGTGTAGCACAGAACTAAGAAACTTAAAAACTTTTGAAAATCGCTTCTGTCACTAGAGACTGTCATGCCTCACCTTGCAGGATATTTCAACCATGTTATGCAAAGAAATGAAAGACATTATCCCATATTACTGAATGTCAGTGCTCATAAAAGTTATAGTAGTTGAGAAACCACAGAGTTAGTGCAATATTTTAAAATTAATAAAAATAAATTATTTTTATGTAGGCCTGCACCATTTGATAAGGACATATGCTGATTTTACATGCACCAATTCTTATATTGCAGAATAGGTAAACAGTGGATATATAATCCTTTTGAAGTTGTGAGTTTGAATACTTTACTAAAATATGTTACTCTGCGGTTAAACTTAATTTTTGTATTTTATTACTAACATTGGTGTTACTGTTAAGTGTTATCATTAAAAATCCAAATTGCTGCAAACTTATGTGTATAAAGGGCATGGTTGTGACGTTTTTAAATAACATATTAAAATGGGTACTAGTAACTCGTAATTTTGCATTGGTTGACCCATTTTAGTGGTATTAATAACTATGAAAGAATTTTATACAATACTGTGACGCATGACATCTTTCTAAATACATATAATTTAAACAACTTCTACTCATCAGTGCAAACAAACTGAGCGCACCTTCAATGGAGTTTGAGTTGCCGCCACCAGCAATGAGACGTCAGAAATTGTTTTACTTACCCAAGGCTCCACGCCAGATATATAATTCATCAGCCGAGCCACCGAAGCCATGCAGCAAGATGAACCAAGTGGAGCAGCGTACCGCTAGATGCCACTACCAGTACCTTCACTGAGGCATGAGCCTGGATCCAGCGCCCGCCACTGACGTCACTCACCAAGGATCTATGTCACGCTCTTCACAGCTGCTATCCCCTCTCCAAGTCAACCCCCTACACCAGACGAGCAAGGGGCACACTGCCGAGGAGTAAAAATATAGGACTGCACAAAGGCTCTGGACCAGTCTTCAAGCAATTGACATCTGTCTTGTTCCTTCACCACACCTCACGGTGCTGTGGGAACCATCAGCTCCTACCTTGGTCTTCACTGCACACTAGTGGTGCCGAAGACATATCCACTCCTTACGACTTCACCGCACCTTTGGAGGCCGAAGATTCTTCGCTTCACCCGTCTTGTGTTGCAGCTTACACCAAGACACGTATCGGTCGCTTTTGGACAACAGATGTAGTGTAGCTTAAAATCAAGAGTTGTTTTGATAGCCACTTTACTACCTACCCTGTTAGTCTAGAAGCTGGTAGCCTTCACCTGTATTCACGTAGGGTGTTTGACTTCCGTAAACTCACGTGGATAGGAGTTGGTACTTCACCATCAATGTTTATTTCCGTAAAAAGGAATAAACACTGTTTTACCAACTTATGAATATCGCTCCCATAGTAATAGTAATTCCCCTCGTAAACATCAGGCCCGTATGAGGGACAGCAGGTCACCAGGATTTTATTCTCTCAGTTCAGACACGTAGCACCAAACCATAGTACAATCTTGGGAGGCCACCCATTCACTGCACTCGTGTGGTAAATAACCACAACATTAGGATACCACTCCCTTAGGGATTAGACTGCCAGTCTAGGGTTTGCTCTTCTCATCGTGCACTAGTGATGCCAAGAGGAGTACTTCCTTGGGCCTGGGAGGATCAGTTCCTCCGGGACACTCACCACACCAAAGTAGGAAGGCCACCCGTTCTCTGTACCTAGTGTAGTGAACAGTAGAGCCACGACACTAGGTACACACTCCTCTTAGGGCCGGCTTGTCAACTTGGAGGTTGTCCTTCTCACCATGCACTACTGGTGCCAAGAGGTACTTCTCCAGGTCTGGGAAGACCAACTCTAGCAGGACATAATCTCTGTACTGGGACGGTCCCCGGTGCTACACTGCTTGCCACAGCCTCACACCTGTGGTACTCGAGTTGGAAAGTGGGTTATGGCATTGGCTGGCTGCCGCTATATGCATACTTGTTATACACCCCACATCAACTGCTCCACTTCTACGAAATCCGATCATAGGTTTTTCATGTATTCATGCCCTTTAACCATAGTGGCAGTGTTCCTAAGAGTATGAGATTATTAAAGTCTACCTCTAGTTATCCACTGGAGTTTACCGTCTCCCGACCGGGTTCACTTATCTCAGCCTATGAGAACAGGCAGCTGAACTTCGAAAGATCTCAGTATCAGTGCCGCCAGCCTACAAACCAGCTACGTTTGAAAAGCCAACCAGAATCGCTGATGGTTACCATCCTATCATACGGGCCTACCTCAATGGCCAGGATGCAAATCTAGGTCTCATCACCTTCCAGACGCTGGGGACACCTCAAGAGCCAACGATCTTAGTAGCTACCGAAACCTGCACCACCAGGCCGACCAGCACACTCATATCAGGGGCAGCCCCTAGTGTGCCAACAGTCGCACCTCAGGCATCACAGCCGCAACTGCCAATCATACGTTCCCCAGTTTTACCCAAACGAGTGGCCTCACCGAGGCAGAAAGTAGCGCTCGCAGAGCCCGACTTTGTTCCCTGCCGGCAGCCGACTCGCCCAGTATTGTACACTGGCTGAGCGCCCAACCCGCACAGAGACTAGGAACAACTATCGCTAGGGTGCTTCTAGTCTAACACCCACCAAAATCAATTGGGCCCAGTGACGAGACAACAGCCGAAGTCTGTCATGCGTCAACTGTTTATTTCCAACTGAAATAAACTACTTTGAAAGGTCTGTGAACCCCATAGCAGTCTGGGAAGATTGTCAGGGAAGTGATAAGGTCAGTGTGAGTCGAGAATTGCTACTAATGTACTTAATGAAAATTTGAGGAAACAGTTTTAGTCTAAGTAGCAAAAATTTTAGAATTTGGTGCTAAAATGTTTGTTTGCCCTTGGCACAATAAGAAGGCCTCAATGTGTACAAATGTGTTTTTAACGTGTTACACTATGTAACACCACACCTGCCCCATTATGGTAAGTTAAGCCCCAGATACTGTTTACTGTCATTGTCATTGCTCACTCAGAACTGCATGAATGAAATTTCCTCTTCTTCTACACTTCATGGATTACGCCACTGCTTGTTCCAGCTTCATACTTCGTTCCATCTTCTTCTTGGTCAACCAACATCCCTCTTGCCTCTAGGATTATAGTGTGTTATCTCCTTTGTAAGATTCCTCTCATCCATTCGTGTGATATGTTCCTTTCATTCTTGTCTATACTGATTAATTTTATCATTAAGTCTATATATATTCAATTCCTGCCTTATATCCTCATTTTTCAATTGATCCAACCTTGTACATCCTTAAACCCCCCTCAAAAAATTTTTCTCAGATATAACAATAATTACCATAAGAATATTAATGTCTTATGGTAATTATTTAAGAAAATTTTTCCAGATAAGTAATTATTTGAATGCATAATGAACATGTTATATGTTCTGCCGCCTAAAAAGTACCCAGAGAACGAAAAAGACTCAAAACTTCAGCTGTAAGAGAAGTAATTACTTTGACGTCAATTGAAACCACCGTAGGTATTAGTGAGACCTCCCAACCTGTTCACCTAATAGTACCTTTATTTGGACCACTAATAAAGCTACCCACTACAGAACACCCGGCCATCGAGGCCATTTGTCAGAAAGAGGAAGTTGTCCTGGGTCTGGACTGACCCTGGCATAGGATAGAATTACCTGAGCCCCCGCAACCTAGTATTCCCCAACACGAGCATCGCCCCTTCACACATCGCAGAGGCAACCACGGCACCACCGCTCACCTTCAGAGTGAGCATGGCAGCAGGAAGTACCATCCTGCTTCACTTCAAAAACCAGGTACCTACAAGACGTAGGGTAGTAACCATAGCCCCAGATTTTGTACCTTCTCGTCAACCTACTAGGCCAACTCCCTACAAAGGCTGAGCACCTCAGGAATCTAAGGTCCCTGCCTAGTTACCCTAATACTCCCAGTGAAACTGGCTTCATGATACCTGATGTCCCTAAACATGAACTGAACCAAACTCTCCTACCAGAAAACATATCATGTCAAGTTTACTTTGGGGTTTAAATCCCCTTCATCTTTGGTCACCACTAGAATAAAGAAATCCAAAGTGTAAGTATCTCCAGCCATGGGAAACTCCCGACCTAGCCTAGCACTCTTGTATTTTGCACCTCGGTGCTTGTTCCACCTGGAACATCCTATACTATGTGCCAAAGAAAAATGGTGATGCGCCAGTACGTTGAGCCCAGTACCAAAACCTGTGCCACCATTTGCAGCACATTTCACATATTTGACCAGGTCAGATAATTGGTGGTGCAACGCTGCAATTTGTGCATTAAAATTTGTGGTCCCCCTAAAACAGTACATGTGAATAAATGACATACACTGATGTTTTAAATTAAAGTCTTATTTCCACATTTCGTACTCTCACTCGAGGTGAATGAGGTTGGGGTTCTACTTATCATTTCTTTTCACTTTCATTTCCTTTGTTATGTACCCCAAAGGAATGTACTGGGTATGCCGTCCTGTTGACATAACACACCTTCATATGCAGCAACCAATATGCAGTTGTAACAACCAGCCTGGCAGAACAGGTTGCATACCTACAAATCCTATGGCACTCTTTCAAATGTTCCATGTTTTCTTGAGAACCATTCGCCTGAGACTGTTACTAGTGTTACACCAATCACAGCATTTTTTTGTGTTCCTTTGATGTACACATGATTATTACATCATAACAATCAATAAACATCAATGAGTAGAGACCCTGAATAATGGTAAATAAAAACTACCAATATTGGTGCAAAAAACTTGTTGAAGCGGTGTAAAAAATTGGTGTAAACTGGTTGATGCAGTGTAAAAAATTCGAAATTATTAATAAAGTGGTAAAAAAATTTGTTATGCTTTACACATAGTACATTTGTGAAACTAAGCAACTAAATACAGGAAAGTAGAAACAATATGAAAGTTGACGCTTGCTCGCCCTTCTCGCTTTGGTACACAAAATAAGGTGTTCCATGTGGAACGTATACTGGGGCGCAAAATTACAAGAAAACGCCAGACTGGGTCGGGGGTTCCCCACGTTGGGGAAAGCTTATGCTTTGGGGTTCTTTGTTTTAGTAGCTATCAAAGATGAAGGGGAGTTAAATCCCACAGTAAACGTGACTTGGTAGATCTCCTGGTAGGAGACACTGGTTCGGTTTACCTTTAGACATGCCACATACCATGAAGCCAGTTTCACGGAAAACATGGGTGGAACTAAGCAGGTGCTTTACGTTACTGAATGGCCTGTCTTTTTATAGAGAGTTGCCTAGTATGCTGATGTGCAGGTACAAAATCAGGAGTTACAGAAATAACCCTTCAACTTTTCGGTACCTGGTTTTGAAAAAGGTGGATGATCTTCCCAGCTGCCGTGTTCACTCTACAAGTGGGCAGAGGTGCAGCTGCGTGCTTGACGAGGCGGAGAGAGACCGGGTTCATTTCTGGGTTTTGGAGTTCTGGTAAATCTAATACCAAGGTCAATGAAGTCCTAGAATAGCCTCTCCTCCCTGTCATACGGCCTCGATAGTTGGATGTTCTTCGGGGATGATTTGTATTGGCAAGCCAAATACAGGTACTTTGGTTTGAACAGGTTGAGAACTGTCACACTTACCTGTGGTGGTTTCCACTGGCGTTAAAGTAAGTAGCTCTCCAACCACGGACCGCGGGGCCTTCCTACATTGCTTACTTGATTTCCATTACGAGATAAAAACAAAAAAAATTTGCTATTCTACACACTTTACTACCTACACATATAAAAAAATTGTTAACATTAATATAACTGGAAAGTTACAATACTACAATATACAAAAATCTGCAATTATATTAAGTTGTTTTTACTTATTTGTTTATAGAATCTAACCTTAATCTCTTTTACTGAATGTGAAATATTAATTATTACTGAAAATTGCATTTAGCTACACTAATATTCATGTCAGTTCATGGCATTTACTCTGAACCAAAGTACATCGATAGAGACAAATTTTTGTGGTGAAAAATTTTAATGGATTTCATAAATTTTTTGGCTTATTTCAGTAAATTTCTTATTTTTAATTCATTTCAAAATACTTTGCTGAGGAAAAAAAAGGTTTGGTAATAGCACCAAAAGAAAATTGTATATATTTGTCAAGAAATGCAAGCACTCGCATATATTTCATATTGCAACAAACTTTGGCTACACAAAAATAAAGTACCATACACTTAATCGGAAGATCCAGCCACTGGCATTAATTACTACTATATTACTTGGCGTTTGGTTTGTTCTTTTGTCAGTCATTATATTCCCAAACATTGAAAAACTATTTTCAGTGTCTACATTACTGACTGGAACCCATACTGATTTCTCTTATTTTAGTGTAGTTCATAAAAAATCCATACAATTTTCAATATTGATGAAATTGTTTACTGTGTAATTCCCGCATCTGTATGAATAATAGTGTCACATTTATCGCGTTTTGTTCTTTCAGTGACGTTCCAACTTTTGAATTATAGTAATTTGAATGTTGTTTCCATAACAGCAAAATTTTCCACTGCATCATCAAAACAATGAGCAGTTCTAATTGCTACTTTCACGTAACAAGAGGCATAAAATAAACTTGTCTCGCGGAAGATGATAATTATGTCTATTGTCTTTGTTTAGTTTGTCTTTTGTCTACACACACATCTTTACTACTATCTGTTTTTCTCACATCACATCATTCACACGCTAGTATAATCAATCAAATTAAAACAGAATTCTACCCATATTTCAGTAGAGATGATATAAAGCATTTGGACCACATACCATACTCATGCAAAAAAAGAGAGATAATTTACAAATTAGGTATTTGTATGAAAATCTTGGCTACTGAGATTTTACGTACCTCCAGAGCACGTTGTGCCAAAAATGGATTCTTATGTGTTTCTAAAACTCGATTCACTCTTGCTTCCAGCTCTGGACCCCATCTCCGCCTTACTGTGTACCCCCGGAAATCTAAGAAAACATGTAAAGAGCTATGAATTTTATTTGCAGGGAAAAAAACATAAAATTCATGCTTAGCATGCAGAAACAGGTATAAAAATTTCCAACCAAAACATAATATGTAAATTCATAAAAAAATAATTTTCTAACTCAGTTTACATTAAATCTAATGATCACATATTAATATATGTATATGTAAATGGTGAAATTAAAATTTTTCAAGCAATGTAAAACTTTAAGCAACACATATACTAACGACTCTGGATTACGACAGCAGCTGATTCTTGATCCAAGTCTTTTTTTGGAACATTATTTTCTTTTTCTTCCACATTTTGTGAAGAAAAACGACGTATCAGTTTAGCTTTCCCCCAGGGTGCAGGTTTGTTACCTGTTAAACAGAAATCATGACAACAATGTTTAAATTGCTACCCGAGATTAATTTGACCACTACTTAATCTTACAGTCCACAATACAAAATTAATGTGGTGAAAACAACAAATGCAATACGTTTTTTGTAAATTAAGGAAAAAACATTTTTATTTTGCAATTGAGAATAACTACAATACGTGTCAAGTTTTCATAACATGGTGGAGCAAATATTAATTCTTTTGTAAATCTTGAATGACTCTTTCTGTTTTCTGTAATATTTGCTCCTAACAAATATCAAAATAAACTGCCGGACAATAAAATAGCACATGCAGTAGGATACATCAGATGGTACTGAAATTTTATAGAGGATGAGTAATACATATGAACACAAAAACAGAGCAGCAGGGCAATTACTTATGTATCTATGGTACATCGTCTGGTCATCTTCAGTAGTACATCGCACCCACCTCACACTGAGATACATACTGCAACATGGTCTGGCATAGAGTCCAGCAGACACCGGATGTTGTCCGGAGGCAGATGAGCCCACAATAGTTAGACAGTGTTCCAGATACTGTGGTGCAGAGGGAGCTGGTGTTTCAACTGATCCCACACATGCTGGTTTGGGGATGACTTGTTCGAAGCTAGGTGAGTCACGTCTTTAAGAATCTAGTTGTCTCTTGGCACTGGTGCCCGACTGGAATATAATACTTGCCTCGTAGGCCACCCTCTTGGTACAAAGTCTGGTTCGGGCAAAACCACTCTGCGTGGTGCAGGTTTTGGGTGCAGGACTGAGTTCAAGCGAGCGGGACGGTGCGTCTGGCTCGTATGGAGTTTTGCTAGTGTAGATCCCTCAGCCCTGGTTGCACTTGACTGGAGCTTGGGGTGTGCATTTGAGGTGTTGGGGGTTTTCTACTGTCGTGGTGCCGCTACAGAGTGTAGGTGGAGCCCTCATCGAACAGGATCTCCTGTACCACTAGATGGTATCCTTCCACTATACAGGTGGGTGGCTCGAACAGTGCTGTAGGAGTGACGGGTGGTACTGTTACGGTGCGTAGTCGCAGTAAAGCAGCTTGTTCATGTGGACTCAGTAGCCCAAACCCGCTGTGAAGGATGCCAAGCCCTTGTGGATCTTTAGAGATAGCCCTCACCTTCTTTGCCTTCTTCTGAACATCACCCCTGCGGGTGTAAGGCATCTGGCTCTAGACTAGAATTGGGCCTACAGGAGTTAGGCAGTTGACGTGTTGGAGTGCAAGTATAGGTGCGAATTGCTATCGCCAACAATGCACCTCACTCTTGACTTCCCCACTGGAGGTGTGGAAGTCTCAAGCTGCAAAATGTTGGTTGCAGGAACGACACGGTGGTGTCCCAAAGGGGTTGGTCTGCCCTGCACCAGAGTGTAACCCCACTCCGCACCGCTAAGTGTGCCATGGGGGAGTTCATCCTAGCCGGCAAGCCGATCCCATCGGGAGTGTACCTAGTGTCGTGGTTCTACCGTTCCTTCCAACTGGGTGCAAGAGGAGGGTGGCCTTCCAATAGTGGTGAGGTGAATGTCCCGAGGTCACTGGTCTCCCCAGGCCCGAAGAAGTTCCCCTCCTCGGCACCGCTGAGTGTGCAGTGAGGCGAGGGTGACTTCACGCTGGCAAGCCATTTTCCAGGGGACTGTATTCTAGTGTCGTGGCCCTACCGTTTACTGCACGGGGCAGAGAATGGGTGGCCTTCCAAGGATGTTTTGTCCTGTTGTTAGTGTGGATTCGGAAAAAGCAAACCTGGTCTCCTGCTGTCCCCGTTAGATCTGATGAGGGTGAAGGGTAGGAGGTCGGAGTGATACTCGAGAAGTTAGGCAAGATAATGTTTATTTTGCGGTTAAGGAAAATAAACAAATATGGTGGAAGTACTCCCTCCTATCCACTTGGGCTTAGCGGAAGGTAAACACCATAGTGTAAAACAGGGGAAGGCGCCCTGTACAAAGCTAAAGGAAGAAGGCAGTACTGGTGCTTGAGAACGTAGCTTACTCCTCTGGGCTAGTTCTACTTTCGGTTATCCATAAGGGACCGAACATGTATCAATGTACGGAGCTGATGATGCCGCTGGTGCTTCCTTGTTAGATGGTGGGAGAGGATCTTCGGTCCCGTGAGGTAGCAGTGAAGTGTTCTGGATTGGTGCGGGCCTTAGCATCGATTGCGTGTGCGATGAGAACCCAGGAGAGGAGTTGGAAGACTGATCAAGAACTGAAGCAGTTAGCCTTGGTGAGAGGTGAGTAATTTAGCTGCTGTACCAACCACAGCTTCCTTTCCACAGTGAAATTTTTTAGTTTCGTTAGAAAAAGAAAGTTCCCCACCCACTAGAATGATTGAAGACATGTCTAGGAACACCTGATTCTGTGAAGAGAGTCCCAAGCAGGTTAGAATTCAATATTCTAATAACACAGCTGCAAATTTTCATTTTGTTATTGGCTGCATGTCTTCATCACAAGACATTGGGGTGTTTGCTTGGGCTAATCAAAATTACATTACTCTAGTGTTGAACAAATGTGATTTGTGGGTAAGCATCCAATATACACAGCAGTTAAAATCATCCAATTGTGAAAAGGATCTGAGTTAAAAGTGTTTTGAAATACAACTACTTACACAGGAACTCTTCACACAAAAATCAGTTGTCCTTACATATGTCATTAGAGAATCTGTGTAATGCAAAACTGTGAAATTTCATAATTATTTACAAAGTTCCTTTAATTCAATTACTAGGCTTTTCTCCTAAAAAGAAATTGGATACCCAAAAAAAAAAAAAAATCTGACACCAAAGGTTGCTCTCTCTCCAGTTTAGAATGTGCAGAGGGATGTTGCCTAACCTTTAGGAACCTTAGCCGCCCGGTCTGCTGCCTCTGCTTCACGTTTCCTCCTTGACTCCTCTATCTTCCTCTGGTTCTCCACACGGCGACGTGTGATCCACCCGCGCACATAGCGCTGCAAGGTGACCACACTGCTCGCAACTTCCCACCTAGCACGCTGGTACCTGATCCTCTGAAGCCAGCGTCGCACACACGCTTGCACCAAGATGATCTTCCGCACCTGCCAAGATCATGACAAACACCATTGATATCCCTCACGCCAGCAAGGGTCGTTTTTTGAAAGGCAAAAAAAGTCTACATCCAACCATGGAACGTATGAAGAATGATATTTTTAATGATAACAATGTCCCTTAACATTCAATAACATATAATCATAAAATAATTGAACTTGTTAAATTAAATAAGTAAGTAAACCTAAAATTAAAGTAAGCCAAGAAATCAAAGTAAAAAAAATTGACGCAGGCCAAAAAGCCGGTGACCATCAGCCAATGAGGCGCTCACCAATTAAACACACATAGTGGTATAACGTGTTTAATAAGAGAACAGCCCCGACTTCCAGTGCAGTCATAATAAGTGTTTTGTCTAAATTTTTTTTTCTGGGTCAAGTTTTGTACAAGCATCTTTTTTTTAATGTACAGGTTATGTCTGTGTTAATGTTTTTGATTTGAAATGTGCGCCGAAAAATTACAAGACAGTAATTCACATACAGACACTATAAAGTTAACAGAAAAATGCTCAATTAAATGGTACATGTAATATTGTTTACTATAGCTTTTGTGCCATTGCATTTAATAATTTCATATTTTATGAGGCATGCATAGCATTTCTGCTCATGTGAACTCCATAGGCAGCCATGTTAGGACCGCGCAAGCTTGTCTCGTTACAGTTGTCCGAGTGGTGTTGTAGAGGTAAGACACTGTCCATATGCACTCACATTTTTATTGCACTGATGTACGTTACCATAGTTTTCATTAGCATACCAATTTACCTTTGCCCACGTAGGTATTGTTAATTTGTCCCCAGCAAAATGCTAGTCTACATAACCTAATTATTTGCAGCTCTTGTTGGATTTTGTTATTATAAACGACGAGAGAATGTGTGTTGCGACCACAAGGCCACGCAGCTGTACGAGACTGTATCTGATACCATTTAGCTATGTGACGAGTTAATTTATGTTACATTTCTGATGTGAAATATTAAGATCAAGATTTATCTATGGAGATTTTTATTAATGTTAATGTGTTTGGCGCCAATTTCATGTCTAACCATGTGGTCGTGTACCATTAGGCCCGTAACTCTGTAATTACCACGTTTTAAGAGCTATTTATGCTCATCTCTGCTATGCTGTTGTTTCTCCAGTATTTTTATGGGAATATTTATGCAGAGTTCTGCATCACTTGTTTTGTTTTGATCACGCGGTTGGCTGGCCACCATCCGGCTGCCGCACCATTTAAGAGTAGTTTCACACAGTTGTGTGGTTATTTACCAGTTTCATGTCGTGCCCACTTTTCATCTTTTTCATTGTCCTAAATGTTTTGTCTCGTAATGTGTATGTCCTGCACTAGCCCGCTTCATCCCGACGAGTCGCAGTTAGCTGTGGTGGAATCTCTTCCAAGTTGTAATGTGTTATTTGTCAAGGGTATTTTGTATGGCGATTATTTATTGATACTAGTTTGCGCATGCCTAGGAGACGATTCCCGACGGGTGGCCATAGTTGAGGGTAAAGCCTGTAGTGTATCATTGATTTGTCAGGGTTATGTATTCATCTGTTATTATGTTGTGTCCATTTCATCCCTGTGTCCCATCTCTGGTTGAACCCTGCAGTCCATCATAGTGGCTGTAGGACCGTCACCTAGAAGAGGCTGTGTCTTTTGACACAGCAGGGAAATCATTCTGTAGGAGTCGTGACACTAGGTTATGTGCCAAGGGTTCACACGCCAGAACTAGCTACACATGCCCAAAGTAATCACTAAATAATAAAGGCATGCATTGTATGTTGGTACAATAAACCCCCTTTTACCAGTGCAAATTGTGAGTGTTTGTATATCGTCAGTAACCAGCCCAGTTATAACCTCTCAGTATAGTATGACAAAGTTTAGTATTGGCAAAGTGTTTGTAAGTACGCTCAGGTGAGACGGACACACAGAACCCACAGCATCCCTGAGAACCCTGAGTCTCAACAGTGCGGTGATTGGGAAGCATCGCTGGCTCCCATATCATCAGTAAGTAATTGTGTGTCATCGTTCATCTCGTGTCTCACCCGACTGCGTCTAAATAAACAATACAACATGTTTCCCTACATTTAAAAGGCCTATCTTATACGAAAACCCCTCAATAGGTACAAAATTGTACAAACAACTGCTCTGTTATTTTCATCTCCAGTTATCGTAAAACAAGAATATTTTTCCTGTAACTCAACACAAAATTTGCATTTTTTTTTTTTTGCATTTTGTTTTCTGCATTTTGTTGCACACAAACACAATACGTGCAACAAACAATTAGGTAATTTGTAAACAGAAGATGCTTGCTAGGCTTTGGAAACATCACTGATTTATTATAGCCTATTATTAACTGTATCCAACCAGAAAACCGGGACATTTTGCCAAATTTTAAAACTCTGCCCATACAGACTAGTCAGCACTTACACAACAGTTCCCAACACTTGCTGAGAATGTCACATTGTGAAATGGTCAATACAGTCAGAACTCAGAGCCACTATATTACCAGCATTCTCCAATGAGATGCAGATGAGACGGTACGATGTTTAACAAATTATATAATAATATTAACATTGTTAGAGTTGATGTGTTTATGTTATTAGCACATACACATCTCACACTTCAAACTGGTTTTGATGCCTCGAGAAATTGGAGTAAAAGCTTTTGCGCACAGTAGATCTGGTAGACTTTGTTAAAAGCTAACAGGTTTACTCCAAATTTTGCTCCCCACTGTATTCCATTACCTCTCCACTTCATTGTTATAGGGGCAACTGGCTGGGAATAACAGGCCTATCTTTCAGGTAAGACAATTGGCTCCATTACAGTTCCAGCTTTACCCATGTCAAACCTGCCTTAATATGTAATTTGTCAGTGGTTGCAAAGGCAACTACATGGCTGTTCGCTGGTATCAGTTTGCTCACCTTTCAATTTGTACTTAGAATTGGATTGTTTGTTTATTTATGTTACAAATGGACATGCAAACTGGCAGCAAATGTAATTTACTTTGTTATTATTGTAACTGAAAAGCATATTTCATAAAGAGTGAGAAAACTGCACACATTGCAACGAATGTAGACTCTCCATTAACTTGCAATTTTCAATGTTGCTCCCGAAGGAAAGCATGCATCATAATTTTCAACGAGTTGACCCAGCTGCAATACTCATCTGGTCAAATGGCACCATGTTATCTTTCATTCACCTCAATAATAACCTTCAACACTTCCCAAATTCCCTGACACAGTGCCTTGTAGTCCCTGCCAAAAAAACTTTCTCCGTGGTCGACTCGGCTCCCCTCCTATTTCTTCCCCTGTTCTACCTCTCCTGATTTCCCCTCCCTATATGCATCACACCTTTTTCTGAATTGAGGTAGTTTATTTAAGTGGCTGCATATTTGTACCCCTTCTACTCTATGCTCTGATCATTGCCTGTGTGTGTCCTGGACAGGCTGCAACTTCTGTTTGAAATGTTAATTTCACTTCACGTCAGACTCAGGCACCTTTTGCGTCGTGTGGTTGGCTGAGCAGCCGCCAGCATGATTTTTAAAAAAACTGTGATTTGTGGACAGTTGGAATTCTAGTTAAGTCAATTTTAGTTGTTAAGTCAGTGTGGTGTTTTATATAGTCTTGGGCAGATGATAAAATAGTTTTTATTCTAAATTCTGGTTTTGGCCACCTGTCAAAATTTGGTTTGGCATAACTTAAATTCTAGTTTGATGTGTGTTCCCAGTATTTTTTAATATGTAGTATTTGTGTGTTCCCTGCCCATAAATTCAATAGTTTGCATTTGTTTCGTATCCATGACTCGCTGGTTAGGGACCTTAGATGTATTTTATATTGTATTGTCTTTCCCTCTTATTTGCTGGAGCTTAATTGGGTCATTTGACTACCTGCAGTTATTATTAACATTTTACTGTAAGCTCTAAGTAAATATTTAAAATGTGTTTTATTTAAAGGGAGGCTCTACCGGGCTGACAAGTGCTGCCCTCCTCTTTAGATTGCTCACGTCATGTTAGTGTTTCAAGTACGTGATTTTATTGATTTTCTAATTTGGTATTTAAATTCAATATTATTCACTGGGCTTGGACAGCACCCCTTCTAAGCATGGATTGAATTACGTAACACTGAAATTGGTTCATTAAATTTTGTAACCAAGTGTAAGAGAGACGTAACGTCTGTGAAGGTTTGGTCAATCTTGTAACCTGTAACATTTATCTGCAACATTTAAATTGGTTTGTTAAATAATGTAACCAAGTGGAAGAGACGTAATATTTTGAAGGTTTGTTCAAATATTGTTACCTGCAGCAATCATGTACTGTTGTAACCAAAGGAATTTGAACCTAACGTATAAAGTCAATACTGTCTAGGGTGAGCAATCGTCTTTATGTGTTATAAAAAAAATTTACCGTATACAGTAAAACCCCCTTAGGAAGTTTTCTGTTAAGAAGTTTTCCTGCTTGATAAGCTTTAAGTTTGCACTTTGTCTATTACAAATACATAATTTTACCCTTTTAAGAAGTTTTCCTGCTTAATAAGCACACATTTTTCAGTATTTTTCTGAAACATCTAAACAGGGTTTCACTCTATATGTACTAATCTCTAGTCATTATAATGTTCCTTATTGAGAAACAATGGTTTGCATTTTGAATTTTGTAAATGAGTTTTATTCAAGGTGCTATCATAGCAATGCACACATTGAAACAATTTAATGTTTTCAGACCTTATAAATGGTTTGATTTTTAATTTGTAAATGAGTTTTATGCAAGACGCTGTCATAGTAATATGCTTATTGAAGCAATTGAATTCATTTTTGAATTTTGCAAATGAGTTTTATGCAAGATGTTATTGTCATATGCTTTATGAAACAATACAAAGGTTCTGAAATTGAGTGCTCTGCATAAATTATTTGTGTTCATCACAATATTATACTGTGGAATTCCACCAAAACAAAACAGGAAACTGTGACGTTACTCACCTGTTCTTCGTAGAGTTTTGACAAATATTCAATGTGATAATATTTGAGGAACACTTTTGTCTTGCCCAGAGCCCAGCCATCCATCTTCAGTCTCACAAGAAGCAGGCGGCAGTTGTCACGGGAAGCCACCACTCGTTCATCGAAGCCAAATGCAAGAAAGCAGTACCTGCAACAAAGATCAGCATCTAGAATTTGTATCAATTTCACCTTTCATAATTCTTTTCTTTACAAAAAACAAACAGCAGTCTCCAATTAGGAAATTGAAAGTTAACACTATTTCTTCAGTGGCTTTTGATTCACTACTGCTGTGCCAAGTGCATTATGTTTAGCAAAAAATGAAGTGGTGAAATGAAAAAACTGGAATTATTATGAAGACAAAGCACTAGAATACGCCCTGCTGCAAATAGGCAAATCTGAAAGCTAGTATTCATTGATATCCATAGGTGTGTGAAAGAACTAGTGCATCATGTCTTAGGAAAATAAAAAAGAATCTTGCTAATTTCATATTCTCACTGAAGAGTCTGCGTGTTTGAAATGACTACTAAATTAAGAATAGTTTCAATGCAGCATAGACTATTTGTAACAAATATGTTTGAATATATTCCCACTTAGTAATTTTAATCTCGAAAATGTGGATCTTCATTTTGTGGTTGGTACCCCCCACTACCTAACTCTGCACATGCCTATGCTAATATTCATGTATGAGGTTTCAAACTTTTAATAAAATAAATTAACTATTAGAGTATTTTGTGTTACATAAACCTCAAATAATCAGTATTTGTAAAACTGCCGCCAAAGCTTTTTTAACATTTGACACGTGATGCATTTCTGCGCATTTGCAATACTCACTATACTCAACGACTTCGTCCCATCTTTGAGTGCAACACTCATACAGGGGCAGGTTACTACCCATAACACTTGCGGGACACGTGCCTACATGGTACGTTGGCGCATGTCAAGAGCAACTACAGACATGTGGTCCCAAAATTGTACTGTTTGCAGAATTATTGTACAGTTGGCAGAGCCACTGGCACCCTCCAGCGAAGGCCAAGCTAGTACCACAGCTCACCACTGGAGGGCAACACCTAGTCTACTCCAGCAGTTCCAGCCTCCACGCGCCTCACACACAGGTGATAAGAAAGGATAACGCCTCCCGCAGATGAGATACTAAATTAATAGCGTCGTCTCAGCACAAGAAATTTCAGCCTCCGAGAACTAGGCTAGCTTCCCCCACACCCCACTGCCTCCAAGTTCCTCATCGTTATAAGTATAAAAGGGCTAGCACCCCTTAGCTCTAGAGTCTCTACTCCTCCACCACTCACAAGAGCTGGAGGTCGTCATCGGGGTACGTGACCATTGGGGCATCCAGAGATCACATCGCTTGCAAGAGCATGGGGTCTGAACCCAGCCGAAGACACCATCCGCTGACCTGCCTCCGCAGCCACCACAGATCCCGAGCTTCTGGGAGACTCCACCATACCAGAGGCTCCTGAAGACATTGTTCCTCGCCTACCACCCTCACCTCCTGGTAACTGCCAGTAACCCCCTTGGTAGTGGTCACATCGACGTTCCTTCTGGACCTCTCCAGCCCATTGGAGGATGCGGTTACAACATCCACTACTCTTCTGGTAGTTGAATTTCCCTAGGTTCGTTATGAAACACTTATGGTAGTTATACTCTGTCAAATGTGTTAACTATTAGACTTATTTTATTTTTGCCAGTTAAATTCGCTCACGCAACACACCTAGCTCTTGCCCAGCTAGCCTTCACCTGGATTTTAAGATTAGGATTTACTTCCATAATCTTACGTTTAATCTATTAGGAGTTAGCATGGAACCACCCCGTTTTCTAAAAACGTTCAATACAACACGTATTTTTAAACTTATCTGTGAGAGTTTCATTTCTATTTGTGTGTAATTTGAGTAACCCCCTTTACTTTTGATAAGCCTAATCACACCTTAAAGGAAAATCTGGCAGACGCATAAACCACCGAGGTAGATACACACAGCACTAAGAGGCAAACCGAGCTCTGCCAACAGGTAGACCTTCAGCTGTACCCAAATTCACCTAGGTACTCCTGCACTAGGAGTATTGATCAGACCAAGTGTTCCATACTCTGCCACCACTGCTCACGTGTCCGGATTGGGGCTGAAACCACTTTGGCCTGAGCGACCTCCTGTGGATACCACACCCAAGTACCTCAGCGAGAAAGTGATGTGTGTTGTCCACCGCTCTGTCCACTGCTCAAAAGGGCTAGACGAAAGAAGCACAGGTTGCCTCATGTCACAAGTCAGGGTACTCAGAAGTACACATTAGGGACAGCCAGCTCTGGCTTCTCTTCTATAGGTTGCTTTCATTGTTTTTTAAATGTTGTACTAATGCAAAGACGGTGTATAGAGAAAACTTAAGAAGGCCTTGCAAGCTCTTGAAAGGGAGAAAACTAACTCAACCCCTTCAGGGGCACCTTCTCCAAGTCCTTTGTTTCCCCCTTTAATCAAACTACCCGTTAGGCAGTACCCTATCTTAGAGGCCATTTTACATGAGGAAAATATACCCCTAAACTAAAATAAAATATGTTTATTGACTATTATTCCAAATGAGAGGGCTTTCCAAAGTGCTCACTTTACCATGAATGGCATATACATATTTTTTGCAGCTCCAGCACTACAGAAGTAATATTTTATAACTGCTGGATGTTAGAAGTCATAATGTCTGTTTTGCAAAAATATATTATTCTAGTCTTAAGTTATGTAACACATTAAAGATTTAGTAATTGTTAAGACATCATGCAAACAATATCCTTATGCACCGTACAGTTATACTTTTTTCTGGAACCCTTTACTAAGGCTTTCATTCCAGTGATTAGTTTTAGTGCAGCAACAACCAAGATTTATTTTTATGGAAAGAACATATCTCAGCTACACCACTGTGGGGAACGAACCTCTTAAGGAAGTCTGAAAAAAGGAGGCGGTGGGAAAAGCCATTCTGCCGGATGCGTATGGTCTCTAGCACACCGGTGTATCGCAGCTGCCTCACAACCTTAGGAGAGTCAAACAGTAGTGGTTGGCGAGAGTCGCTGGGTTTGATGCAGCGCACAAACTGAGGTGTTCCATTCACCATCTTCTGGAGCAAATCCATCAGCGAGTAACGGAAGTAGGTGGAAACAGTCTGCTGCGCCCTCGACTGTGATGCCAAGCCACGGCTGCTATATTTATCCTGTGAATTTCACATAGAAATGTTAACAAAAACAACAGCTACATCCATAGCAGTGATAAAAACAACAGTAAATAGTAGCAAAGGCGGATCTAGAGACCCATTATGTAGGGGGCTACTTGAGGTATGAGGCAATGTGTATTACGATTAAACCACGTACTTACAAGAAAGCATTAACTTTTACTGATATACCGTACTTACCCGAAAGGAAGACTAGGATTTTTTGACAGAAAAGGAATAGAAAAAATGAGGGGTCGGGGAATTGTCTTCAATTCAAAATCTAGGCGATTTTGACATAGGCTTTCCATCCTTAAATACAGTGTCCTATGGTTGTACATATTTTTATAGTGCTGCGACTGTATCTGCCAACTTTGACAAGGGTCCCCTTATTTGATGTCACTGCCCAGCCAAAGAGAAGCCATAAAGAGGAAGTGCTTTGCTGGGAAGCAAAATGGCTCAAGTCACGAATAGTTATATAACACCCACAACAGTTTTACAATGTAAAAAAAATGCTGCTACCATACAGTCAGGTTAGACACACCTATTTCATTGTGATTAGCTTTTCTTTAAAAGTAAATCAAATATATCAAATTATTCATATAATAGCATTTCTTCTTGAAGGGATTGTCATAAATTCATGCAAAAATACTTCAACCTAAATATTTTTTTCAGCACTTCACAGGGGTAGTCTTGAATTCAGGTTAAAATATTTTTCCTTCAAAAATATTTGTTTAAAGGGGTCATCTTAGATTCAGGGTCATCTTCCTTTCGGGTAAATACGGTATATAAATAACAGAAGTTAGTGCATAGGATATCAAAACAATTTTTAATAATCTTCTGTTTCTATACTAGTTATTAATACAGCACTATTAACAATGTGTTTGGTTTTCAGAATAATCCTATTGTACCCAGTATAAAATCAGGGAGGGGCTCAGGCCCCCTTAGCTCCCCCCTTGGATCCGCCACTGAATAGTAGGGCTCCAGCCATCTTTCGCTCAAAAATAGACTTGGACGTTTGGTAAGCCATACAAATCCACTTAGCTATAATACTGTCTTGTGCTCTGAACTTCATACACAGTGAATGAAGTTATGCTCTGTCATTATTGCAGTGTACAAGTACAGAGTGGTAAAATAACACTAACACAAATACCCATATTAAAACCAGTTATACTTTATCATTACAGTACAATCATGCCACCTAGCAAAAAAATCTGCCATCCAGTGGTCATGAATGATGAAATCTACCATCTAGTGGCCTTGAACACTGAGGTATCAGAAAATCAGCAGCAATTTTATGGGCTGTATGTGAACATTTGCAAGCAGTCAAATGACATTGTGTCCAATCTCTATCCAAAGAGGCAAAAATGTTAAAACTGTTGGATATTGAGATTTTAAATAAAATACACACTTTTAAAAACCTTATTTAATCATATCCATTTTCATATCAACAACACGAAACAGAAGTTACATATCTAAACAGACATTTTCCATAGAGCTTATCTTTTTATATAATTACAATGTTAATTTCCAACACTCTCTTAGTTATAAAACAAGACACATTTATTATTATTCTTTTTTTTATTTGCTCATACCTAAGTTTTTTAACGATAGTGGTGTTTTTTAAAACACATCCTTTTGTTAAAACATCAGTAACAACTTCTTCAGTGAGTAGATATTTCAGAACAATTTTCTTTTAGTTAACAGCTTCTCTGACCAAATGATATAATATGTCAATGCACTTGATTCTGCTATGATAGACAGCATTCAATGATAATTTCTTTGCTCCTTGGTTATTGTTGTTAATAATTACAGATTTATCATGCTCAACTAATCCTACCAATAATTTATTAATATGTACAGCTTTTTATGCACTTTCTGCGAGAGCATATAATCTGTCTCATGTAATTCGTCAAGATCTTTACAGTTTGATGAATGTAGCGCTAATGTTTTCTTATCGTTTTGACGTGTGATGTTTACAGGCTAATGAGATAAACAAGATTGCTTCATCTATGCACCTGACTAAAAGCGCATTGAACAGGGTTTTGAAGTATATAACTTCTACTAGAGCACCTACAGGATTTTCCCTAGTCACGGGGATTATTACAGACGTGACAGAGTTGTACGTTTCATCAGCATCAGTCGGTCAGAAAGTAAACCTAGCCCAGTCTCCTCTCGAGAAGATGAATCAATTGCCAGCGGTCGAGCCATCGCTGCAACCCCAAGCAAGTTCAAGGGTGCACCGAGAGAGAGCACCACCTGCCAACAATAACCACCCTTAGCTCCACCCAAATGTATGCACATCGCATCCCCACTCCAGGCCCGGTGAGCCCTCGGCTGCAAGAATATATTGCCATGCACCAGCCGTAAATGCCAGTTGTTCGTCTGCTCTTCTGAGGGGCACATAACCTTGGCAGCTTGCTCTACTGCCTCGCACACTAGAGCTCTCCGACCAAACACCGCCTAGAAGCTCTTCAGAATCACCTCCACCTACTGCCAGATCTTCCAGAAGCCCTCCCCTGTGA
This sequence comes from Dryococelus australis, assembly GCA_029891345.1. Taxonomy (NCBI): domain Eukaryota; kingdom Metazoa; phylum Arthropoda; class Insecta; order Phasmatodea; family Phasmatidae; genus Dryococelus; species Dryococelus australis. The sequence continues at coordinate 72,209,191 of CM057002.1, read as the reverse complement.
AGCCTTCCTGAAGTCATCTGCCACCCTAAGTCGCTTGTCTCAGCAATGGATACCCCATGCTCCCTTCAGAAAGTGGGACCCTTAAGTCTCTTCAGAACACGTGAACAGAATAGACAAGGAAAGTTATAATTAGCTACCTAGTCGAAACTGCCAGCCTTCAGCCTAGAACCAGGTCCCCTTCACCTGTATAGCGTAGTTTACTACTTCCGGTCAGCTCAAGGTAGTCAGGAGATAGTACAGGCCACCATGGTTTATTCTTCACAGAATAAACACATTCTTAACCTATCTTGTTCTCTCATTTTCGTTGAGTACTCCCAGAATACAGAGTAAACACTACATCCCAAGTATGGAGCAGGAGACTGGGGTTTTAACAATACCATTTTACTGCCTCGTGTACGACTCCAAGCTTCCACTCAGGGACTCGCACGTGGAGACACACACCATTCGACGGCCACCCGTTTGGTGCTCCACATGTACCAAACGGTAGAGCCACGACCACTAGTCATATGCCTACTATAGAGCATCTCACTCTTAGATTGCAGTGTGCGGTGTAATGGACATTCACGTTCTCTTTCCAATACATGGTTTCTGTCATTGACTCTGTCCTTGTTCCTGCGTGCACTGTTGCCTGATGTGTTATCTTTATCCAGCCTTTAAAAAATGCCATTTTCGTTGCATGTGCGTCATGCAATCACAATAATAGGGTTTCTCAACGGCTTCAGTTTCAAAGGAGCCTCTTAGCTTTGCATCGCAGGATTAAATTCCTTTACGAGTTGGCAGGGAGGTAAACAGATAAAAATTCTCTTAATCAGGCAGTTTCCTTCACCGTCTATTTCTTTCTCAGCTTGCCAGTTATGTCACAAAGCTGAAGCAATCTGGCAACAGTGAGCGCCATAAGCCCTGTACTGCAATCTTAAGTGTGAAGCAGACTATAGAGAGGAGATGTCGCTAGACCAGCTTGCACCCATCCACCGCACTGTTTGTGTTGTCGGAGGGAGTGTTTGGTTGGTTCGGGATAGGGAACTGTAAGTCAACTGCTCATATCTCACGAGTCAAGGTTTAGAACCTGATGCCCTTTACCAAGCGAGGTGGGAAGGACCTGACGGAGAGGAAGGCTACCTCTGCCTACCAAACTACCCCGAGCTGCACCCAGTCCAGTAAGGCACTTTGCCAAGGAACACCCTGACACAAGTCGCCCACAAGTTGATGGGGCTGCACCCCCCAGTTCTCTCCCCTTCTCTATTTCAGCCTCCCTGGAAGGTGCCAGGGACACCACACCCCGTGGTAGCCACCATCAGACGTGAAGAGAAGGTGCCTATTGGATTGGCATGCCCATAGTTCTCTATACGCCACTACCACAGCCCACCAAGGACCACCGCCAGCAGCCGCAGCAGCCCGTGGAGACAGCAGATCTCCACTAGCAGCCGCACCACCCCCATTAAACCTGCGTCCACCACTGGCCGACCAAGCACTGGAGTAAGACACCGGCCCCAAAGCCAGTAGCCCAGCCAATAGCCAAACCAACAATAAACTTTGTGCCAAGCCGACAGCCAACACAACTCACATTGTACACTGGTCGTATGCCGGTACACAAGTAAAACAGATACAAGTCGCCCCTAGTAAGTGCTCCCAGCCTGCACTAACAAAGTCACTATTTCAAGATGTAGAGACTCATTACCCTGACCTAGATAATGTCACACATCAGTTTATATATATCCTTTAGCCATCAGCTGGTGTGTCAAGTGGCAGCTGTATATTTTATTAACACATTGTCAGCTAATCCACTTGCCATTATAATGCTAAACAAATTTTAAGGTATTTATAGACTGACATCTGTATGAAAAATTTGTAGGTTATAAAGTAAAAATAAAAAACCTTACAAAAACGAATAATATGTTAATTCTTTTTTAATTTATTACAGGCAGCAAATTTGGGTTAAAATTTGCGAGGCAGTAATTGTAGTTCTTATCACACTTTGGATGTTACAGCTAATATATTAAGACTGGAAATAAAAGTGATTCAGGGAACTTGCTTGACAATGCACTTTCATTCACCAGCAAACAACTCACCAACTTTTGAAAAAGCAATTATTATGCTACAGTGAAACCCCTCTATTACGACCCCATTTATTACGACCAACTCTCTACTATGACCCAATCCCGAGGAACCATGAATATTTTGTGTCAAAAGAGTCGAAAATTTGAGGCATGTCTAAAAATAAATACAGGAATCCCTCGCGGATTTCTTTCTGTAGACCTTTTCTCCAACCGCCGCGGCATACTAGTTTCTATTATCCACAGTTTTCAGTCTATGCAAAACTAGCCCTTACTGATGTTAGTGGTTGCGCATTTCTCAAGCTACCATCATAGACTTTGACATTTGTTGTTCCAAGCAGAGTGAACCAAAAATTACTTAATGCCAGAAGGGAACACTTGTATTGTCCATGGAAGCATGGAGTGGGGGGGGGGGGGGGGGGGATTCTTTGTCCTAGTCACATGCCCCTGCCTCTGCCTTACCCTCCCTATCTTTTTCGCTTCCACTATCCCTCCTCTTTTGCTGTAAAAACAGCGGCACATTACACAGACTAGTTTCTTAACCAGTGTATGTATGATAACTTCAAATTTAATTCAATGCCCTTTTTTTAATGATTATTTTTAAGTTTGTGTGTGCCCATGCCTAACTAATATGCTACTTTTTTATGGTGGGCAAGTGTTTTTTTTCTTGTGAAGTCAATTTTATGGATAAAGTGAATAAAGATAAGTGTGTGGAAATAAAATGTGTTATGTTACCGGTACCATATTATGGCGAGTGAGGCTGTGTACGTGTATAGGCAACGTCAAAAATGTTTTAATGAAAAATTCAGGATAGTTAATATTTTGAGTAGACCGCACTAAATATTTATACTCCCGTAAATATTGCCAGGCCTCATCATGCCAGGGCAGAGGCCTACACGCTGCCTACATTTAGTGTAAATTCAACACATTGACATGAATTCCATCTATCAGCATGTATTCCCAACGCCGGGCTGCTGGTACAAAGAGAACCAGCCCTGTAACGACGGCAGTGGTGGTGGGCGGGCGGCCACCGCCCGCCAGAGTAATCTTGTAGCGACTGACCGACAGCTGTCCAGCCTGAGGATCTAGGGCCAAGCTTCAGCAGCAAACCGCCATGCCCATGTCCGGTTGCAGAGGATCTAGGTGCTCGCCCAGCTATGTACACGGCCAGACCAAAGCGAGAGCACGGCACGCATACACATATTGCACAACGCGACCTAAACTTTTTAATCGCTACATGCCTCATAGCAATGTATGATCCATGAGACCTGCCTAATAATTCTTTAATAATAACTTTATATTTTAATAATACATAGTCTAATCTTTTCACACACTTCAATGGCCATGTCATACTGTATTTAGGCCTTTTTTTTTATGACAAGGGGTGGTCCAATATGCCTTTCTTGGGTATTAAATTAATCAGGAAACGTTCACCCATTAAAATATACATATTTATATTTAATTTAAAAAGTGTTTTTTATGCGCTAGAGGTGATTAAACATAAACTTCATGCAAAAAATGGCAAGTTTGGGGGCATAGGGTACAATGCATTACTAGTTAGGGATAGGTCAAAATCAGCCTAAAATTTTCCGAATTTTTTTATTACGACCCCCCCCCCCCCCCTCTATTACGACCCTATTTTCGGGAACCATGAGGGGTCATAATAGAGAGGTTCTACTGTGTTACTGATACTAAATGCCTCAAGTTGGAAATATGTGGTGTAAAATATTGTAAGAATTGCTGAAAAACTATCGATGCGCATCCCATTTTCTTTGTTTTATTAGTACAGTATAGCAACAACATGAAAACAAGGAGATGGGTTTGCAGGTAGAGAAGAACATGGCGTGTAATGGATGAAGGCATAACGATTACCGGCCCAATAGAAATTACTAGTAATCAAAGCTGCTGTACGTGGAAATACATATGTTGGAATTACCTAGTTTGTTTCGTATGTGTCAAGTTGCCACTCACTCACTGTCAAGAGCTTGCCAAGTTATATGAAACAGAGAATATTCTGCTTCTACATTAATTAATGCTACACTCCTCTGCTTTCGAGATTCCCAAGATACTGCTAGTTCATTCCAAAATAAATACATATCCAATATATGATCATCTGTCATTTACTTCTCCTGCCCAATCTGCATCGTTGAATCCAGTAAGTTCCATTGAATTCTTCTTGTACATAAGACAGTAGTCTTTAGTCACTTTCAGATATTGAATAACCCTCTTAGCTGCTTTCCACTCAGCTTTTCCATATTTATTGTTACACTAACTACTTACAACATGATAAATATCTGAACATGTTAAAACTGCTAAGTACGTCAATGAGCCAATACGATTTTGGTAGGGTTTTCACTGATCTCTTCTAGGCCTACATGTTAAAATTTGTGGTTAGTGTTCAAAGGTGTCAAAACAGGTTTATAGTCAGTCTTGCATGTTGAATCTCTTGATTAATTCATCAATGTATTCTTCTTGATAGCGGTATATTTCCTATTTCCTTTTTCTTCTCAATATTATTTCACAACATCTGCCAGCATCTCCTAGATATTTCATTTTATATTCTTCATTCAATGCTTACTTTATTTTTTTTGCATTTCTTAATCATCATCAAAAAATATAAAGAAATTATCGACATAGATTCCTTATTACTTTTTCCATTTCCTTTCTTATAACAAATATTATCATCACTTCCCTATTTCTGTTGCTACAGCAAATAAATGTCTCCAATCCTGGGTAACCCTGAATCAAGATCCCAGGTCTGACGGAAAAAGTGTACGTAAGAATAGGAGGTGTCAATTACCACTTTTCCTCTTGTGAAGAACTACAGTGAAGCCTTTCTTTTACACATTTTTAAGGGACTGGGAGAAAAATGTTGCAAAGTGCAGGAAAGTGTAAAAAGAGGGAAATTTATGCTGTAAAAAACAAACATTGGGGATCAAAAAATGTGTGTAAATTGCAGCAAAGTGTAAAATAAGGGGTGCAATACAGTGATTCCCCAGTAAAACCAAAAGTAAAGTACATATTTTACTAATGGCTTGTAAATTCTTTCATGCTTATCATGGAATTTATTTGGGACATCATTATCTTAGTCCTTCAGGCTACTTTCTGTTTCAATACCCTTCTAACTCTTTTGATGAGCTCAGATTATCAGCCTTTGTTCTGTTTTGAATGTTTTACCATGATTTATGTAAACTGTCATAACAGTAGATACAATAGTTCTTGTAAAGCCCACAATATTGACTGTTTTCATCTCTGAAGCTAGAGGAAGGCATGTTTTTGTTGGAAATTAAATTTGTATTTATATAAAAATATATATACGCTCTATGGAAAATGTCTGTACACCCATGTAACTTTTGTTTCTTGTTGTTTGATATGAAAATGGATGTAAGTCTCTCCAATCATTATACACTACACTTGGACTCAGCCCTAATTATATGGGCAGGTCAAGAATGCATTTCATACAGCCTGTATAATGACTCAGTCATATGAAGTCCGTCTACATTATTATAAACAAAATAAACATTCAATATCAAGTACTTTTTACAGTGGACTCGAACCAAAAATGAAAGTACCAAAGAACCGTGGTCCTGGCAAAACTCCTATATAAATAATGATAAAGCTACCCGCTTCTAATGTTTATCGGATGTTGCGTCAATCGAAGAATATTTTGGTCCTGTCACCTAAGATTTCCCACAGTGATCATTTTTAAGCTGGTTGTTTATGCAAATGTCTCGTAACTGGGTGTGAATAATGTTACCCACACCGCCATTCTATCACTGCTCTATGGCACAGGGTCTTCTCTTCCCACAATGTATGTGGTGCAGTGCGAGTCTGGCTTACTACCTCCCATTAAACGCCTGGCGAGAGGGGAACCAGTTACCTAGCAATCAGTGTATGACGATCTTGCGTACTCTCTCTCTCTTCCTCCTCTTTCTGTCTCTCTCAGCCGTGCAACTTTCTTCCTCCCCTTACATGCCTTCCAGATGAGAATCTGTTGTCTAGTAAAAAAAAGTTCATCCTCTCTCTCGGCCACACATGCTTACCTTCACTCAACATGCCTGGCTGCATAGCAAATATAATGCACCTGGAGATTGTATGTAGAAATTTTAAGATTATTCATTGCTCAAAATAGTTGCACTTATCATCTCTAGTATTTCTAAGCAAATGGTTTTACCTGAAAATGTTACACAATACTTTTTAATAAGGAATTATTATTTGCAAAGATATTTTCTTTTGTGATTAAAAGTTGTTTGTTCCCGTAAAGTTAGTGTTTATTTGTATCTGGCATAAAATCAACATGATTTTAAAATGAAAAATTAATTTGCCTCGATGGATAGCATCTTCGAGAATAAAATGATATGCCCAGAAGCATATACTTGACGTCCCCTTGTTGCCAAAATTTTCAGTAACTTCATGGCGGGAAATCAGAGAATTGATATAAATTTATTTCAATAGACATGCGTCTTTTGAATAAACTGATATCCTGTATGGGCCTATTTGACACCTTTAGTCGTCTAATAATGGGTAAGCACTGAGCCAGAGTGGAGCATAACACATGACAGGTGTATGGGAAAATCAGAGGACGTAGTTTTGAATGATTAATTACTAAAAGACTGAGAAAAAAAAATATATATATATATATATAGAGAGAGAGAGAGACACACACACACGCACACACGACACACACATATACACACACATACACACACATACATACATACATACATACATACATACATACATACATACATACATTTCTGTCCCAAATTACAAATTTTTTGCAGTGAAATATAGTTGATTACTTTAAAAAGACAGACATTTGCCACACGCACAAGGTGTTGCCAACATATGGAGGCAAACATGTGCTGCTTCCCCTTCTCCGCCAGCTGCCGTGAACACACTGCCCGATCGATAATCTCTTCCTGCGCTCTCAGCTGATCGAGTGCATGTGGGACATTCAAAATTGCCTTGCATTTGGTGTCATACTATTTTCATTTTCTGAAGGTTGAAAGTTTTAGGTTGGCTTGCATTTGGTGTCAGATTACAGTAAAAATATATACCTTTGAGATGATATATTCTTTATTTAAACGAGTTGAGGTGAAATGTTTTTTAATGTATTAGGTATTTACAGTTATACTAATACAGTTATACTTTTTTTGAAAATTCATATTATTATTGTATTTATTAGCTAAACTTTATTCACAGATAATCTAGAGCTCTCATTATACTCAAAATGAAGTATAATAAGATCAGGAATTGTATTATATTGATGTAGATGTCAGAACCCTCATTTACTGAAATCCTGCATGTATGGAAATTTTTTGACAGCCCCCTGAAAAATTGTAGATAGGGAGTCCACTGTAGTTTGTACAATGTCCACAATGCTACAGGTATAATTTTTAATCTTATAAAATACAGTAACTGCTTTTTCTTCTTAGAAAAAAAAATATTCCTTTGAAGAGGTTATATAACAAAAACAACAAGATCTAACTTTACAGAGTTACAAATAAAAGTGTGAAATCATGCTTTCCTCTTGTAAACACACCAATGTGAGAAGGTGATGAACTACCTTGGAGCCGAGGTTGGGGGTGATGCGGGGCGATTCTGGCACGACGGAGTACAAGTTGCCAGTCTTGGTGAGCGGACACTGGAAGAGGTAGCGCACCATGTCGTGCTGTGACTGGCGCAGCAGCTGGATCACCTCCGGTGGCAAGAAGTTGCGGTTCTTCTCCAGGAACCCCTCCGCCTGGTAGACCACCCTCCCTGCGTAGTGGTGCACCGCGAAGCACAGTGCGTTCGACTTCGGCCGGATGTAGAACTTGCTCTTCACATTGTTGTGAAACTTATCTGTGAACACAAAAAAAAAACTGCTGGAGAAATTTTCAGTAAATTTTAAGGAATGGTGTTATGTATCAACATTGAGGTTCTTACAAATATCAAGTACTAGCTGACCCATGTGACTTCGTTCGCATGAAATTTAGGACTTGTTTTCTTATTTTTGAAATAGAAATTTCACTTTGCTTGGGTTTTATGAAGTTATTAAAATAAAGCCCACCATAGTTTCACTACGATTTTATGTTTAAAATAGTAATATTGCTTCTTTTAGGTTTGTTGAAGTTATTAAATTTCACCCTGCCATCGATTCGCACATGTTTTACAGTTTTAATGTAATCGATACTTACATACCTAGCCACTCGGCTACTGAGGCCCCACTTGATATAGTTCTATCAACTAAGCCACTGTGGCCCCACTTGAAATAGCTCTAGCCACTGGGCCACTATAGCTCTTGGGAAGGAAAGACGGGCAGTCCATACACAAAAAAGAAAATAGAAATGAAGGAACTTTTTTTAACAATGCTTTTTTTATGCAGTAATAATCCCAAGAAAAGTTTAATACAGTACCTATGTACATCCGTGATCACCACCATATTTTCGGAACCGTTCGAGATATCTAGATGAAACAAAGACTAAGTTAGTCTGGCTGTTATTATCTACAGACTACGTACATTCCATGTCAATACGTTCAGTGGTTTTTGAGTTAAATCCGGTCAGACAGACAGACATGAAAAATATTAACATTAGATATGGCTTAGTAATCAATTATACCATATGAAAAAATAATTACAAGTGGAAAATTCGAAAATCACAGACACATACCTCTATTTTATTTATTTGTACAGATAAACATTTTTTCTCCTCTAGTGTTTAACATGGCTAACTAGTGAGCTTGTCAACAACAATATATGTATGTTTATTTAATAAAACTGAAATATTTTGATAGGAATAAGTCTTTCAATTTAAAATCATACCAACACAAGTGGCATACGCCAGGCTGGAAATGGCAATGTAACTTTGCAGGGTAATCCATTTTGACACTATAATGTTGTGACTACTGCCACTATTAAAATTAATGTGGTCTCGTTTGATTGGGTATGCAATTTAGGATGGAGGTAAAAATTTCCAGGCAACATATCTCACGACTCCAAGTTAGTGCCCTGATTTTGGTACCAAACAAAATATCTTATCGAGGTCTGTTTAATTAAGCCATAAAAGCCAAGTATCTGTTTGCTAACTGTTTAATTCCCGTACCCAAAGAAAATTCATGTTAATACAAACATATTCACGTAAAACTCATGGCCATATCCTTGACACTGCCATACAGTGATTTTTTGCAGTGTTTGGCTACATTATGTAGAACTTTGTAAACATATTCAAGTTAAACTTTGAAAGACCTAGGTAATTTATGAATGACTGCAGTTTGACAACATTACAACTGCTTGACTTGAAAAGTTTTTATTTCAATCAATATTAATTAAAAATAGTCAATTTTGTAATGTCACATATACATAATTTCTGTGTGGGTCAGAATCAGACCCGTCATTCCCTGCCAGCCTGGAAATAAAAAAGTTCAACTGTTTATGAAGGAGTACCGGGCGAGAACTTCCACACTACAGTAGTGTACACCCCTCCCCTAAAATAAAAAATCCTCTTCTGAAATATTTTGTGCTGACTGGAGCCTGGAATGTGTAATTGTGGATACTGAATACCCTAAACTGGGGTGACTTGGGACACTTGGAGTGACTTGGGACATTTTACGATGATTTTTTTTATTTTCATGTGTGTCGACCCTGAATAAAAAATTATGTAATTTCTTGCAAACAGTTTTATTAGAAATTTACGATTTGTGAAATCTGTAACCCAGGACTGCCATATGCGGAAAATAAAATTCCATTGAAACGTCCCACGCCGCCCCAAATGTTCCCAAATCACCCACACTTATGGTAATCATTGAGCTAAAATAAGCACACTACAAAACATAATTCACACAAAAATTAAATGCATGTGACTACATTTGGAATGCCAAAACACAAACATAGTAATTTTCATTATGAGTGGATATGTAATTTGAGTTTACATTGTCAGATTACCTTAAAATGTTTTCTTGTATTTACTTGAAATTTTTTCTGTAATATAAGGGGCATAAGGGGGCTGTCTCCATGCGGCTTGTGGAGTTGGTCAATATTTTGAAAGGTTTGCTCCAGGTTTGGAAACGTGTTTCCTTCTCGAGGTGGGATCTCAATGGTGCCATTCATCAGGCCATGTCTGGTACAAAGTCCCGTAGCCAGTTGCACAGGCCCAGAAAACGGTGTTGCTTCTTATTATTTGGTTCTTCTGCTTCTTCTATGACCTGTATCGAAGCGACTTGGTGGTAGTTCCCGTCTGAGGAGACTACATGACCTAGGTAGTCAATGGCAGTTTTTCCAAAGTGGTTTTGGAGTGTTTACAGGTAAGGTCGTGTAACTCAAGTATCTCTAGCACCCTCTGGAGGTGCTCACAATACTCTTCCCAGGACTTCGAGTACACAATAATACCATCCAGATATACAAAGCAGAATTAGCCGATACAGCCAATCAGGGCTTCTGCGGACATCAGCCTCTGGAAGGTGGCGGGGGCATTCTTTAGCCACGATGGCATTACTCTAAATTGTAGGGTTTCCCCCTCTGGAGTGGTGAAAGCTTTCTACTTCCTACTGTCTGGATGTACTGAAATTTGCCTGTAACCCAACTGCATGTCTAGTGTGCTGAATATCTTGGCTTCTCCTATATCCCGGAGCATGTTGGTTAAATTAATGGCCGGAGGTGCGATGGGATGCACATCATCGTTTAAGTCTGACGCATGCCAACATGCTGCGCAGCGCGCTTGCGCTCTCTACAGGCGACTTCGCCCCACCTCGAACCAATGAGAGCTCGGGGCAAGTCAGAAACAGTGGCAAAGTAATTTGACGTATCGAGCAAAGAGACTCCACGTGTTGGACAGCCTCATACGTAAAATTAACGTGATTAATTATGAAATGTACGGCCTGCCCAGAATCCCGCATGCAAGCACTGCCCCCGGCAATAAATAAAATATTTTGAAGAACCACTACCCTACATTTAACCATGGAATAAGTTCCAGTGGCAACACAAGATGGCAGCACCGCTGCGATCTTGTGACGCCATATCCCGCCAGCCTCAGGACGAGGTGTTTAAATTTGTCGTCGTCTCCACGCAGGGCGATAAGAAATGAGCGGCGCTGGCGCAACCCTGATAAACCTACCCCTGCGCTGGAAGGCTACTCTACCCCACACCCCCGGAAGATCGCTGATCAAGGGATTTTTCAGTATATAAAGAAGTCCACTAGCACGCCCCAGCAGAGACGCTGGGCTCACCGGCCGCATAGGTCAGTGAGCACTCCCTGGTCTGCGAAGACCTCTCTCCTCTCCTCAGCCTGCAAAAGGCTTCGACCTCCTGCCCAGCAGCTTGAGATGGCAGCATTCCAGCTGCTTTTAAAGGCAGCACCACCCCTGCAGCTTGCGAAGGCTCATCCACACCAGCTAACCACAAGGGCAGCTCTCTCCCTCCATAGGTAATCCAATGCCCTTTACCCTGCAACCATTTACTCCAGTCAGATTCCTTGACTCCCACAGTAGCACATTGTCGCGACACTAGTGCCCTTATGGACAACCCACTTAGCTGAGGATATGCTGTTAATTGCGTAATCTAATGTAGAATAAATTTTTTCATTTTTTATTAGTAATTTACCAGGCTCACCTTCTCCTGTTTCAGTAGGTAACTATTTTATTCACTCTTTTAGCTAGTTAATTAATTTTGTGTAAGTCAGCCAGGACTTTCCCACTTTCCTTTAACGTAATAAATATTACGTGAAAATTGAATTTGTCACCTACCATAATTTTAACTGTAGATCCCAGTTCAATATTATATTAGTTGTTGTGTGTGTGAATAATATCTGTTCAATAGAAAGATCCCGCTGAGGACTAGACGTGAGGTGTGCCGAACTCCACAGGAGATGGAGCGTGCAGAATGCTTTAAGTCTGGAAATACACGCTGTTGCTCCCGGGTTTCCGGTGCATCCTCGTCTATTCTCAGTGGCGTCCTAATACCGTATTGCCTATCTAAACATCAGGGCCTTGGGTGTGATTGCATAAGACACACCCCCAGGACTGCACGTCAGCGGAAAGGTCAGAAGGCTGTACCAAACGCACACTAAGAAAGGTGATGTTAAGAGCAGTGCCCGACGCCGAGAGCGATGTGCCTTACAGAGGCAAATAAATTCAGAGGTGGACACAGAAACCACAAGTGAGCTCACATCCCAAATTTCGCAAACCGAATACACACTTCGCTGTATCTCACCGTTTATCCCTCTTGATCAAACCTCACCCTTAGACCACTTATTAGGTGCTTGTTGGTCAGACATGGAAGTGGAACCTGCAAGTCTCTCTCGGCCGGCAACCCCACAACCCGTTGCTGTAGTAGCCCTGCCTCACCTAAGGTAGTTCTGAAGGCTGATCTGCCCAACTCGTGTTTGGTAAAGTTGGCTTCATGAAAGACTATCTGGGTTCAACTCCTGCAGAAGGTCGTCCCCAAGTCCCGAGCAGTCTTGGCCCTGTCAAACTACATTCCTGAACGCCAACCTACGAAACCACTGCGGATAACCCCGGTCTCATTTGCCAGATCGCTTGCCTCCACCACCACCATCGTTTAAACACCCTCACACATCACCCTCATATCCCGGGGATACCTGACATCCCAAATCTTGGCAGCCCTCGTAGTGAGGAAGGTCGAACTCCCAGGAAGGGAAACAATCTCGGTACGCCTCACTCTGGGGTTTGATTCCCCTTTCATCCGACAGAATCCTCCCACCAAGAGGCCCCTACAGTACCTACCACGACCCACTGGGCCAGTTCAAATTCTAATATGCCGCGGTAAGATTGCTTGAGGAATTCTCCATGTCTGGGCTGTGCTCCCTGTTGACAGTCACTCTATGCTTATTCCCGATATAAATGGGCGAGACTACGAATTCGGTTTGCTTAGTTGGACGTTAAATTCCTATGGTCAAAGTGGTATGGCTGGCGACCCTGAGAATCTGGCTATGTTGGGCCATATGCACCAGGTGGGTTTATGGATGAAGTGAAACTGATTGGACAGGGGTGAGAATGTTGCTTTGAATAAAATTACCCGTAGCTGCAGAGTCTAAGAGGGCGAGTGCCCGATGTCCATTAATTTTGACCTCTATATGAAGGACTTCTGGTGGATTAGATTTTTCTGCCAATGTTTGGATGTAGAAGGGCTCATGTTTCCGGTGGTGGTGGCCCACTTCGCACCCCCGTTCTGGCATTTCCCACCTGCCTGGGCCCTTTATTCTATTATTCTATGTCTCCTTGCTGCGGGGGTTCAGGCGTGCCTTTTGTTCCCTCTTCCCCTGCTCGACACGTACCAGCCGGCTTGGCTGGGCAGTCCAGGTGGAAGTGCCGCTCCCGACAAAACCAGAACTTAGGCAGTATCGGGGTGGGGGGAGGGGTAGAGGGAGAGTTCCCTATCGGCTTGGGCAGCTTAGCCGCTTCCTGGGTTTAACTACTGCGCACTGACGTCGCCCTCACCATCCCACTCTGGATGCAGCCCACTTCTGCTCTGATTGTGCATCAGCCATGCACGGCCGTGTGTGCGGGTCATCCAACCTGTTCATGAACTAATGAATCTGTGAATTAGGTCATGACCCGTTTGACCCACCGTACAAAGAGTAAACTAACCCATATGTGTTTATTGTGCTATTTTTGTGTGTACCCCTGAAAGCAGAGTCTCAGATATGAAAGAGAAGTGTTATCTCCCTTATGCTCCCCATAAATAAAGTGTAATAAGCTTCAGAGTGCAAAGCCACATGGTTCACGTAATGCTACTAACCAATGACTTGAGAAACTCTAAAATCATAATATAATTTTGCAGTGTTTCTGTCATGTGCATTTTGTTTACATAAAAAGGGCATATTTAAATGTTTCCGTTTTTGTGAATGTGTAACATAAATGATCTCCGCTGTTTCAGCATTCACCATGCCATATTCCCAAATTCAAAATCTCAAACATAATATTAAATTGTTTTTTTATTATCATATTGATCTTTTGAGTGCCTATGTAAGTGTTATATATCTTCTTTTAATTTATAATGATATTACAAATGCTTTGCCAGCCTGTCCAGACTTTTCCACATTATTTTATTTTCTCAGACTCGCATAGCAACAAGAACAGTAAACATTAATTAATTGAAAGCTTACATCGGAATTACTTTGATAATTCCTCCACGCGTTATTTTATGGTTGAGTGCTTTTCAATGTATATTTGTTCAAGGGTGTGTATTTTGTATTACCCTCAAAGTGCTGGCGGGAGATCTCCATTAAATAACAGGATCTCTGAGCCACCATCTTCAGTCTAGACCAGCGGACCAAGGAGAGTGAGCGTGCTTCGCGTCACGGGGGACTTCAACCTTCTTTATATGTACACTTAGCTGCAATACTATGTTATTTCTACCGGAACCTTTTCGTAAATGTTGTTTCCCCCCGTACTCGCACTCTCATCTCCATCAGACTCGTGGCTCCAGAGATTTTAATACCTTTAATATTCATTCACTCTTAACAGTGCTTTTCACCATGTCAGCCTATGGCAGGCCTGGTATGCCATGCCCGCTTAATTCGAGGGAGGAAGTGTATTGTCATGTTATTGTAATCTCACTCAGTCAATATATGCTTTCAGATGAACCTCGTCTTATTTTATTGTGTTTATACTTAACATATTGTCGGGATCTGGCCCACTCCAGAAAACCCCACGTGCTCAGCTTATGAACTGTGTAAGTGTGTTAAATGAACTGTGTCTTAACTTTTTTCATTAACATGTGCTGCTAAGGGACTGCTACATCACATGGCTGTTGACCTGCCTCTGCCCTGAGATAGTCTCCACGTTTTCACCTGTGCCGTAAATGAGCTAGTGTCCTTGGTACAAATTCTAACATCTTTCTGAATTTCTCACCATGAATCAGGGTTTCTCTCAAATCCGGCGTACTCCGCCCCTCGCTTGCAACCAAGCCACATTATATGGTGCCCTTCCATGTGGTGATTTTCAGTCGGTGCTACGAACTCTTAAAAGCATATAACTGCCATCATATGTTGTGTGGTTAAATTCGGACAGAAAGTGTTGTGCAACGGACATTCCCGCTCATTATGGCATCGCAAATTGTGTGGCATGAAGTGTCGTGAGAAAATGAGCACATGGCGGAAAAATTTGTGTTCTGGATGTCTGCCATTAATCAGGAAAAACCACGTGGAACAGTGAAACAGCCATCATCTTGTGAGCATGACGATCCCCTTTGTTCGAAGGGCTGGAATCACCCATGAAGTCACTATGCACCGTGGAGTTACCCATGAAGTCACCATGCACTGTTGAGTTACCCATAATGTCACAGCGTGCCTGCTGTGTGTGCATGCATGGACCTCTCCGGCCAAGCGCTGACCACCGCACCCCCCCGCCGCCTGCAGTCCAACTGATAGCTTTCGAGCATGTGGGCCTACGAAGACCCGCAACCACGGAGTTTCCATCAGTGCAGCCAAGATATACGTGTGGAAGAAATGTGACACTGGATCCAACACGACGCCTATCCTGCCAACATCCACCTGTCACTGTAAATATTGAGGGGAAAGTGTACTGTTCACTTGCCGACTGACTCCAACAAGGTAATACCTGTCCACGACGTTTGTGCAATGACACGAGCAACACCAAAGCACAAAGGTTAGTCACAGTCTGTTCAGTCTGTGAACATCTAGTCAACATGAAATTTAAATTTTATTTGAATCATTGTTCATTATTTGCTCGCACTTACTAGTCATCTGTGTCTCACATTTCCTGTGCTGTATTTATTCATTTAGTGTACTGAGCATGATGTCTTCGCATCTTTTTTATTCGTTCGGTGTCTGCCATGTTTGTTGTTATTGTTTTGTACCTAGTCTCATGCACATTCAAACCATGTACATTCACTCATCGCCACTTCATTTGTTTCCACATCAGTATTGTTTGTAAACATGTATTAATGATGCAACTTCGCAAGTGCTACACATCCGGCATTCACTCATTAGGGTACGAGAGATAATTGGTGGGTATAGCAAGCCCCCCTCTACGCCCGACATCATTTTGTAAATATGTTTGAATCATTCACTCATTCATTCAGGATCGGGTCTCGAGAGATAATTGGTGGGTTGGGAACCCCCCTCTGTGCCCGATACCCTTATCAACACCACATGCACGGAGATAATAGACAGGTTGACAGTCCCCCTCCGCACATGAAATTCACTTCTGGATACCGAAAGTTAATCGCTGAGTGTAGCCAGCTTCTCTCTGCACCCAACATCAGTTTGGTGTCTGGCTAGGTCCCAGCTAAAAAGGCTGAACTATATGGAGCTGTACGCCCCACGTTAAGCGCCAATTGACGCACTCTCTCTCACCCTCGCCCTCTCCTTTTGCCTTTTCTTTCTTTTTCTCCTCCCCTCTCGCTTTCTGGTGAGTCAACTTTCTATTCATCCCCTTCCTTACTATGGGGGGGGGGGGGAGAGTAGAAAATAATGAGGGGGAGGGGAGCTCTAAAGTTGAACTGAAAGTACTGATTTCCCTCCGATCGGATGTAAGGAACCCTTCGGTGGTGAATTAAAGTTTGATGGGTGTTTTGCCTGGCAGGTCGGGGTTTGGCCCACGTCGAGGTCCTTGCTGGGGTACTGCATAACAGAAGGGTGATGGGAAGACAGAGGGGAATCAAACCCCAGGGTGATCTTGACTGTGAATGTCTCTGTCCTGGGGAGCACAGTCTTGCTCACCGTGAAGGCTGCCAAAATCCAGGATGCCTGCTATCCAAAATAAATGAAACTATGACTTGTGAAAGATAAAGAGGTCAGCGTATGCAAAATGTAATGAGTTGATCCTCCTTTAGATGCTTCCTACTTAGTGACCTGTTTGCGATATAAGTGCCCAAGGGGAGATGGTCTCGTGGGCTTGTGCAATGAGATGTACATGTGGGGCGGGGAAGCTATCCGGCATTTCGGTACAGTTGGGGGTGGAATCGTCATTCTTACTACCTTCCTGGCAGTAGTGCAGATGGTACACATAGTTACAGGTAGACGATCAACGGCCGACGTTGGAGTAGGTGGTTTTGCTACAGGTATGGGCTTTGGTGGGTAGTAGTAACTTACGAATTTGTAACTAGGCCACGGCCAGCAAATACCCAACCTGGAGTCGAGTTCGGACTCGTGAACATAAGCTACTAGGGGTGGGATTGGGCGTGGTCCTGGTGCAGTGACCTCCGGCACTGGCGACAGGGGTAAATTATCTGTGACTGTGTTGTCTAACTGAGGGTTGTTGGAACTTGTTGGAACCAGATAATTCCATTTGGAGGGCCCGTCAGGCCTGGCAACGTAGTCGGCTGGGACATCCATCTCCCTTCTTCGTCATGAGGATACTGAGCCAGGAATACTAACAAAACTCTCTGACAATAAAATATACTAGGCTCTCGCACTGTATCACATAACTCATGCCTCCCATAGCCATCAAATGATAGTCCTTGGGGGAATGCCTTCTCAGTCACTCAGAGGCCATACTAATGAGAATGACGGGCTAGAGTTGGAGTGCGTCCGCAGGCAAGCCTGGGAGTTCCGGACTCGCCCAGGTATCGGCGTATGTCTTTGCAGACTAGAGATCTTTGCAAACCCAGTGATACTGAGGAGTCCTGCCCACTCGCACTTGTTCTGCAGAGAGAACTTTAAATTTATGTTAGACCAAGTTATTGAATGTTTATTTAAAAGGAACGGGTCACAGGTAAAATTGACAAATTCAACAATATGGAATATTTTTTTACGTAGCATTTATTTACACTTTGAGAAAACACAGGGGAACCCTATTATTTTATAAACTAACTAGGTTATTATTTAATCCACTTTACGCCAGGTGAAGGCAAACCTGGTTATCAGTTTCCCAACATTTAGTCTAGAATTCAAAATTATATTGCTTTTAACAGCAAGCTACTTAGACTGAGGGGTGAGTTACGACATCATGACGGCCTGCTACAGTGGAGTCAAGGAAGACGGGAGTAGTGGGTGCAGGGTGCAGACGTCATGGTTACCTCTGAAGCACTAGCTACTGGAGCTGGTGCTGGAGCTGGAGTGAGCTTTTGCAAGCTGCAGGCTGGGAGAGGTGGTGGTCTTCTCAGACCCAGGAGAGCCCACTGACCATTGCAGTTGGCGGGCCAACGAACTCTGACAAGAGCGTTTCGGAGGTTCCTTATATAGTCCAAATTTCATCTTAGTGGCTCTCCCAGGGGTGCAGGGGTTGTAAGTCTCTCGACACGGGTGCTGATTATCCTCGGTAGTGGGCGGCATTGTACATTTCTTATCGCCCTGGGTGGAGACTGACAACAGGTTTACCTCCTCGGTCTGAAGCTCGGCGGCTGTGACGTCACTGGGTGCAAGGGTGCTGTGATCCTGTGGTGATTTTGTTAACTTTCTTATCGGAGTCTGCTGGTCTGTGGCTCAACAAGTAAAACAATTTTTAGGTTGAGGGGGTTGCGACCGCATGTCAGAGTCTGGGCGGGCAGTACAATCTCATAATTAATCATGTTAATTATATCCGTGTCTGTAGTTGTCCAGTGCGTGGAATCAACCCTTTAGCCACTTGGAATTATATATGCCGCTTCGGACTTGCCCAATGCTTCTCAGTGCTCGCTGATAGGGTGAAGTCGACCCATAGAGTATGCAGTCACGCTACACAGCAGTGTGGCATGCGTCAAAGTGTAACCAGAAGGGGTTAGGCGAACCAGAATCAGTCCTGTCACTCCAACCGGCGAAGTTCAACGTAATGGATGGAGTGGGTTATCTGATCTGGATGTCTACCCACTTCATCGCATGTGTTCCTGGTGGTTGTGTCTTTACCTTAGAATGTCCCAAGTACCGGAGTACATGGTTCAAGGTACGGGTGGCTGTCGACTGGGTTACATTTTGGTGACGTATGTGCGCCCGGTTAAGGGTAGCACGCAATCCTACACTAGTTTCGGTAAAGTGGTTTCAAGATACTGTCTCTTTTCTTCTCCTTGGTGGGTTTGACGTCTATGAGGTTTGGAAGTCACAATCACCCTAGAATAAGCACACGGAGTTAAGTAAGAATACATGTTTATTCCCCAGAGGAATAGACATGGTGACCTGTACTATCACCTAGCTATCAAGTGAACTGAAACCAGCAGAAGTAGACTATGGTAAACCAGTTGAAGGGGAACTGGGGCAAAACTAAACAAGAGCAGAAATAGACTAGGTAGCTATTACAACTGACCCTAACTAATCTATACTGTTGTCCAGAAGAGACTCGAGGTTCACTACCAAAGTGGTAATCAGTGTTACGGCGGGATGAAGACTTCTTCACAAGTTGCTGGATGCAGGTCTGGAAGGCTGGTTGATCCCTCATGAGGAAAGCAGTAGGCAGAGAGCTCCAGCACACGAGGTGATGGAGTAAGCTGCAGAGCATACAACTGACGTTTTGGGGCTGCGCGTAAACGTGTCCTTTGGCTCCCTTCGGCTGGTCGGGTATCTTCGGACGTGAGCTCTTCCCTTCTCAGCGCAGGTTGCATTTCTCGGGGGAGGCTGGAAGTGGTGGTTTGTCTTGTGTGCTGGTTGCATCGCTGCCGCGAGCTTAGGGGAGCCACAAACTTAGGGGCAGCATTGAGCTTCATTGCTGGCTTCTGTCGGATGCAAGGGTAATTACCGGATATGTGACGTCTGACATAATGGCACAGACAGCTTTGGCAGCGGTGTCCTTTGTTGCCCCTTGCCTAGGGGTGAGCAGGTTGGTTCTGGAAGCAAGTCGTCCTGGGTTCATACCCCGCTCGGGGTGACGTGACGTCACATGAAGATGAGGCAGAGTTGTAAATAATTATTATGCCAGTATACTTCATACGTAAAGTTGATACACAGCTAGGTCTTCGGTACTTGCTATTCTTATATTTACCTAATTACTCTATGTATAATTTTTTTTACTCCCCCCGAGATTTGAACCACATGTACTTACCACTTTGTATTGTAATAACTTTATGCACTAATTATGGACTAATTACCCATCATCTACCATCCTCCATGCAGAAACTTTCAAAATCCCCCGAATGTCCCTTAGACAATACATTAACTAAATGGGTACCACCCACCAAGTAAACTGCTAATCACAGCTCGCCAAACAAACCTCCAAGGGGTCAGAGAGGAGGGGCCGAAAATTACCAGAACCAATCATGACACCTCTTAGATTCCATGTGGAACACATAGAGGGGATGAGGAGATCCATATATCCTCTGGGGTGCCATTTACACGTTAATAAGATGTGACTTAGGCCCCTTTTGATTTTTTAAGAATGTAAAACATAGTTCCTGCCACATACTTTGAAACTACATACAACTATATCTATCTGACACTAAACAAAAATAAATTCTGACGTTTTGTCACGTTAACTATGATGAAATTAGGGCAGCATAGTTTTTAAATCATCAATAGGTTCTTGCCATTTGACAGTTATAAGATAACGTGTCAATAAAATTTGGTGACTAAATGTGAAATCATCTGTGAAACGTTAATGTGCTACAATAAGAAATACTTAAATATTTCATTGAAACGAAAGTTACGGCACATAGATGAGAAATTCACCATGGCAGATGAGACTGAATCAAAGAGACAAACACTACACAAAAGATGTCCTCTGAGTCACTACAGCACCAACCAATGAGGGAACTGTCGGTGGCTCGTGGGAACCTGCTCTCCTCGTCCAACAGTGCCAGCAGTCCAAGAGGCTTTGAAAGTAGCATATCCAGGACTGGCCTGTTATCGGAGAACTCCACCAGATCAACCGGTATCCCCTCTGCCATGTACTCCTGCAAAAACAATCAAGATTTCACTGCATGACACACTGCTGGAAAGGTAACTGCAACAACTGAAAATTTGCAATCATTTATTTTCAGTTGTTACAGTCTATGGTGCAAATAGTATACAAATTTTCCATTATGTAATTAACTGTAATTTTCAAGTTATGGCTAAAAATTTTCACTTGACAACTAAAAATTTGTAGTCGACAAATTGAAGTTTGCAGTCGCAGACTGAAAATTTGCAGTCGACTGCTGAATATTTGCAGTTGATAACTGAAATTTGTAGTTGTCAAGTGAAATTTGCAGCTGTCAACTGAAAAATCTTCATCTGCGACACAAAATTTTGCTGTACTTCAATGCTTGTGTTCATTGAGTATCTGTGTCATCCTCATACTCAAACAAGCTTCTTTAGTGTTTGCTTCCTCCCCTCTTCTAGTTATCCATGATCAGTCAATACTCCTCATGGTCCCTCCATTTATTAAGTTACTCCTGTGACGAGGAGAGTAGACAACACACCAGAAGAGGCGAGGGACATGACAATACTGCCTGAAGGAGAAAGGGAAAATTGGACATTCATACTGCAGTGTGGAATGGATACAGAAAAGTAGGCAAGGAGTTGCTGACAGTATTTTGAACAAAAGAGACATATTTCAGCTCATGGAGTAAGAGTTACTCTATTGTTATATTGTGTGAGAACAAAAAAAAAACATTTTAAACAAGTAAATGAACTTGTATTTAATATGGAGTTTGATGGCACATTCAAAAATTATTTCAATGATAAATGTGTAACTACATCCCATACCAGTTATGGCATGGCTCTACTGTATATACACAGTAAACATTATTTGTTAGAAAAATTTTAGTTAAATATATCAATATATAATTCCCATTCATAAATAGACTAGTTACCTATTAAAATTGTTGGTTTGTGTTCTTTGTTAAACAGTCAGCTGCATAGACTCATTTGCATTTTTAAGCTGTATACATATATAGTATTTTCTCAAATGGTTCATCATGGTCACACTATGGTTGCATGTAATCTTTGGCGATGGTAGCAAACTATAAGAAATATGAACTGGAAAAACTATGATCTGAGGATCAATTAAATTGGATAATTTTAGCACTATTTATGTAAGAATTTTTTGAGACCATGGCAAATATAATAAATACTAAAAAATATATGCGAGATTGCAAGAAGTTCTACTGCTTATTGTTTGGGTAGAATTTTATAAAAACACATTACATCAGAGACTCGTTTCTTGTGAAAATATGGGCTGTCCAAGGTAATTAGGCATTTTTGACGCCAACCTTTGAAAACTGTCACTGCTGCTCCGACCTACTGGTTGAAATGTTGGGCAAGTGCCCAAAGTTAGTAACGATGGAGGGAAAGTAGTTCCATGTCTTCATTTGTGAATACTTATGGATACTGAAATGATTTCTTTTGCTTTCATTTTTTTTTAATTTATAAATGTAAAAATTAGAAAAATATTTAAAATATTTAATTTTCTAATAATTTCACAGTTTCATTTCAGTTAATTTTGGATATGGCGAAAGAATACATAATGTATGTACAGGAAGATTTTAAGCAGGGCTTTCAAAACTGCTCAATTTACCATGTTGCATTAGATTGCAATCCAATATCACACCACCGTACCAAATCACTGGCCATAACTGTCATTGCAGACTTACCAACCTCCCTACTTGTAATTGCTGTTCACCTGTTTACAAGAAGGGAGGTTATTCACATAATCCTTACATACCACATTAAAAAAACATGACTCAACCCCAAGCTGCAATCTTTGACAGTTCCATTGGGAAGTGATGCTTATGTAAGGTAAATTATATAATTACGAATTTAAAATGTAAACAAGGAAAATTTCAAAAGCCCTGTACTGAAACTGTGCAAACATGCAAACACTACATTTTTACTCCACTGATAATTCTAGTTGACAAATAGTATTTATATATTCTGTGCAGGGCATACCCACCTGTTGTTCCCATGTGAAAATATGTTGGTTGAAATAGTACTGAATCTGTTCATTGGCAATGTTGATGCACAGCTGCTCAAATGAGTTGTGAGGAAAATTCTCAAACCCAAAAATATCCAGGAGACCAATGGCAAGAGGCTCGTCACTGAAAGATAATTATTACAATATTAATTTATACTTGTTTTGTATCATTTTATACTACAGAAATATTTTGTTAGCAATTTTCATTCATTCAGTGCAGAAATGTGCCAAGAATACATGTTCAGGTAAAGTATAGAAAACTACTGTCACTGAATTAAATTTATTGTAAAAATTACTTTTGCATATGTATAACTGTATACCACTGTATAACAGTCCAAGTATGTGCAGGCATGGTAGTTAAGTCTCAGAAAGTCTAACATGTGGATGCAAAGTCTAGCTTTAGATCCTGAACAGATTATCTTATTACTGTATACGAGCCACATGACGCATCCTACATGAGTCTGGCTGTCTGAAAGACTGACTCTGCCATCTCAGTCAATACTGTTAACAACACAACGACCCTAACCAATGTTTCACTATACACTGGAACAACACATAACACTGGAAGATACATAAAGAGTTACACACTGGAAAGATACGTAACAGTTCCCCTCCTCCTAAAATGTTACATAGTCCTGTAACTTTTGTGGCTGGAACCTTTGCCGAGTAGCACTCCCACGAACTGCCAATGTAGCTCGTGGCTCCTCTGGAAACCCCCTCAACGGTGAAGAGTCTCTGGAACCAGCCGAGCTGGGCTGCAACATTAGTTGCTCTACATCTGCTGAGTGCTTGACATGTTGCATTGTTGGCTGGGGCTGCAGAGCTGACTGCTGTTAACTCTGGACTACTGTCTTATGTCCATCCAGTGAGCTGTCTGGTCAGGCCTCACCTTGATGTACATGAAGACTTGGAACTAGGGATGAGATCCTCGATACTGTGATACATTGATACCCTCGATAATTTATAGTATCGAGTATCGCATGAGAATATCAAAAAGTATTGAATTTTAAAACCCATTTTCTTTTGTGATAATTATGGTGCGGAATGAACATATCATAACTTTCGGAATATGTATGATACTTCCGAAAAGGGATTTCAAATTTAATCATTTAATACACATTTTCTTGTGTCATAGTTATGGTGTGAGCGTACCACAACTCTCGGAATGCGTACGATACTTTTGAGACATATGACATAATTTAATCTGCATCCTTTGGGCATTCCACTGCACCCATAAGATTTGACCTAGGTTCAACGGTTCGCAAGATATTAACAGCAACTTTTAAATGTGTACCATAATTATATCGGCTGGCAGCAAGCATTCCAAAGCTTCCTGCAAGCATTCCAAAAAGCCTTCGCAGGTCAAGTTTCCAGTGCAATGTGGGTTCTTATAAAGTTTCAGTGTGTGTCAATGACACTAGTAAAATGAGCAATTTTCTTGGCAAAGTAGTTTTGTGTTCATGACAATTTAAATTTGGTATCGAGAAAAGTATCGGCATTGAGTATCGTGAGAAAGTTTTGGTATCGAAACTGGTATTCAGTATCGAGAAAATGTAGTATCAACCCATCCCTACTTGGAAATTTGATGTCCCTGAAGCCTTCCAGGATCTTGGCATCCTCTCTGACCTCTGTTGTAAAGGCGACTTCCTGCAGTGGAACAACTGATCGACATATCGTCGATGTTCCCGATCTTGCTCATCACATATTTTGAATATCAGCTGTCCTTCAACTGCTTTGACTCTAACCCTGCTAGCCATCTGTGTCCAGGTGCAGAATTTCGAAGCCATACTGCATCCCCCGCAGAAACTGTCAACTTTTTTGGGTGGTATTAGAGCCTGCATGTCTCCTGTTCACTTCGCCATGGCGATGGATAAAGTTTAGTTAGGCAGTCTATAAAGGCTTGTTCATCAAAATTTCTGCAGGGGTCCCTTGATGTCTCTGTACTAGGTGTTGTTAGCAATGACACCAAGATACGTGCCAGACGTGTTTTCAAATCTTCCTGTGTGATATTCCAAAGTTTTTGCTTTACTGTCTACATTATTCGCTACGCCAAGCCATGACTTTATGGATGGTAAGGGGGAGAAAAAAAAACCTTTTTACCCCATTTTCGTGCAAAAACAGTTCTAATTCCTGTGAGCAGAATGCTATGCCAGTGTCTGCCACCACTACATCAGGCAACCCATAGCAACTAAACATGTCGCCCAACTACTGTACAACTACATTTGCCAAAATATTTGTGAGGCGTCACACTTCAAGCCATTTTGAAAAAGCATCTACCACAATCAAGAAGTTCATTCCTTAACAAGGTCCAGCAAAATCCGTACGTATCCGTTCAGGGGTGTAGTCGTAAATTTAGCAGTCCCGGAACGCTCCAATATAAATATCCGACTGCA
The DNA here is from genome assembly GCA_029891345.1 of Dryococelus australis. Taxonomy (NCBI): domain Eukaryota; kingdom Metazoa; phylum Arthropoda; class Insecta; order Phasmatodea; family Phasmatidae; genus Dryococelus; species Dryococelus australis. Next base: position 72,183,984 of record CM057002.1, on the reverse strand, counting down.
AGATAAGGATAATGATATTTGCGCATAGGGGGAAGGGGTGGGGGGTAGACTTAGGTTTAGGTGCTCTTTCAGCGATAGAAGGGTTTGAGGAGGGGGGATTTGTGTAGAGAATAAGACATAGCGGCCACCATTATTTAACAGACATTTGAGTTGATTATGTAAGAAGCCGATTGACATTTTAAATTTCCGACTTTCTGAGGAGCCCAAATAATAATATCGAGTGTTGTGAAATAACAACATTATACAAGTAATAGTTAAGATTTTACAAAGCACATGTAATATAAGATTGATTAGAAATAAACTACAAAATTACACTTATTCTTAAAATACCTTCAGCTCTGAAAAAATACACTCAGCCTTAAAAAAACACTTAACTAAAAAAAACATTTACCTTCACAAAAATACACTTAGCCTTTAAAAAAAACTCACTTTGTTTTAAAACAAATGCACTCAACATTTTTAAAAGTACACTAAGCTTCAAATAAAATTCTTAGCCTTAAAATTGTACTCAAAATTAACAAGGTCATACATGGCAAGCACTTCACAAAAGTCCAAAAGTACGTTAATATTAAGTAATTAAATATTATTACATTTTACAATAGCACAAATTTTACGTCTGTTATTATTTTACTGTTATTAACACTTTTTTTTAAACCATGAAAATTATGTAAAAGTTACCACTTTTCCATTACTTTCAAAATGCAACTGAAACTGAAACAATGTGTTGTTTAAACTGTAAAACCATTTATAGAATATTTGTTTGCAGACAGGCCCAAATCAAACGTCGAAACGCTTAACAATGTAAAAATTATTTACAAAAACTTTTCAACTATATTGTCTTCATCATTCTTGAATCTTTGTTTTGGTTGGGCTTCATGCATTTGCGTGTCATCAGCTGACCGATGTTTCCGTAACCAGCTAGTGACGTATGGCTCAGCATTCCACTCTCGCAGTGTAGGACCATGGAGTTTTACAAACATAAGGGATGATACTTGTGGGATTGTTATCCTGTTTCGAGTATGCAAAATATTATGAGGTTCATTTGGCTGAACCCTCTTTCACATTTGGCTGAACAACATGGTATCAGTTTTATGCGGTTGAACAAAAGATTCAATTCTTTGGAAACACGAGAACTGTCCTCAAGATAGTCACGGTACACGTTTTTAATCTTTGAGGCAGTTAATTTGAATCTTCAGCACAGGCGCACAATTTCAATTTCTCCGTAAGCCAGGAGGTTTCTCTGAGAGCCACTGGTCACGTTCCAAGCACTTTCAGTTGCTTCAACAGTGTTTCATATTCTTCCTGTTTCGAATTTTGTTTGTAAAGACCCAGACGTAGACTCTGGCACATTACTGGAAATTGTGGTAAACAACCGCAGTTTCAAATCGTTCGTAACACTCGTCAGAAGTTGTTGTGGGTTGATAGCTGATATCTTGATGTTTTCAATAAGGGTAACTCCACAAAAATTGCCTTCCTTAATAGCAACTCTAGCGTATAGACATTTAGTCCCTGGTTTTTCTTTAATGTTGTCTATAAAAATTATACATCTCCTGATTAGTTTGTCATCATAGGCAACGGTCATGTTTCTGTTCTGTAAACTTTCTGAGAGCAATGCAATTTCTGCTAGAATATTATACATAATTGCCAAGTCCATTAAAAATTGAGAGGATGATAATCACCTAATTAATCCACTGTACATTGCTTGCTCAGTCGGACTTCTACTTTTGTCATCTTTTGGTGCGGAAAAATTATTATACAAGGAGGCAAAACTGTGCCAGACCATCTTGTACATAATAGTTTTCCTATTTTCTTCACTTGTTGGTCTAATTGTGCAGCACACTCATTTAGTTGGCGCTAGTTCTTAGGCAAGTTATTGTAAAGAGTGTACAACTTATCCATAAATATTTGAAAATTATTCACACCACTTACCTCGTCTACTGCATCGTTCAACGGCCACTCTAACCTACGATTCATACAGTGCCACAAAACAATATTTGTATATTTTGTTACTAATTTCTTTGCAATGCCTGAATTTTTCCTCAACATTACACTCGCACCATCACTTGCAAATGCAACCAAATTCTCTTTGAGGTAGTTGTCGTGAAAACCATGTTTGTTCAAGCAATTCAACAAATGTTCAAATACTGTTTCAGATTTTTGATCAGGTAGTTCAATAAGGTCCAAAAACAGAAAATATGGGGGAAGTTCGTTGCTGACTTCACACTTCAGATAAACAATCAAAGTAGATGTAGCACCTAAGCTTGTGGATTCATCAAAAATGATCGACAATTTTCCTGAAATTTCTAAAATCTGTCTTATAATTTTACATTTCATTTCTTTCAAAATGTGGTCAATAATTTCTACAGCACTGTATCTCGAATGCAGCCCAACGCCAATGTCCACACCATTTAATTGTTGCAGTTCTAAAAATCCAAAATGGTCAGAATAAGGTCTGTCATTTTTTGCAATGTAGTATGCTGACTTATATATTGCTTTTGTTGAGGCAAGGAGGGATGCAATAATTTGAATCACACACATTTTCCAGAGTTTGTGTTTTTCCTTTCGCAATTATTTCTCAGCAGTTGTGTGAGCAGTTGACTGTTTATGCTCGAAAATCTTTTTTCGAAGAGACGTGAGCTGGGTGGCCCTGGATGACCCATTATATGTAACATTGTAAGAATGCCACTCCTTTGAGATAGCTATGCATTCTTTTTTAAATGCACCCAGACAAGAAACCTCTCTACATAATTTACAACCAAGTTTCCCATTTTTACAGTTTATCCACGGAAATGCGTCTCTCTTACGGTTCCACATTTCTTCAGTCCACACACAGGGCCATCGAGATTGCAAATTCATTTCATTGCAGCGCTAATCCAAATTGGATGAACTTTGCAAACTGTCACTGAATCCTTCTGTACCGTTATTCTGTACGCATTCATTGTTTTTTGAAACTAACAATGTAAAGTTTTCGGTAGCCTTACCTTCACTCAATGTAGCCACTGAAGCACTGGGATTCTCGTGTTTGCCTGGTTCACCATCTTCTGACGTTGAGACGTTTGAACGGGAAAAGAAGGAAGTTAGAGTTTTCTGTTTCTGCTTACGGGATTCCATTGTGTAAACACAGTACAGTCTTCAACTTTCTAATCACAATTAACTAGCAAGCACTGACAATTCACAATCACAGATCCTCGTAACATATTTCAATAATTAAAAACCGACATTTGTAAAGTTAAAGTTCTTATGAACATTATATAATGTAAGCCGCCATGTCTCGAGTTAAATACTATAGTGAAGGACGGACGACGGTGACTACTACGCGCAGTGCCGCATGAGACGGATTGACGTGACATCTGTTTATGCATCACCGCAGGCCGCCTGACCTACACACCTCCGCATCTCCGGCAATTCTCCCTCTCCTATCACATTTCAGGAAACTTGGTGCTACTTCCTCCCCTCTTTCTGCTGAACACCAGCCTGTTGGCATCTGACCTTGTCACTGGCTTAGAAAGAGCAGAGACAGTAAAAACGAGGAAGGGAAAGTAAAACATTACCTTTACCGTAAACAACGTGCATTTTTCAAATTATAGATGAAAGACGGAAGCGACAGCTTTAATAGCTTAATACATTTTACTGCTGTCCCTTGGAGAAACAGAAAACGTGAGGAAAGACATTTTCAGTTTTTTAAATGTTTTTGGAAATAAAGGAAAAAGAACAAAAATCTTACAAAGTAGTACCGGAATGCCGTTCCGGTCATTCTGGCTCCACTACACCTCTGTATCCGTCCCCATGGCTTGTCTGCTGTCAACCAAGAAGACTCTATCTTTGGTGGGTTTTTACAACATCTTTGACACTTGTCACAACGTCCTACTGCTTCCTCAATTGTGGCATCAAGTTAAGGACACCAAAAATCATTTCAAACTATGGCCTTCATGATTTGCATGCAGTATGGTCATAAGTTCTGGTCTTAACTTGACAGGTACAACCACTCTGTTCCCCCATAGCACACAGTACTTGTGAACTGATAGCCCATGACGCTGTACATAATAAGGCTGTATTTCCTGTGCACACTGTCCTGGCCACCCTTGCTTCACAAACTGCACAACATTGGATAAGACAGGATCTAAACCTGTTTCTCTTGCTACCTTCAAAAGATCCATCAGCAAACTGGATGATTCTTGCAGCATCAGTACTTGGGACAACTCCTTTAACAGCAGCACTTCTGGAGGGCCGGCCACTTGGAATTCTGGGCCCTGGACAGGTAACCTGCTTAACGTGTCAGCATAACTTATCTGGAACCCTGGCTGATTTCCAGCTAATAGTAATACATTGACAGCATTAAACTCCACCGCAACAACCGTGGGGACAGCAAATCAGGAATAAACTTCCTTGGGTGCATTAACCATAGCAATGGTTTGTGGTCAGTCACTACTGTGAAGGGTCTGCCTGCCAGGTATTGCTTGAACTTGGTGACTCCAAAGGTTATGGCCAAAGCTTCTTTGTCCAGTTGTGAATAATTTTGTTCACTCTTCTGCAATGTTCTTGTACCAAAAGCAATGGGTGCCTTACAGAACCATCACACTTTAATATCGGTACCAGTGGGGTTGCCCACTTAAAAAATGCCACTGGTTCATATATCCCGCGCTCCACAAGCCTATCAATTTCAGCACTACTCTTTCTCTTAGAGCACAAGCGACTGGCTGACTCTTTCTGAAGGTTGGCTTTAGCGTTAGTGACACATTCGATCCAACATACGTCCATAATTCATTTGTTCTGAAAAAAAGGTTATTTACTAACTAGCACACTTAAAAATTTGTCTTGCAATCTCACGCCCACACTATTGACACCAATCGGTTTCATACCTAGTGGGTATAACCAAGCGCGACTCAACAAACTGGGGTCCTTACCCCTTACCACCAACAGCTCCAGAGGACCACTCTTCCTGCTCTTGAATTATTCTTCTACCTCCTTAGTGCCTAGAACTTCTAAGGGTTCTTCCAACCAAGTGCGCAACACCTAATTGCCCTCCCTCAAGGAAGGTTCCTCTAGCCATAAACATTTCAAAGTTTGCCAGCTTATTATGGTGTACCCAGCTCCCGTGTCTACTTCCACGTTAAGTGGTTTTCTATCTCACAACACCTCCACACGTAGTGGGCCCCATCTGCTCTGGTCTTTCATATTAAACAAGGTGTACTCACCCACATCCTGATTGAATGCATTGTCGTACACACGCAGTATTTCACGAGCTGCTTTCTCTCCTTCACCATTTCCTGTGATCCGGCTGGGTGTTTTTTTTTTTTTTTTTTTTTAATATATAAAAAAATGCATGCTCGTCCAATGTGTCTCCAGTTTCCGCAAAATCTGCGGGTAGTATCCGTGTGTCGAGATTTATCAGCTGATGGTTGCCATTACAACGCATACACGCCCTTATGTGGGCAAACTCTATGCCGTGCCTAACCATAAACTCTCCAACCTACCTACTCAAAATGCCTGTTCTAAGTATCATCACATCACTAAATGTTCTCAGTAGGTCACTTATCTCACCCCTCAAATTTACCATATTTTTCCTAGTAGCCTCTGCCACTGTTACTATATCCACAGCTTTTTTAAAAGTGAGCTTATCCTTAACAAATAGCACATGCTGGACAGCTCTGTCTCTGATCCCACACACCAAATGATCACACAGCATACATTCTAAATTTGGAAAGTTACAATGAACACTTAGCCTATGCAGTTCTGCCACATAGACTGGAATCGTCTCCTCGCATGTTGGTCACGTTTAAGGAACTTGACCATTTCCATAATTTTGCTCGATTTTGGTTCAAAATGTTTAATAAGCTTGCTAAGAACATCTCCAAGTGAAACAGCATCTGTAGATTTTGGTGCCAACAACGATGTTACCATATTGTAAAGTTCCGGACCACACACCGTAAAGAATACCACACATTTTGATATAACATCATTAATCTTGTTGGCCATAAAATAAAACTGCAGCTTTTCCCGGTACAATTTCTATGACTCCAATCGACCCAATTAATGACATTTCTCACTCTGCAATTTTAACCTCGTCATCACTATTGTGTACGAGCTGCATGGCGCATCCTACATGAGTCTAGCTGCCCGGAAGACTGACTATGTCAGCTCAGTCAGTACTGTGTGCTTTAATCCAGCACATCATCATGCTGAATTACCCCAAATAAAAGTGTAACAATCAGTATATGAATTGTAAAAAATGTTATTGTTCACACAACACATAGAGAATTATATACTGCATATTGTAGGGTAACTAGCAAAACATATTTATTTTTTGAGCTGTAACACTGGTGTAATGAGTTATAGATATCCTACTGAAAACATTTACATCAGCTGATTTTTTTCCGTTTTAAAGAACCAACTTTATGAACATGCATTAATGTGTCTCAGAGATGCCACATTACAAACAAAAATTCCTGTAAAATGTCCCAATTAAATTCCAGTGTTCCAAGACACTGGAATTTAATTGGGACATTAAATTCCAGTGTCTGCTTTTCATTAACAGAGTACTTGTCTGTGTGACGGTCGGAGACAGAATACGACGTGCACGGCCAACAGGAACCCAGAGTACTGACATTCACATAAGATGGCTACCTGTTTCTTCCCAACCCCCGAGCACTAAGTCAGTGCAACGCCCCAACCTCTAGAAACATCTTCGTGCAGGGAAGTGCTACAAGCTCAGGTTCTCTCTCACTTTGAGCACTAAGTTAGTGCTGAAGTGACCTCAGCCTGGGGGGGGGGGGGCACCTAACCCGGTGCAAGCAGAAACGCTGATCAATTGATGGTACATATTATGAAAATCTAGCAGTCTTTTACTATACTAAAGATTATTTCTAAAACTTGTTTAGGCCTGTTATACTGTTTCCTAGACTCATACATACTAAATACACCACAATTGCAATGCATTGATGCGTGCCGCTCAACCTAATAATTAACTACGATTAAGACTCATCACCAATTGTTCCTACTTCCACTGCTACAGAAGGAGAGAAAGAATGTTCTACATTAATTCTCTGACACCTACTCTACCAGGCAACAAAAATCTATGAGCAGTTTCTCTTCAACTGAAGGTTACGCAACTTGGCAGGTACGCTGGCCCCCCTACCCCGTGCTGAGAGCCTACAAGCCACCCGCCACCGGGCACAAGGCCGAGTGCAGCCAATGAGGCACGAAGCAGAAACGCTGATCAGAGTTTTTAAACTCCTATGCCAACCAGGGCAGGACTCGCCCTCCCCGCAGCACGCTCCGGCAGCCTACAAGCTTCATCTATATAATACCGGACGCTGCTGGGTTTGGGCAGTTCATTCTTCGCATACTCTCTCGTGACATCCCAGAGCACTAATTCAGTGCTTGGACCTCTGGGAACTTCGGAAGTTTTGAGTATGCCCCCAGTGGCTACTCACCACGTGTCAATATCCATCGAACATGTACCCATATACTTAACTTCACTTTGTCTCCTCCAGACATCCTTTTCTTAGACAGTTTAACTTTAAATACTTTTGCATTCGACTAGAACCAGTTACTCCCCATTTTTACTAGAACCAGGTAGCCTACACCTGGAACCTTGGTTACTCTCCACGGTCTGGTAGGAGGTAGCACAGGTCATGTGTTTATTGCATCTCCAATAAACACCCATTGTTCACTACCCGTCTGCTTTTCATTAACAGAGTACTTGTCTGTGTGACGGTCGGAGACAGAATACGACGTGCACGGCCAACAGGAACCCAGAGTACTGACATTCACATAAGATGGCTACCTGTTTCTTCCCAACCCCCGAGCACTAAGTCAGTGCAACGCCCCAACCTCTAGAAACATCTTCGTGCAGGGAAGTGCTACAAGCTCAGGTTCTCTCTCACTTTGAGCACTAAGTTAGTGCTGAAGTGACCTCAGCCTGGGGGGGGGGGGGGGGGGGGGCACCTAACCCGGTGCAAACGCTCAACCAGTAGAGGCTTGGTGGCCCACACTGCTCCACGTCCCTGATTAGCCCGCATGTGTGGGGGATCTGTGGGGACACCTATGGAGCTCATACTGGCAAGTTACTATTGGCCTACACTCTAATTACCGTTCCTGTTTAAGTGCACCGCCTAAGCTGTCAGTCTGGTGTGCCCTATGCTTTATAAGGTGAGGAGTGGCAAGAGACGTAGAGAGCAATACCTGGCTCACGCTGCTATCAAACCATGGATAGTACTACCTCATCCTACGCAGGACAGACAGGCGGAACAGGACAGCGCCACCCAACTTAGACGACAAGCAGTAGCGCCTGCTTCAGTAACTGTAATCTTCCCACTGTGCATTCGCATTCACTCTTCGTGCCACCTGGTGGTAAGAGGGTTGCTAAACCGAACTGAGGGCCGATACGGCTGGGCAAACCCCTACTTATGGAGCCGTGAAGCCTACGACTGGAATCACCACTTCGGAGTAAACTAAGCACGCCGCCATTGGGTGAATCCCTCTTCAACCGCAACACCCAAAACGACGGAATAAGAAAGTAATAGCCAACACCCCTCGCCTCGTGCCGTAGAACCACCCCACTTTTGGTCTAGCTGAAAAATTCTTGACATACGTGTCAGTCAGACTTAACAGGCACGTGTCAGCATTCACATACACTTTACACAATTGTGTTAAATAAGTGTATATTCAGTATCTAGGTAGCATGAAAATACTCTACCACATAAACATGTGTTAATTTTCTTTCACATTTGTAAATAGGCATACCTCTGTGTTCTGGTGAACATGAGCAGCGTGTTTATCTGGTTGACCATCCAGTCAAACAGTCGGCCGTACAAGCCCTTGGCCATGGCATCCCGGGCAGCTAAGGCTTCCAGCACAGTGTTGTTCCGCGTTATTGTCTCTCCCCTGGTCACCACGCTGTTGGAGGTTAGCGACTCAAGCAGATCGCTGGGCTCGACTCCCAGCAGCCGGGAAACTGTACACATCATGCAATAGACAAATAGATCACTAAAACACACTCACAACAGATTGAACAATTGATGTACACACTACATACGTTGTAAAGAGAAAGAACACATTTGCACTGACAACATATACAACCAACTTCAATATGTAATTGTTTCTCATGTGTCTATGCAAAATTACAAAAATTAACAATAAATGTTTTGAACAAGATGGATTTGTTAATAGTTCAGTGGTTACTAGCTTTACATTGAAACGTGCATATCTCGTGACAATTGCAACAGCAATACACAGGCCCTTGAACAAAGAAGTATACTTGGGCCACAGGACTATTTAGCTGTTCTACATTCAAACTCATGTAAAATTATTATATTTAATTACCTTTAATAAAGCACATGTACCATAGTGTATTTTTCCAATAACAATTCTAGTTAGGCACAGTATGTATTTATTTACAGACAGAGGGTCAGAACGTAGCTAGATTAGCATAGTCCCTATACATATGGTGCTCCCGTACAACTGCTTAGCAAGTACATGCATTAAGATAGCCCTAAGTATCTTTAGTTGAACACTTTGATGATCATGATCCAATGAGAGGTTTTAAGTTGATAGCAGATAGTGTTTAAGTCATTCTTTAACACCCTTTAAAAAATTTTCCATTGGATAATTAAAAGGCACTATTTATTTCCTGACAAGTCACAGGACCTTACTGATTAACACAGAATGGCTAATGTGTGCCCGAATATTTATTCACAATGGCATTACAGCTTCACTACTGAGTTACAGTACATGACTCAAGAAGTTAAATAGTACCATGAAACCCCTATTTTACACTTTTCAAGGGACTGAAAGAAAATGTTACAAAATGCAGGGAAGTGTATAAAGAGGGAAACTTATGCTGTAAAAACAGACATTGGGACCAAAAAAAAGTGTGTAAAATCAGGGGTGTAATACAAGGGTTCCACCGTAATCCTTTACCATTGAGGAGTTCTAATTATTAATAAGAAAATACACACATGCCCACTTCTTGTGCTGCTTTTTCACATACACACATAATTGTACTAGAGAAAGATGGGCTCTGGTGTCCTTGAAATAAACATCCCAGATACATATGCGCTAGCTTTGGCCAGTGAAATTAAGATGTTAGCATCTGGATCCTTGGGGTGTAACCCCCTGATATCAGAACACTGCCCAACTTTGACCACATCTATTGGCATAACATAAATAATTATTGTTCAAACAATTTCACGTGATAACTTGATTGACATGTACAGATGCTGGTCGTAAGTACATGGCAACATTAATTTACAAGTGTAGTGGTAGAATAGTAATACCCAAAGGGCTGAAAAATGAAACTAACCTGGGATTTTTTAATTGCTTTGTTAATCACTAAACTACTATAAAAACTGAACTACAGCTAGAAATTACTGTAAAACAGGTTGGTTATAATCCGTGGGGTGAAAAGAATCAAAACTTCAAAACAAACTTTTGAGGTCACCTGACTGAAAGACAAACCAAAAAAATTTGAGAATATTACTTTTCAGAAGAAAAAAAAAACTCTAAAACATAATACTATCATATTATATTGGTTTGTCTTTCAGTCACATGACATTGTTTTCACGATTTTGGTTCTTTTTGCCTCACTAATTATAATCCCCCGATTTTACGGTACACGTAACTCACCCCTGTGCAAGGGTGCAAGGTCGATGACGCGGCTCTTGTTGTCTGTGTTGTCCTGGGTAACCACTTCCCCAAACTCCAGGTCTCCGAGGTGCAGGATCGCAGCCAGGATGCAGTACACTGTATCCACTTGCTCAGCCTGGAAACCGAGTAGCTGGAAGCCAGCCTTCAACTGCTGGAAGCGTACTACGTTCATCTGGAACAACACATGCAACAAACTGAAGGAAAAAATAAGAATTCACATATCTGACTATTGCATATTATTAATTCTACCTGTAGATGCTGCATACAGTCTTTTTCGGGGGCTGTTTTGGTGCGCACGGTTGTACGTTATTACCTGCGTTTTGCGAGTGGGCAAGCAGGGGGCTGCCTACTCGCGATGTTTACAGCGTGCACACACTGCTGAGTCTGCTGTGCACAAGCTTGATAAAATGCTGGCATTGTTTCCAGGCTGTGTGTGGCCGTTCTGTCCACAATGACCATACTTTTTAGGGGCAGAGTCAGGAATTTTGCATTTGCTGCACAAGTGCGAGTCTGAACAGCAAATGCATTTCGGGGCCCGGTTACACCTGACAGTCGTGTGACCATAATCGCCACAGTATTTACATTGTGGGACATCCTCAGGTTGAGATTTGTACTTCTCAACTGAGACTTGTGTCTAGTGCAGTCATTGAATGTAGAAAATATGTGTGTCTGTCAGCCTAACTACGACACAGAAAATACCAATACCAACATATATGATTGTGCCATCTGGGCTGGTTTGTTTTTTGTTAAATTTTTGTATGTCCAACATCTGGATTCCTGCCTCTTGCAACTCATTGACAATGTCATCTTCTGGACTGTAGCGGTCAAGGCCCTTAATGATGGCTTTGATGTTACATTTGTCTGGGTATGCAGGCATGTACAGGCTGAGTCTTCTAAAAGAGGCCCCATGGGTATCGATGCCATCCCGCAGCATATCCTCGCCTGTGCCTTTCACAACTTTTGGTATTGTCTGCACACTTGCCTCGAGGTCAATGGCGGCCACTTCCAGCACCTACTCTAGGTATTTTGTTGTCACACTGAACTGTATTCCTCATTCCCTCGCTCTGTTACACACATGTCCCACAGGGCCTCTTTTAAAGGACTCACCCTGTAGAAGGCAATTTCCTCAGCCTTCAACCAGGATATTACTTTGTTGTATGCTTCTCTGGATTCAAATGTAAGCTGGAGCTCCTTGCGGTGGGTAAGTGTATTATTGAACACAATATTCTGCTGTTCAAACGACTGAGCGACATGTTTTAACTGGTGTGTGTCTTTGATAAAGATCGGCACACTTTTGTACCACAGCTAATCTGTGCGCTGCATGTTGTTTGGTTTTTCATGCAGCAAGTTTGCAAACTTGTTTGCAGTGGGGATTGAGCTAGATATTTGCAGGGGCTTAGGCTTGCCAGCCTTTCTCCCCGTAACTACAATATAGTACTCATCTGGGAATGTTTTTGTTACTCTGCAGTCTTCCAAATCTGTGTCTGAGTCGGATTCACAGTGTCGTTTTAACAATGCAGACGCTACGTCCATCTTCTGTGTTGGTGTGTCAGCCATTGCTTGGAACAAGCACAGCAAAATAGAAAATACCTAAAAACGTACGACTACGCAACAAAATGAAATCAAGGTCCACCAGCTGATCATACTCCCTGGTACTAGATAGCCATGGTCAGGCTAGGCCAAAGAGGAGCTGCTCCCCAGGTGGTTCCTTGCGAGCTTAGAACCTGATCGCGGTACTGCGAAGGCATCCTCCCATGACAAGTCCCCTTCTTCCACTGCTGCCATTTCTGCCGGGTGCACTGCGTTATATTCCTCTTGGCTGGAGGGCTCCTGCGTGCTTAGTTCGCTTTCAGTAATCTTCAGCAGCCTCCCCTTCATGTTTGGGCTGGGCTTCTGCCATCTCTTGGCGGGGTGATGGTGGAGGGTTTTGAGTGTGGTTTAAGGCTGCATCTGCTGCTCGCTTAGAGGCAAACTCTTGCATGCCCGTGGCTGCATCTCAGCGGGATTAGAAGTTGCAGGGACGATGACGTGACTTCCTATCATTACGAGAGTGCTGGCCTTGGAGGGGGCCAGTCAGGGTTCGATTCCCTTGGTGTCACGTGGTACGCATGTGATTATGTGGAGTTAAATAATAATAGTAATGAGTGGAAAGTGTGATGCGTCAACCTTATATAAAAGCGAATTCCTTGTAATAGTGCTCTATGAAGCAGCAGTATGGCACAAAAAAGCACAATTAGTGCATACACAGCAACTGCTATTAAAGACTCAAAGAGCTGCGCTGCAAGCAATAACCAAAGCCTATCAAACTACATCCAATGAGGCCCCTCCAGGTGACTACTTGAGTAATCTAGATCTTTTAGTCGTGGAATGAGGGAAACTTATGCACGAAACTCAAGGAAGAAGTGCAACAAAGTAGATGAAGATTAAAGCTAGAAGAAAAACACTGCTTCTCTGGCAGGAGAGATAGGACAGTTCAGAGAAGGGAAAAGTTACATACAATATCTTTCCAGATATCACAACCAGGATAAACCACTAATGGATCATGACAGATTAACACCTGTCACAACTTCTGACATGTCACGGGAATTATAAAGCAAAACTTTATAGCTTCAGTTTGGTAGACTCTCCCTTCTACTGTATCTGTTAAGTGGAAGACATGGTAAAACATTTACATATAAAATGAATGCCCTAGAATGGAAGATCTTAGAATATAACTGTGTAGAGCTCTAGAAATAAAAGATGAAATAGATATGTGTGAAATTGTGTCTCATAAGAAAAAGGTAATAATAGACTTCTCCAGATAAATAAGTAAGAGGCTAGAGAGGTTTGAAGAGTGGATCAGAGAGAGAACCCTGATGAAGTAGCATAAAATTAAGATATATGGTAACGTTTTCCATAAAAGGCAACCATTACCGTCTTTGTTGACAAGAAAAGAGCTGTATAAGCCTCTGATAGTGGGAATGGGCCCATTTGCCCGGAAGTGACATGTATAAAATCACTATAACACCTTGTAGTGGGGGCGGACTTACTACACAGCTGGGTTAATTCCAATGCAAAAAAGATATAACTTGAATAAGAAAACATCAGAGCACAACTGAGATTTTTTTTTTGGGGGGGGTTTGTCACTCACTCTGAAGGAATTAGTAGGTTATTATCCAGACCCAGGCAACAAGCAAGGGTATGAGTAATAGATGAACAAAGAACAAAGGAAGAAACGAGGAACACAAAACTCGAATATGCAGATTCAAATGATGCAAATGGAAAACAAGATGGTAAAGACAATAATCTAGGGGAATTGGGATTGAAAAGGAGTCGACAGTCCCCTCTCCCCACAGCAGTCCCAACTTGCAAAAAATAAAAATATGACGCGTAATGCCTTGGCTGACTGGACGTTCACTACATCAAGGAGGTACTGGTTTTGTGGGGCGCTAGGTCAGGTGCACCCTCTGGCAGGGTTTACGGGCTATTACTTAGTCCCTATATGGTACTTGTGCATGTCCAGCACCATCTTGGCCTTCGAGGGAGGGGTCGTTTGACGCTGGCTAACAGCCAGCGGCGCTAAAGCTCATGACGGCGCTCACCACGCACGTGACATGTGTACATGCACGTTCACAAGGAGGCTCAAATTTGAACTTTCCTCAAACAGAATATTATTTGCAATGTAAAATGTGTCTTCTTTATTTTTCAGGGTCTAAAATGTCTTAAAGTGTTCTAAAATGTATGTTCGTCAATATTGGAAAATAATTGGTTATAAATTCAAACCATGCGCTGTGCAGAGATTAAGAACAGTTCTACTCTGGCCAGAATGCCGTAGTAAAAGACATTCAAAAAAGATTAGAAATTACAAAGTAATATGTATAATGTAAATTCATATATTAATTTCCAAAGTGCCTTTTATTTTTCAATAATAAAATATTTTACTCAGCGTGCATAGCACTTCCGCGAATGTGAACCCTGTAGGCAGCCATGGTAGGTCCATGCGACGCTTGTATCTGGGCAGTCTGTCTAGAAAAGCTAGTGAGGTAAGACACTGTAATGTACGCACTACAACTTTTCAGCACTGATGTAGATTTCCATAGCACTTTTAGTATACCGGTTAACCTTTGCTTTCCGTACATTTTGCCAGACATTCCTCAGCATTATGCTTCCGCTTAAATAATAATTTGTGCCCTTGCGGCTTTTTCAAAACTTAATTGAGGAGAAGGAGGAGAAAGATGTTAAGAGGTTATACGACCTGCAAAACTTGAATAAGGCACCATCTGCTACTGCTAAAGGCGTTCCATTGTAATTTCTGTATTATTGCAGCGTGCAATTTTAAGGGCTTTAATTTCATGTATGTATTTAAGGGTATTTTTCATGTTTGATCATTTTACGGCCGCATCACATATGACCACGCAGTCAGATATCGCCAAGTACGTATCTGCACCATCAATGCATTTTAAGGGCATATTTGTATAAAATCATGTGTGCCATAATTTTATTCAGTGTTTCATGTAATTTTCACGTAAATTGATGCTTTTTGTGTATGACCAGGCGGTCACTTTCATGTTTGCTTTTCCGCCATCGGGCACGCTACAAGCCTGTAAATGCTTTAGTCATAAAGGGAATAATTTTCCCAACAGAAATAACAATTTGTCTGAATTTAATTTGCAGTCTCTACAAAGAAATATTGCAATTTCACCTGCACCACATGGTCCGTTACGAACTTTATCCAGCTGCATCCGTGCCATCTAAACTTGCTTACACGCATGTGCGTGTTTATTGTCACTACTCATCTCATGCCCCATCATGTTCCGTTGATATTTATGTAATTTTGTAATTTGTGTATGGTGATATTATTTCTGTCCTAGCTGGCTATGTGTATAGACCATCACCCCACTAATAACGTGCTGGAGGGAGCCCAGACGAGTCTGTGCTAGCGATGCCAAATAATCACAAGTGTTTATATATCATGTGTTGATTTATCTTGTAATTCTCCATATTTTATCTTCAGGAAAAAATCATCAGTCCACCCTAGCGGCTGTCGATACCCTTTCCTTGTAATGATTGTGTTTTCAAGCATTACGGTGAAGTCATTCATACACTCGTGCGCTAGAGTTTGCGGACTTGGGAGCACCTAAACGGAGTTAGCTAGACACGACCGAGTTTCATCATTAAATTGTTTGGCACGTCATTTGTACGAATAGTATCAATAAAAGCAAGTGTGAGACAGACACACAGAACCCACAGCATCCCTGAGAACCCTGAGTCTCAACAGAGCGGTGATTGGGAAGCAGCGCTGGCGTCTATATCATCAGTAAGTAATTTGTATCATCGTTCGTCTCGTGTCTCACCCGACGGCATCAAACACAATACTAAAGGTGAATCACAAAAAAAATCCACAAACATTTTCCAAGACCCAGCCTCAGCAGTTATTGCAAAAAAATTTTGAAAACAAGCAAAGGTCAGTCGAGAAGAGAAGGAAAAGAAAACAAATCAAACTGAAAAATGTGGAAAGAAGACGCTTGATTATGTCTGGTCCAGATTCTCACTATGGTAACGTCAATGCAGTTAGTAAAATGAGCAAAGCGGAATTTGAAATGAAGAAGGAAAAGTTCAAAGATCAGCTTCGGCTTACTAAATATAAAAGGAATCACCTTCAGAAAAAGATCATTTCTAAATAAAATTCATATCTGTGGATGGCTGAACAATCCAAGAGGTTATCAGCGTCACATTTCGAAAAAATCTCCAAAATGAAATTGCCTACACCCAGGGCCAAAATTGTCATATCCATAATATATAGAAGTTTTCAGAGGAACAAGGGAACTAGATATGGTTTAAAAAAACCCATTGCCATTGAAAAGCTAAACAAGGAATTTGGAAAATGTATTAAACCTGCAGGACTATTTGTCGATAAGGGCATGCCATGGTTGGCAACTACGCCAGATGGACTTATTGATCATGATTCAATTATCGAAGTGAAGTGCCCTTTTGCTTCTGCTCAACTTATTCCTGAAAGTGCCATACGACAAAACAAAATAAAATTTTGTTTAATTGAAAATGGACAACTTCATTTGAAAGAAATTGACTCATACATGTTCCAAGTACAGGGTCAGCTACAAATAGCAAATAAGAAAACATGTTACTTTGTTGTGTGGACTCCTTTGCGTATGCTTTTTGAAATAATTGAGCGCAGTACAAAATTTTGGAAGGAAAAGATGGCCGATAAGTTATGATATTTATATGCATCACATACTTCCAGAATTGGTAGACCCACAGCATCCACAGGGTTTGCTACATTAATTTCAGTGAGCATACAAATTCAACACATCTCATAATAGGATTTCCTGGGACTACCAACCAAACTTCGCTATTGACAAAATTACCTTCTGCCACTCTAAATTGTACAAGATAACATCAAATGTTGCTATTAAATAGTCTGGCGAAGCAATTAACAAACAATATACTGGAAATGCAGTTCTCTCTTGTTGTAACACTACACAGTTGCAAATCTAATCATACACAGCATCACAACAGACAATCCCATTGGTGTAACTGACACTTTTAAAACAATTTAGGAGGGTTCTAGGCACAGAAATTTCATTACTTCAATGATGATACTGACGCTATTGGGTGAGACACGAGACGAACGATGACACGAACACTTACTGGTAATTTGAGCACCAGCGGTGCTTTCCCAATCACCACACTATTCAGACTCAGGGTTCTCAGGGATTTTGTGAGTTCAGTGTGTCCATCTCACCCATGCGTACTTACAAACACGTAGGCAATACTAAACTTTGAATAAACATCACTGAAATAAACAATAGATAAAACATATGTGGCTAGGACACTGTCACTACTGAATAAAAAATTGAGTTCACTGTAGACTTGTTTTTATTGATATTATTCATACACATCAACATGCCAATGAAATGGTTATCTCGGTCATGACTAGCCAATTCCACATGGGTGTTCCCCAGCCCATAATTAATCTAGCGCATGCCTAAATGAATGATCTCACCGAGGTGCGTGAAAGCACAGCCTTCACAAGGGAAGAGGGCCGACAGCCACTAGGGTGGACTGACAGTTTTTCCCTGAAGACAGGACACGGTGAATTACAAATGAAAACCCTTAATACACATCAACACGTGTGATTACTCGGTATCACTAACCCAAAACTCCTCGGGGCTCGCCCTCCAGCATGTGGGTAGTGTGGTGAATGCCTATACATGGAGCTGGCTAGGACGGGATTAATTGCACCATACACTAATTACACAATTACATAGACCCTTGAATGATACATAAAATAAGATGGGACACAGGATGAATATTCACAATAAACACACACATGTGTGAAAACAAGCTTAGGTGGCGCAGATGCCCCTGGATGAAGTTCGTAGCGGACCACATGGTGCAAGTGAAATTGCAATATTTCTGCGTGGAAACTGCAAATTAAATTCAGATAAAATATTATTCCTGCTGAGAAAATGATTCTCTTTAAGATTAAAGTGGTTACAGGTTTGTATCATGCCTGATGGTGCTAAAATCAAACATTAACGTGACTGCGTGGTCAAGTACAAAAAGCATCAATTTACGTGAAAAATACATTGAACCCTGAATAAAATTGACATAGAACCTTGAAATAAATTATTGCACAAACTATGTTACACAAATAAACTCTTAAAATGCAATGATGGTGTATATAAAGACTTGGCTTCAGTCGGCCATGTGGTTATATGTGATGTTGCCATAAAATATTCAAACACGAAAATTACCCTGAAATACATACATAAAATAAAGCTCTTAAAATTGCATGTAGCAATTATGCAGAAGTTACAATGAAATGTCGTAAACATATGCAGATGGCGTCTGATTCAAAATGTGCATGTCGTGTAACATCTCCGACATCTTTCTCCTCCTTCTCCTCTATTAAGTTAAAAATGCCACAAGGGCGTAAGACTTAATAAAGCGGGAGAATAATGCTGTGGAAAATGTCCGGCAAAAGCGTATGCAAGAAAAGATTAACCGGTAAACTAAATTGACTATGGAAAACCAAATCAGTGAACAAAAGTTGTAGTGCGTATGTGACAGTGTCTTACCTCACCAGCTCTCCTCGACAGACTGTCCAGATACAAGCGTCACATGGACCTATCATGGGAGCCTACGGGGTTCACATAAGCGGAAGTGCTATGCACGCCAAGTGAAATATTTTATATTGAAATAAAATAGCACAAATTAAATTAGGTATTGTTTTACATTTCTATAATTTTCTTACGAATTCCAATGTTATTTTAGTCTCTCTTTGTGATGGCATTCATTCCAGAATATTAAGTGTTCTTAATCTCGGTGCCGCAGGCACTTTGAATTTTCATAACCAAACAATTAAAATTAGTACAAGCACTTTAAAACATTTTATGACATATTTAACACTGTAAAGACAATATAACACATTTTACACTGAAAATAACATTTATGTGAAAGTTCAAAATTATCGGCCTCTTTGCGCACGTGCAGAACACGTGACACGTGAGCGCCGTCATGGGCTCTAGCGCCGCTGGCTGTTAGCCGGCATCAATACATTTATCAATATAGCTAGTGGATGAAAGTGCAGATAGTAATATAGGCCAATAAAAGTTTGATTTGTACTAATTTATGTTCGTCTTAGGGAATGTAAATATTTGAAAATATTGTAAATTATTTTATTTTATTTTGTGTGAATTTTGTAATTACACAGGCCTTGATCCTATATGTTCCATAATAATATGATTTACCGAGTGACCAATTTTTTAAATTTGCAATGGTGGGAATACGCTTAGGATTTTTAGGATTGTACTTTGTAACCGTGATATTATAAGGGTTTTGTGTTTCATTTTTGTTAAAGATTTTATTTAAGTAGCTCGTTATTATACCTGGTTATTTGAAAAAAGAAAAAAAAGTATTATTAAAACAGCATCTTGACTTTTGCTGGTTTTTTTCCTAGTAAATACATTAAATTGCTAAGTATGAAATAAACTAACAGTTCCTTAAAAACACTATATTAATAGTTTTTTAATTTCTAGAGCTATCCAATGACCAGAATAAGTCAATTTTAATATGAATAATGCAATGTGAATACCATAAGTAAAAACAAACTACTGTTTGGTTTATTCAAAACAGCTGGTGTCACGTAATGGATGTGACATACTATGTATTGCAGATACAATTTTGGAAAGTATTTACTTATAATATTGAAA
Source organism: Dryococelus australis (assembly GCA_029891345.1). Taxonomy (NCBI): domain Eukaryota; kingdom Metazoa; phylum Arthropoda; class Insecta; order Phasmatodea; family Phasmatidae; genus Dryococelus; species Dryococelus australis. The sequence goes on along the minus strand of CM057002.1, from coordinate 72,164,122 downwards.
TGTTTAAACATACGTGATATAATAAAATTTAAAGGTTAAGTTAAAAACTCTATTCAAACTCAAATATAAATTGACTTTCATTCTATATTTACAGTAAAACTCTGTTAAGAAGTTTTTGAAGGGAGTGAAAAAATAATACTTCTTAACCAGGAAAACTTCTTAAAAAGGTCAAATTGCACATGTGGATATAGACAAGGTCCAACATTATTTAACTTATTAAGCAGGAAAACTTCTTAAGTGGGAACTTCTTAACAGGATTTCACTGTATTTACATTGATTTTTACTATATTTATTTTATCTAACCTAGCATGTAACACATTGCACTGGTTTATTTATTTAGTCAAACCTATAATGCCTTTACTCTGCTGTTTTTCTGGGCCTACTCATCTTAGATAGTAAATCTTCTTGATCACATACAGAAAAGTTTTTGGTTTCTGTATGGATTCGGAAATTTTTGCGCTGCAGAGTTCTGCCTCGCCACATTGGCTACAGTCGCCTCGCCAACAGCGAGCATAGCATTAAAAGCAGAGACATACACAAATACTATCCACGGTAACTGTTGGGAGGAATCAGACATTGCCTTTTAGTATGGAACAATCATGGCATTTGTATGGAGTAATCTTAAAAAAATCATAGAAAACTGAAATCAGAATGACCAAATTAGGTTTTGAAGCTGGTTTCTTCTGAATGAGAGTTCGGTGTTTCACCTCTGCGTGACCTCGCTTGGACAAAGAAAGGAATATTTACCAAATCAAATTGTTCCTTGCTGCTTCGGTAACAAAGAACTTGAATCTGCCACGGAATACTTTTGTGTAGTATAATAAAACGGCGGTTTCTCTCAGTCTGAATTTTAATCTGTCACTGAAGTTGGTAGGCCGTAAATTTAAGTTAAACATAATTTCTAACTGCAGCTACTCTCATCGTGAATTCAATTTTAGCTTTTGTAATTTGACGCCGGCTAACAGCCAGCGGCGCTAGAGCCCATGACGGCGCTCACGTGTCACGTGTCCCGCACGTGCGCAAAGAGGCCGACAATTTTGAACTTTCCTATAAATGTTAATTTCTGCGTAAAATGTGTTATATTGTCTTTACAGTGTTTAATATGTCTAAAAAAGTTTTAAAGTGCTTGCACTAATTTTAATTGTTTGGTTATGAATATTCAAAGTGCCTGTGGCGCCAAAATTAAGAAAACTTAATATTCTGGCATGAACGCCATCACAAAGAGACATTAAAATAATATTGAAATGTGTAACAAAATTATAGAAATGTAAAACAATGTTTAATTTAATTTGTGCCATTTTATTTTCACTTTAAAATATTTCACTCGGCGTGCATAGCACTTCCGTTTATGTGAACCCCGTAGGCGGCCATGATAGGTCCATGCGACACTTGTATCTGGACACTCTGTCGAAGAGAGCTGGTGAGATAAGACACTGTCACATGCGCACTACAACTTTTGTTCACTGATGTAGATTTCCATAGTCCATGTAGTTTACCGGTTTAATCTTTGCTTGCGTACGTTTTTGCCAGACATTTTCCCCAGCATTATGCTCCCGCTTTACTAATTTCTTACGCCCTTGTGGCATTTTTTTAACTTAATAGAGGAGAAGGAGGAGAAAGATGTCTTAGAGTTCACGCGACACGTGCATTTTGAATCAGATGCCATCTGCCTATGTTTATGGCATTTCATTGTAACTTCTGCATAATTGCTACACACAATTTTAAGGGCTTTATTTTACTGTAAATATTTAAGGGTAATTTTCGTGTTTGAATATTTTACGCCAACATCACGCATAACCACGTGGCCGACTGAAGCCAAGTCTTTGTATACGCCATCATTGCTTTTTAAGAGCTTATTTATATAATATTGTATGTGCAGTCATTTATTTCAAGGTTCTATGTATTTTTCATTCAGGGTCTAATGTATTTTTCACGTAAATTGATACTTTTTGTACTTGACCACGCAGTCACAGTAATATTTGATTTTACCGCCATCAGGCATGTTAGAAGCCTTTAACAATGCTAATCGTAAAGAGAACCATTTGCCAAACACGAATATTATTTTATCTGAATTTAGTTTGCCGTTTCCACGCAGAAATATTGTAATTTCACCTGCACCATGTGGTCTGCTACGAACTTCATCCAGCAGCATCCGTTCCACCTAAGCTTGTTTTCACATATGTGTGTGTGTATATTGTGAATATTCATCTCATGTCCCATCTTATTTCATGTCTCATTCAAGGGTCTATGTTATTGTGTAATTAGTGTACGGTGCAATTACTCCCGTCCTAGCCGGTTCTCTGTGTATAGGCCGTCAACACACTAACCATGTGCTGGAGGGTGAGCCCTGATGAGTTTGCGTTAGTGATGCCGAGTAATCACTCGTGTTAATACGTATTAAGAGTATTCATTTGTAATTCACTGTGTCCTGTCTTCAGGGAAAAACTGTCAGTCCACCCTAGCGGCTATCGGCCCTCTTCCTTTGTGAAGGGTGTGCTGTCACGCACCTTGTTGAGATCATCCGTTTAGAAGTGCGCTAGATTAATTACGAGTTGGGGAGCACCCAAGCAGAAATGGCTAGTCATGACTGAGATAACTATTTCATTGGCACGTTGATGTGTATAAACAATATCAATAAAAACAAGTCTACAGTGAACTCAATTTTTTATTCAGTAGTGACAGTGTCCTAGCCACATATGTTTATCAATTGTTTATTTCAGTGGTTTTATTAAAAATCTAGTATTGCCAACGTGTTTTGTAAGTACGCACGGGTGAGATGGACTCTCAAAACGCAACGATGGCTTATACAAATACTTGGTGTCTGTCAGCCATGTGGTTATATGTGATGTTACTGTAAAATATTCAAACACGAAAATTACCCACAAATACATACATGAAAACAAAGCCCTTGGAATTGCACGTAGCAATAATGCAGAAGTTACAATGAAACACCATAAACATAGTCAGATGACGCCTGATTCAAGTTGTATGGGTCGCGTGACTTCTCCAGCATCATTCACCTCCTTCTCCTCGATGAAGTTAAAAATGCCACATGGGCACAAGAACTTAATAAAGTGCAAGTATAATTCTGGGGAAAATGTCTGGCTAAAACGTACGTAAGCAAAGGTTAATCGGTAAACTAAATTGACTATGGAAACCTAAATCAGTGAACAAAAGTTGTAGTGCGTACGTGACAGTGTCTTACCTCGCCAGCTCTCCTCGACAGACTGTCCTGAGACAAGCGTCGCACAGATCTACCATGGCCGCCTACGGGGTTCACATAAGCAGAAGTGCTATGCAAGCCGAGTCAAATATTTTATTATTGAAAATAAAATCGTCCAAAATTAAATTTATTATTACTTTACAGTTCTATAATTTTCTCATGAATCTCAATATTATTTTAGTGTCTCTTTATGATGGCGTTCATGCCGGAATATTTAGTGTTCTTAATCTCGGTACTACAGGCACTTTGAACTTTATAACCAGACAAGTTTGAAATAGTAACAAACACTTGAACACATGTTAAGACATATTAAACCCTGCAAATACAATAGAACACATTTTACACTGAAAAATTACATTTATATGAAAGTTCAAAATTATTGGCCTCTTTGCGCACATGCGGTACTCGTGACACGTGCGTAGTGAGCGCCGTCATAGGCTCTAGCACCGCTGGCTGTCAGCCGGCATTAATATTTTTATTGCATGTATTTTATATGCTTGGTTAATGTGTAATGTTACGAAATGAAGAAATGTGAGTATTATTTCCTTTTTATAAAAGTTTTTAAAAATTCACATGCATTATACTAAAGTTCCATCTGTAGACATCATATTTCAGGTTACCAGCTAGCATATATAAGTAACATCCTTTACTTTTGAACATAAATTGTTCTGAAGATCGAAGTATTCAATAGTCCATATCCAGAGGACTATTAGGAAAGACATCCAATCCAGATGACTATTAGGAATGACTTCCAATCCAAAAGACTATTAAGAAAGACTTCCAATCCAGAGGACTATTAGGAAAGACTTCCAATCCAGAAGACTGTTAGGAAAGACTTCCAATCCAGAGGACTATTAGGAATGTCTTCCAATCCATAGGACTATTAGGAAAGACTTCAAATCCAGAGGACTGTTAGGAAAGACTTCCAAGTAAACATAAGTAATTAAGGAAATAAGTCTCTGGATAATGGCAATGTTTGCAAATGACATGTTGTGCAAACAGTAAATGGGTACTTTAAAGAAAAGTCGAAATTTTTAATTTGGCTAGGTAAGGTGAATATAGTGCGAAATCGGAAGTAATCTGTAACTTGCAGGAATAAAAAATTCAATCAGTATGAGTGATCCACAGAAAAATTATATAGAGTGGAAAACCATTTACCTTTAATGCCTAATAGGTATTTAACAGAATTAGGAATAAATTTAATCTACAAAATTAAATTAGTGTGTTAAAAATAGGAATACTGTATAACTGAACTTTAGCAAGAGTTTATACTAGTCACAGACCTAGGTAGTTACAACATTTTCTATGTTCTACATGGAGACAACAGCACTGCAAACCTGCCTATAACCAACATTGCAGCACAGAATATCTAAGAACATAGAAGAGAAATGGACTCGTGTTACATGGATTCCAGAACCACTTTCCACCAAAATGGCCAAACTTGCCAAGAATGTCGGAACAACATTCTCCAATCAGCGCCTGAAGATGGACGTACCAGAAGGCAACCGAACCAATACGGAAACTTTCCTAGCACGCGTTAGGCAGTCAGACCCCAGACACGGTTCCAGAGCTCTGGGCAGCCGATGAGAGAACGAATTCACTTTTGTCAAAGGGACCATTATGTCATTTCACTTCTATGTACTTATGTATTGTGTTTTTGCAGTGTGTTATAAATAACTTTCTTCCACAAAACTAGTCAGTATGTAATCAATATAAAAGAATACACACTTCAGAGCGTGTTTGAACGGCAGATTCTTTATATTACTTTTACTGCAAATGTAATTTTGGATCTCCTCAAAATGGCTTTGAAAAACCTGTATGATATGTGAATTACTAATAACAAAATTCCTGCGAAACCACAATTAGGGTAGTGATGTTTCAAATTTCAAGTAAAGAAAATTAATATTGAATTACAGGCAGAAAAGTTTATTTATATATAGTGAAAATTTTCAGTCTTCAGAATAAATAGTTAGGCTTACAGAAAGATGTGAGTTTACTTTAGAAGTTTTTACGGTCGAGGAGACACAAGTTTGTTTCTACTGCGCCTTCGCTTCCTTCCACGATTACCTCTAACAAACAAACAAACTTTACCTCTTTATATAATAGTATAGATAACAACTGAAAAATAAAAATGGGTTTGGCTCTAAACTCAGGTGAAGGCATCGTGAAGAAAATAGTAAGTATATATGCAATTGTCATGAGTATGACCTGAATTTAAGAAGCCACTACAAATATTAAACATTAAATTTCCTAAAGAGGATGTGTTCTTAAGGAATCTATATAAAGAACGCAAGCAGCACCTGAAGGGGGCTCAAGAATGTTGTGGCTGTTACCAAGAGGGAACATCGTCACTGGAAGGAGACCAAGGAAGACCTTGAGGAAAGGTTACCAAGGTACGGTATGTGGTTGACGGTTTTGGCAAGACCCTCTGGTGGACTCGGTGTCCGGAAGGCCTCTTGGGGCTGGAGGTCGCCGAAGAGGTGGAAGACCCTCTGGACTGCTGGCAGGATCTCCAAAGCTGCTGATGGACGTCAAAAGTCAAGGACATTCTGGAGACTTGGTAGTAACCGACGCTGCACGATGAGTTCTAGATGCTAGTGCACCCTGTTAGACTATCTCAGGGCTGTTACAGCGGGAGAAAGGGAGTTAGGACTTACCCTTGATGAGCTGACACCTCACAGTGGCCATTACGGTGGTGGAGGTGCAGCAGACTGCCCTGAGACCACGTCCTGGATGTCATTTTATAGTCATCTCTCCAGCTTGGTGGCACTCAGTAGGATGAGGGGAAAGCTGGCTCCACCCTCTGGGAGTTGGACTTGTAATGTCATGCACGGCCAACTGGATACTCTTATCTGTGCGGTGCTCACCGCGTGACTGGAAGGTGATATATCTTGCCAACCCATGCATCCTGGCAGCTGTGACTGCTCCAACGGGTGGCGCATTGCTCTCCAGCGGCGGGATTGTCAGATACTACTGCCATTCTGGAGTAGCGGGCAATTCAAACTATAGCGGAGGGGTGACACTTGTATTGGCTTCTTGGCATGTTGCTGTACTAATTAAGATCACGTGTTAGAGTCTTAATAAGGGAGCTGTTCCAAGGTGCTCTTGCAGACACGTGTCCCGCCTCCCTTTTCTTAATTTAGTAGTTAGTTATGACTGGCCCATAAGGAGTACTAGTGCTGTCCAAGATGGGATGCAGTCGCAAGTAGAGTATGCTTCCAGAAAGCGCAGAAAGCGTCACATGTCAGTTCAAAGAGAGTTTAACAGACGTGCGGCACGAGACCCCGCACTAGCCGATGCTGTCAAACACAAGTTTCTGAGGAGGCTGTAAAATATTTAAGTAGAAAGTTATGCTAGAGGGGCCGTGGATCTACTCTGGAAGGGAGGCATACTCAGGGATGCACACAATGAAGTAAGAGAAAATATTCCAGATAGTTAAAAGTCTATTGCAGTTAAAAAGATCAGTACAAACAAGGCTTAACCCCCAAGCTGCGCATGACGTGACTTGCTCTTAAGCCCGCTGGTTTTAGACTAAAGAAAAGATGGTGCGGCATCTATACCGGAAGTTGCCCGCTGCCTGCCAAAACAGAATATCCCTCGATTAAACTTGGGGTGGATGAAATTAACTCTTAATTTAAAATTGCACTAATAAAAAGGTTGATTGCTGTTCATTTTGTCCTTTTATTCTAAAATGCAGGATGCACTTGTTAGTTTTACATAAAATAAATGAATTGATTTAATCCAAGTGATCACATGGTCGGCACTTTGCATCGTTAGTGTTACGTGGCCAGTGCAGGCATTGTGCTACATTCATATGTAGAACAATAAATAATTACTGTGTTAATTATCCACTAAGGTTTATGGTGATTTGTGCACATTTTAATAACTTAAGGCTTGTGGCATTAAAAGTATTGCACTGATTCACTTGGTCGAGTTTAGGTACATGGCCTCCGGTCATTCGGCTTGCGGCTGGCACTCCAGTTGTGCAGTTCCTACCTACTTCGACAGATGGTGTGCGTGGGTCAACAAGGGCTCTGAGGGAAGCCAAGAATGGCATCATGCCGCAGTATATAACAAATAAAAATAAAAGGCTTTTCTTAAAATTTAATTTTCACAAAACGATTGAAATAATAGAAGATTGTATAAGAAATTGTACCATTGAAAACTACCTGGAATTACAAATTTAGATTGTTACATTCTACTTGACACAGTCTAAGTGATGAAAAAATTTTCAGATCTGGATATTTTCCTCACATTTACAAAAATTTCACATAAAAAGAACCATCTTAAGCAATTTATTTTTATATAAAAGAAAGATTTTCTGCAGATTTTATGATGAAAACTTTCCAGCAGCCAGGAAATAATGACAATAAAATCTTTGGAAATAAAATGTACTGTACTGGAAAAAAATACCTGCTTTGTTTTGATATCTTGTACATCACTTCCAAGGTAGCGATGTCGTAACCTTAATACTGGGTCCAAGTGGAACTCTGACAAACGTCCCTCATTGTCAAGGCCATCATATAAATAGTAAAAAATGTGAAAGTTGCGTTCACACCTGCAAAATATAAAGAGAAGTTTATCTACCTTACATTGAAATACAGTAATTACAAGACTACATATTAATTTTGTTTTGCTACAATAAAGATATCTCATGAAAACTGGATGAATTTTGCACATAGTATCTCCATGGATGATGTTCATATTTATTAAAATGGAAGTCGTAACTGCGTAATACATTTAACGTGTGTGTGAAAGAGAGAGGAATGGTAAATTTGGATGCTGCATTTGGTATTTTGACAATGAAAGAGTGATTATCCAAGACTGGTTATAATTATGATATTATGATATTAGCTAGAATATAAAATATTCCATAATATTAATTCAGTTACACATCTTTACCTTTGCCTATTAAACCCACTCCATGTGACTGTCATAGCAATTTATGAATATGTAGTTTCAAAAATGTACTAGTTACATATTTTATGGGCATGTGCCCTGTGAAAATTTGTTAATTTAAAACTAAACATGCATGACTTCACTTTCACGAGCTATATAATTGTATTAAATTATAAAGCAAAAATAAACTGTAAGTAGCATCCTGAAAACTGACATTGCAATAATTACTTGCACAATAAACCACTGTCTCTTAAGTATGAACTACGTATCATGACATACGCACATTTTTTTCTGTGAATTTAAAACTTGGGTTAACATTTATGTGTGATTCAATGATTGACTCAGAGATTAGCATGAAGTCCAAGATAAAATTTTGGGGGTAAATCTTTTTGTCTAAGATTTCTGTGTACTGTGCTCTTCAAACTTTTAACAGTCTCAAAAATACAGGACCAATATTAGTACGTCCAATGCAGACGATGTTGAGTTATGGGTCTGAAATAAATGTAAAGGGCAATTACATAAATAATGAGCATCAAACAATTTCCAGCTGTACACTGGTATCCACAGTGTCAGTCACTCTGGAATGGGCTGATAACACTATCAAATCTAATGTGAATAGTACCATTGAATGAGTAAGATGGCACAGTGGTACTGCACTGGATTCACACTGAGGAGGACTTGAGTTCAATTATCAGTCCTGCCATCCCACTTTTAATTTTCCATGATTTTCCATTATCACCACCAGCAAATGTTAAGATGGCCCTTACTATATAGACCATGGCTGATTCCTCCCTACTTATGAACATTTGAGCAACTGGTTCTACCTCTGATGACTGCATCATTGACCACTGAAAGGGTGTGTGACATTAACCCATTCAGTCATTGTGCCTACAATTGTGAACATGTTGCACATGTCGGATATTTATGATCAATATTGTACACAGCAAGGAATCGGTACCCTGCTTTGAAAGTCTTCCCGAAAGGTAATCTGATTCGTTAGGGTCACCACACCTCTTTTATGAATGGCTGATGGTGACGTTTTTGAGCACACAGCCTGCTGTTCACTGGTTGCAACAAGTAAACTAGACAAGAGTACAGGGCACATCAAAATTTTACATGACTGCACTACTTTGGATCTTAAATTAATGCGTGACCAAATGCGTTATTAACTCCAACAACATAAATTGAATTCTAGAGAGTTTTTGAAAGCCAACAAAGAAAAACTAAACAAAGGTAATTACATAACAGTTTTCACAGACACACACTTTAGGCTAATTGGGATTCCTACCATCTTTTTTTTTTTTTTTTCATTACTACATAATTAACTACATCACACATATAAACAAACCTTTGGTATCAAGATGTGCACTACACCCAAATATTCACTCTTATAGCTAGTTAAAACAATTCTGTAAGATTGCCCTTCGTTTTCTTTATTGGCTTCCATAAAATTGTAACACATGATTTACCTCTATAGTCTTAATTTGACCCCCTTGTGAAAAAATAAGCACACTGAAACAACTGTCTCTGTAAGGCAAAAATCATAGCATAATACATAAATGTAACACTTAAGAACAGTGCTCTGATATGAAAAATAAATTCTATTTTAGACAATGAATCCTTTACCACCATGTAACCAAGAGTGAAAGCACCAACCATGTAGTTAAAAACATGTGCATGTTGTAAAAGGCTTACTCTGCTTGCTGAGACACCCTCGACTGCTCCAGCAGGTACACTGAAACCCTGGCTCCCGTCACTTTGCCGCCTTTCGTCATCGTCAGGTCCAGGAACTTTCCAAAACGAGACGAGTTGGCATTTATCCCAGTCATCGCATTGCCAAATGCCTCCATGATTGGGTTCACATGCAGTATGCGCTCCTCCAGATTGCGGTTAGGTGCCTGTTGAATGTAGTAATTACATGTAAGCCCTCATGCAAAGTATTCCTAACAATAGAGAGTGAAATTACCTGATAATACAGCAGTCTTGAGTTTGGTATAATTATTTCTGTAAAACAGAAAATAAAATGAGTTTCCTGTACTAATTTTTTTTTGTTTAGTTATAAAAAGATAGCTAAGTCAAATTTTGGGTTTTCTTCACATGGTTTTGCACAAAAAGGCTACAACTAATGTAATTTTCAAAGTATAGTGGGCTACAAACTCCTCGGGTAACAACATGGTGGTAGGTAGGTGGGTGGGTAGGGAGGTAGGTGGGTAGGTGGGTAGGGAGGTAGGTAGGTAGGTGGGTAGAACTTCTCACTGACAGTGAGGTAATTAGAGATGGAGCAAGTTGCTCAGAAGCAGGACCAGGGAAGGAATCTGCGATGACCGGTAGTGAGGAACCACTCCAGCATTCATCTGGAATGATTTCGGGAAACCATGGAAAATCAAACATCAGAATGGCTGGATTGGAATTCGAACCTGGGTCTTCCCAAATACGAGTCACCTCGCTCGGTAACATGGTGATTAGAAATGTTAAGCTATCCTAAGTAGGAGTTAACGTCCAAATAAGCCCTCACTCTTTACATTTTCTTAGGCTTCTGAATACACTGCTCCCTTTTATGCCTGTGTATAATCACCATTCCTATCCGGGCCTAGGCATGGCCTACCCCTACAGCCCTTCAAGCTTTTAGCACACACTGGGATTTCAAACAAGGCACACATGCTCCTCTCACCAGAGACTTGGATAGTAGCTAGTAGTATTGCTTCTCTAGGTTCTCCAAGGAGAGGCTAAAGTGTTGCTTTTCCCTTCCCAAGAGTTTCAATCAGGTTCCACATGGGAAACGTTCCCTGCCTCAGCTGAGTGTGTGCAAACCAGCTGGTAGCACTACGTCTCATGGGCACCACTGAGTCTTTGAATGAGAATCACCACTGTCCACTTCCCAGAGGCTTGGCTTCTAGCTGGTGATGCTGCTTCTCTTTGTCCTCCGATAAGTCACCTTCCCCTGGAGCATGGTCTGTATCTCACGCAATAACTAGACGCGTGCCCTACCTCGTGAGGTAGTGGTTAGGCCGCTGACCACCCTCTTGGAACGTCAAGTAAGCCTACAGGGGCGTATTATGACTAACTTTCTGGGCCCGGCAGGTTGTGGAAGGGTTATTTATCTAAATGGGCCGCTTGGTGGTAGGGTACCATTGGGTTCCATGGGAGTCAAACCCCAGAGTGAGGCGGATGGAGGTGGAATCCCTCCCAGGGAGTTCCATCCCCCTCACTATAAGGGTCGCCAACAAGCGGAATGCCAGCTATCCCAGGGGTATGACGTGACAATGCAATTACGCGATTGTGGCGGTGGAGGCGTATGATCTGGCTGGGGAGATTTTAACAGGTCGGGTGGGTCGACATGCGGAAATGAAATCTAAGGAGGGTGGTGCCCCACGTGACATGGGGACTGCCTTTGACGGGAGTCAAACTCATACTGTCTTCCCTGACACCAGCTTTAGGACATAAAAGTTTGGAAGCTCTGTATCTGCTGGGTGTTCAACCCGGATGAGCTTGCCCGAGGTGAGCTTGACAATGCTAGACGTCTTAGGAGCCTGGCTAGGCACGGTGCCCAGAGGAGTAGCATTTATTATAGGCTGCGACTGCTCTACTAGGGCTATGTAATCTCCTGTAGGGTACCTGGGCCAACAGCTACCTAAATGGTGATCCAACGGGGATACGTGATCAAGGGGAACGTATGGCGAGGTTGATCGTGGGACGTCTTCATTACTCTGTGGCAGGGGTTCAACCTCTGACGTAGTACTTACAGTGACGTCAACTACTTCGGCTCTCGCTAGGGCGCGGTGTTCCTTACACCGTTGCCTACTCTGCCTATTATACATCACATCCCTCGTCAATACACACTATCTCTCCAATGAGAGTTAATTACCTGGTACAAGAATTAACAACAAACTCTAATGAATTAGGTGACTAACTAAAAATTACTATACACTGACAAATTAGATCAACATGGAGTTTATCACGTGATATAATGAAACTGGAAAGTCCTGGCTAATAGTACAAATTAGAGAGGGTAATAATTAACTGACTGGCTAAACAATTCTAATGATTACACAATTTCATGAATGGGCGAAGGTGAGCCTGGAGAAGTTAATTATTTAAAATTTCCAAAATCTTATTCCTACAAAAATCTACGGTAGTTCAGATGCATGTTTACAGCATACAGAAATTTATCGGGAGTTAATCAGGAGGTAAACTAAAACGCGCCGGCTAGTTACCATGTAGTCATGGAAGTTGACTTGGGTAAAGGGTACCATGGTCGTGGAGTAGGTTTACCTTGGCGAAGGAGTGGCTGTCCTCACGTTCAGCAGGTGTGGTTGAGGAGAGCCGTTTGCAAGCTGTTGGAGGCTGCAGTCTTCACAGTTTGCGGAGTGGATGGTGCGCCGTGTTGCAGATCGCAGAGAGGAGAGAGAGTCCTCTCAGACTGAGAGAGCCTTGTCAAAGCTGAGAAAGTCTTAACAGACTAAGAGAGTCCTTGCAGACTGAGGAAGGATAGTTTTTGCATTTTGTAGGGAAGTCTTTGCAGGCTGAAGAGAGTCTTTGCAGACTACGAGAGACTCGCGTCCTATTTGGCCGGTGCTGGGCGCTGGAAAATTTCTCAGATCAGCAGTTTTTCGGGGTGCGGGGGGTAGCGTAGCCTTCCAACATGGGGGTGTATTATCTGGGATGCGGGAGCGCCGCTCATTTCTTATCGCCCCACTTGGAGGCAATGACAAATTAAAATGCCTGTTCCTGAGGCGGGTCGGTCGTGACGTCAGAAGGCCACGGGGGTGCTGCCATCTCTGGGGTTGATGAGAACTTCTTGCAGGGCTAAGCGATGAGTAGTAGAATATCACAAATATTTATTTATTTCATGGGGGTGACTCTTGCATGCTGGTTTTCGGGCAGGCAATGCAGATTGTAATTATGTAGGTAATTTACAATTATGTATTTGAAATTCTAGGCTTGTGGAATCTTCTCCTTGCTCAATACGTTTAATTAAATTTGCAGTTTATATAACTTCCCCCGGAGTGCAGGTGTCTCGTAGATGGGGCGAAGTCGCCCGTAGAGTGCGCATTCGCACAGCGCAGCATGTTGGCATGTGTCAGTCTATTTATTCAAAAATGAAACAATGTTTCAATAGGTAGACGTGATCTGTTAAAACTATTCCTTAGAACTGCATACATATACGAACACAGATTATATTTTAAAACAATACCTTTATTACAAAACTTATTTTTTTTTGCATGCAATAAAAGTGTGATGTGGCCCTCGCTGCCCTGATCGGGAGGCAGACCAATGCTGCTCGCTGTGTTTACTCTGTGATTAAGTGTGATCCCCCAAAAGCAGAGTCTAATGCATACCTGAGGAAATGTCATCTCCTCCTTGCGTCCCCACATTAAAGTTTACTACTGAGTGTTCGCCCACATGGTTCACATGTGCTCACGTAGTAATAATCTGAAGTGCTCATAATTCTTTATTCTACTTTTGCAGTGTTTTGTCATGAGTCATTTGTTCTAAAGGCATAACTCACATTTATCCTTTTATTAAAATATGCAGTCAAAAATGCTTGCAGTTCCAGCAGCCATCTAGTTTGAGCTAATTTAATATCACTGTTTCAGAAGGGTTTTTTGTGTAATTTGTATTTGTATTTTATTTTAAAGGGTGTTTATGTGTTCTGCATGCCTGTCCCGGCATTTACTGTATATTCTGCTTTACGAAAGACACTTAGCAACAGCAATCTAAGACTTTCCTGAAGAATATTAACATTACAGAAATATACAATTAATTTGCCTCATTGTTTTTCTGTCTGCAACAGCTTTCTTATGTATATTGTTCAATATATGTATTTTGTGAACATTTCCCTAGAGATGCTGGCGGGAAGATGTCCGTTAGTAACAGTATCTGCGCGCCACCATCTTTAGTCTGTAACAGTGGGTCATTGAGGGTAGATGTGCATCATACTGTGCGCCATGGGAGCTTCATCTTTTTTCTAAGCAAGTAGTATTCAATAGTTTAAATGTAAAATACCGGAACCTTTTCTTTTGCTCCTCCCGTGTGCCGACCCTCCTCTCCGCCGACTCGTGACCCCGGAGAGCTTAACACATATTTAATTCCACAATGCTTTTCTGCACTTTCCGTCTGCGTTGGCCCCTGGCAGGCCTTGTGTGCCAGGCCCGCTTCAGACAACTGGGACGTGTGTGTTACCTGTGTACTCCCTTTTGGTAATACAACTCGCTTCTATGGAATCCGTGTTTTGTTTATTAATTATTTATTTAATTTCCACCACTGGATCTGGCCCTCTCCAGTAAGTGTTACCACATGGTTAGGTCATCACTCTTAGGAAAGTGTAAGATGTGTAATTGTGACTTTACCAATGCGTAAGTAGACATGTGTTGCGGGGGATGTGGCCACAGGCTGTCAACCTGCAATTACCCTGAGAGACGAAGATCCTTGTGCTTTTCTGAGATGTAAAGAAGCTGGCACCGTGGGAACATCATCAACTTTATCTGCATCCATCAGTATGCAAAAAAAGTCTGTTATCTTAACCAGGCACATCTCGCCCCCGCAAACAGCCGAGCACGTCAAGAGCTTGGCATGAGCCCAAGCTCGAATCTTGGGAACTTTTCAATAGGCTTGCTTGGGCTTGGCTCAAACTAAAATTCCCAGGCTTGTAGACCTCTAAAATGCTGTGATTCCAACATCAACACTAGTAAGAGCATTCATGAACAATGACTCCCTTTAAAGGCATCAGCCTTGGTAGTGCAGGCAGCAAGTGGCCTGTGTATCAGCTTTGTCGTTTGGTAGGTTGTCTTATCATTCAAGAGATGTGTTCTCTCCCATACTTATGCTAACACAGCAGGATAAGAGGAAACCAATTCTTCTTCTAAAGAAAATAAGTACGCCATAATTGCTAAGCATTGTACGATGAATAGGTGGGCAGGGAAGTGGGTGGGTAGGCAGATGGATGGGTAGATGGATGAGAATGAGGGCATGCGGGGAGAGGGGCAGATGGACAGATTGATAGGTATGTGAGAAAGGGAGCAGGAGGACAAACAGACTAACAGATAGGTGAATGGCTGATGTGCAGGCTGATGGATGGATGTGTGGACAGAAGGGAAGGTGGATGGGCAAAAAAATGGATGGGTGGGCAGGCAGGCAGGCAGGCAAATGGAAAGATAGGTGAAAAGGGATGAGCGGTCAGGCGGATGGACAGATGGATGGAAATACAGGTGAATGGATGGGTGGATAGATGGATGGAGAGACGGTTGGTTGGATGGGTGGGCAGATGGACAGACAGATGGACAAATGGATGATGATTTAAAAGCTGGTGATAGAAAATAATAATAATAATAATAAAATAATAATAATAATAATAATAATAATAATAATAATAATAATGTATATATGGAGCATACAACGTAGGGTGGAATTAGCATAATGATCATTGAAACTCATTTGGTCAATTCTAGATTAAAATGGTAGACAGTATTATAAGAATTAGGTTTCAAAAAGCTAAAAGTCTTCCCCAGTAAAAGTATGGCAAACAGCACTCTAGGTGGGACTTTTACTATAAACTTAAAAACTGATGATTGCCAAAGTGCAGTATCATTATGGCAACTGCAACTGTTTACAGTGTTTGTTGGTTCATTGATGTCAGTGGGATGTGCCAACAGAATACCTTATTGGCTTGGCTCATCTTCCTTTCCTAGTTAAGTAATCATGTGACAGATAAGAGACAGGACTACACAAAGTAGTCAGGACTATAGCTTGCATGTCAGACATGAATATGAGGGAACAAGTACCTATGCAACTAGATACAGCACAGTGGCATGCATCGCATAGTATACATTACCAACATGCACCAAATTTCTGTTGATTCTCTGTCATATCTGTATGTAGTCAATTCTCGATTCTAAGACCCCTACAATAATAACCCTCTCGAAATAACGACCCTTTTTTGGGGAACCAAAAAACAATTTTTCATTGCCGATCCTCTCAAAATACCAACCCTTTTCCCGGGAGTCGTGAAAGGTCGTAAAATTGAGACTTCACTATAGCAAGTGAAGAAATTTGGGTGGCTCTTAACATCAAGGTCTTGAGAGTAGCTAAGGGTGAAACGAGGTGCGTATGGAGCAGCATCGGAATGAAGGGGCAGGGGAAATGGGAGATCCCCAAGAAAACCTGTCGACCAGCGGCATTGTCCGGGACAATTCCCAAATGCAAAAATCCGGGACCGACCCCGCCAGGAATCGAGCCCAGTTCGCCTAGGTGGGATGTGAGTAATCTAAACCACTACACCACCGCGGTCCCTGAGTTGACTGTAACACTGTAACAACAGCCTGTAGAATTATGTCACAGAAAAATCATTTGTACAGGCTATGCGTTGTATAGATGGACCAATACCTTGCCCAGGAAGACGAGTTGTTTGAGCAACAGGTTGGCACTCTCTGTCTTGCCAGCTCCACTTTCACCACTGATGACGATGGTCTGGTTCTGCCGTTGGTGCAGCAAGGCCTGGTATGCTGCATCTGCCACTGCAAATACGTGAGGAGGGTTGTCCGAGCGCGCCTGTCCTCGGTACCGACGCATATCCTGCACCAGAAAACTACACTGATGACAAACAGCAAACTATAATTATTTATTTATTTATTTAGTGTTTCAAACGCCCCAGAACAGCGACAAGGAATTTGGAAAGAATTGGCCAGGGCATGTATTAATGGGCCGTCCCAGCATTTGGGTTGAATTATTTCAGAAAACCATGGAAAACCAAAATTAAAATGACCAAACTGAGAATAGAACTCGGGTCCTCCCGAATGTGAGTTGAGTGGTTTGCAACTACTGTGCCACTTTGCTTGGTGGTGGATAGTCACAATAATATTTAATAATTATTTTCTTTTCCGTAGAAAATTTCTGTCAGGAGTCAAGTCTTTAATTGAGAAATGTTTCATGTATCATTTACCTTGAACGGTTCTTGGTTGAAACACGAAAATATACTTTTTACTGCCCCATATCTAAAACTAGAAATGGCACTATTATGTCAACTTAACATATGCAAGATTCTAAAAAAAACCAACCATAGAGCAATATTTGAAACATCCTGTCCCAGTTAAGGAGTTTTTTACAATACAAAATTTATATCCAGACATAATCAGCATCAACCTGCACATTTTCCATGCCAAAAATTATGTGCTGATTTAAATTTCTGTACTAAATATGAAGGTAGTAACGTTAATTTAATGTATGAAAACACAAAAATGTGGTTAAAACAGTGGCTAAAACATTATTTTCACTGATCCATAACCCACTATGGATCTGGGTCATATCCAAACTTAATTTTCAAGTTGAGTGTTATTTCAATTAAACATTATTGACAAACAAAAATCTCCATTGTAAATGCAAAGAGTTTATTATTTGGTGTTTAAGAAGTGATAAATAAACAGAGACTGGAAAATTTTCTTGTATGGTATTGAATCAAATTATGTTACCCGTAGGCCTATGAATATTTCGCCATATACTGTACCATCGTACGAAAAATTTACACCAGGTACATCAGATCTATTATAAAAAATCTGAATTAACCTACAGTTTTCTCAGCCTGTTTTTTTTTCCAATGCTGTTAGACAGTTCTATACATTACATATATGTATATCTCTTGGTAATATAAAACAATCATAATAATGCATAGAAAATAACATCTACATCACTGTTGTATTAGATGGGTTACATAACTAAAATGTATACCTTACTTACTTCATCCGTATAAAGGCCAAGATCACTGAATGGATTCACAGCAACCAGTATATCTCCAATATACGTGTAAATTTGTTTTTGTTCAAATCTTCTTTGTAATTGCTCTACTATGGCATCCTAAAAATGAAAATAATTATTTTAGTTACCACAAATTAAGGTAATATCCAAGCACATTACAAATTCATTGTAACTAAAACCACCATATCTGGGAATACTTTTGTTTTTACCACCACACCGACATTCAAATATTGCAGTTCAAACTCACAGGCAAAAAAAAAAATTCTGCTCTAGCTCAAACACAAACTAAAACTATATTCTTAAGTATTAGTTTTTCGTATCACTTAAACATATATGTATAAAATCCATCTCGTATAAGTTTTTAAAATAAATTATTGTATACACAGATCTAGCCTTTCTGTGGAAAGAGGCAGTATTAATAATAATGCACTTGTACATATGCTGTGAGTGAACCTGGTTTAAAGCTCAATTATTTTTCACAGTAGGTAGATATAGATAGTTCACTTTATCAGCTATTGCAACTTAGATGTTTATTTCTAAATAAGCATTACAAAAATTTCACTTTTTTAAAAGCACTTAAAAAAAAATTTGGGGGGGAAAATATTTTGCATATAAGAACTAAAATTATGTTATAAAATTGCATACTTATAACATATTTAATAACATGGTATATGTTTAATAAATATAAAATACTATTTAACATGTTTTATAGGTTAGAAGAGATGGTATATTTTGTTAGGTTTTCTAAATGCAGCTTAACGCCGCTGGCGGGTTCCCAGACTAGCTGTTTCACTGAAAAGACCGGTAACTCTCTGACCTGGGATTTTACCAGAGACGTACTGAAATTGTGCAGTACGGAGATGATGGTGATGTCCGTACGAGCGCCAGCTAATCAAATTGGTGCCTTGGATTAGCACGAGACTCTTTCAGGGCCTGGTCGACGACTGAGCAAAAACCTGCACCTTGGCATGAAATGTGGTTGGATACTGATCTATTCCGGCTCATCAAATGCAGGTGGGGTATGCTCAAACTACTTACGGGATAACCCCTTGAACACTTGTAGGGGTGTAGTACCAGCTACTCTCAGTTATGCTGTGATACGGCTATGTGGACATGATGTGTCCTAGTTGTCATGACATCCTTGCATGAGTACATCAATAAGCAGGATAACTCCAAGAAAACACTTGCATGTGACAGAATTGGGCTATTCCCCAAAGTTCACCATGAAGTAGCAACAAAGATTCACAAGGTACCTTGTCTGGAAATAATGAAAACAACACAAATTCACTGTTATTTGCATGTAAGGGGCCACGGTGGTGTAGTGGTTAGACTACTCGCCTCCCACCTAGGCGAATCCGGTTCGATTCCTGACAGAGTTGCTCCCGGAATTTTGCATGTGGGAATTGTTCCAGATGATGCCACAGGTCTGTGAGTTTTCTTAGGGATCTCCCGTTTCCCCTCTTCTTTCATTCTAGTGCTGCTCCATACTCACCTCACTTCACTCTCATCGGCTCTCAAGACCTCGATGTTTAAAGCTGCCCAAATCTCTTCACTCACTTACATGTAATCCAGATTGATGATGGATAGTACAGAACACCTTTAACTAAAGCGGATGTGCATCTTAGGTCCTGCACTAGCTGACTTACAGCTGAAAAATGTCTCAGAAGATGTGTAAGTAAATTAATAAAACTGGTGGAGTTAGACATACCAGCGACGTGCGTGCCCGGAGCAGAAAACTGCATGAAAAGTCTGGGAAATTACTATTACACTATGCAGATAAATAACTGTTTGCAAAACTTTGATGGCCTTGGGCTGTGAAATGTGTGCAACCTCATGTCTCCGAGGCAGGGAAACTGCAGCAGCATGGACCTCGTCAATGCCATGCACCAAAACCAAATCCCTCTATACAAAAATGAATGATGCAAAATACACCGAGATGAAGACATAGTCACTCTTCCATATACCCTTTATAATGTTATGGTACTCAAGTTTTACATGACAGTAGCACTTATTGAACAGTTACTCGAATAGTGATGATGGATATGTTAATGCTATGCTAGGAAATGTTATGTTGTCAAGTTGTCAGGGTTGCTTCCCATATTTCCATCCAGCCGAGACAACCACTAAGTAATTTTCATGAGAAAACAATTATCTCATTAAAAATTACAATTGGTACCTGGTTATGTTCCCACTTTACATGGCTTCTGATTTATATGGGCACTGTCTTCAATAGGTGGCGACATAGGGTGGCCATGTGCATACGTGACAATATGCCTCCCCCCCCCCCCCCCAGGAGGAAACTTGTGCTATTGTTCCCTACATGTGCCTGATCATTATATTACACACTGGATTTACTATGTCACCCCTTCTAATCACATACGTCACTGCACTGACTCTGGAAGTCAGCATGGATAAGGCTCACACGCTAGAAGAGTGCGCAAGGCACATACTGCACTGGTGGTGGTGCCTGATGTCTTGGTGCATGGTAGCGTGTGCAAGATTGCTGCATGGAGAGTGTGTGAAAAGCGGCTTCAAAGGGAGAGGAGGCACAGCCGATGTTAGGCTTTTAAAAGGAAAACTGTATCTAACATATCCAACCTCATAGCAGTTATCATACTACATAATTTCACAAATGAACAAAACAAAGACCTTAAAATATAAGACCAGCATAATATTATTTGTGTTGTCTAGAATCAATACCTCTGTAAGAATGTCCAAGGCAGCCAAGTCATCCATGTACATCCGCTGTGGCTTGGATTTACGGTCAGACTTAAGTTTCCCATGTTTTGTCGTCACCTCAGGCTGCCTGTGTGTCCGCCCTTCTGCTCGCTGGCGGCAAATTTCAGCTTGGAGCTCATTACGAACCTGAAAAGGTTACTCACATGCATCCATTTTCTATTTTTTACAACTGTCACATTTTAACATTGCTTATTTATTTCATATAAATTTACTTTCAATAAATAATTCAACTCTGGCACACATAAAAAATTATAAACTGTTCTGTTACTCATAAATGTTTTCTTTGTGCTTAACACACACAAGCTATATATGAAGTTAATGCTTACTTCTGAAAAAAATTATAATTATGTTGACCAGGGCACAACTGGCAAACCTGTTTTTGTTCTAGACTAATGATATTAATAATGTTTACACAAATTAACACATTCACTGAGATTATTACTTTGATGCATTCCGTGCTTCTAGAAAGTGCACTGTACGAAACGACTTCGCCCCATCTTGGAACTCATTCAATCTCCTTATGGGGCAAGTCATGCCAAATAAACCATAATGGAGGCAGGACACCTACAGTGTACTTTGGCGCAGCCTAACTGATGCTACAGGCACATGCTCCTAGCCTTTACTGTTCACCGTAACTTGCCAAGAAGTAGTCATGTCAACTCCCTCCTCAGAAGAATGTGTTATCTACCAAGCCATCAACACCCTCCAGAAAGGTCATGCCAATTCCACAGCGTGCTGCTGGAAAGCAGTACATTCCAGTGGAGCATTCACAGCCTCCACAAGCGCGCGGAGGTGTGAAATATGTCATCACCTCCATGCCGAGCAGATAAGGGATCCAGGCACCCATGTATGACGTTAGAATTTCCAACCCCCTAGAAGCAGGGCTAGCTTCCCCCGCACCCTTCTGAGAGCTTACAAGCTGGAATTTCTAGTAGAAATAAGACTTCCAGAGCAGGCCTCAAGGCAATTTTGCTGCACCTCTCAGCTGAGAAGGCCTGAGGTGTCAGCCAACGTCAAGTGTTGTGCCACCCTTTCTCCAGAGCCGAGAAGGCTAGGAGAATGTCTCCAAGGGTGTGCCAGCACTAGACCTACAACCCGTGTCGGTGACAGCGGATGACCAGTGGCCGTCAACGTCTTCAGTAGCTCCGCAGGATCACCGCCTTCCAGAGAGCCTTCCATATCTTCGGCTGCCCCCAACTATCATTGCAGTAGCTCCTGAGGGCTGCCAACGTCATCTCCCCCTCCCCCTCCCCCCTCACTGCAACCTCTTCCTTCCTGGTAACCTACCAGGTAACAACATGTCATGGTGATGATGTCCCTTCTGGACATCCCCAAGGCTCTAGACAAGCCGCCGTCTTTGCCCTTCTGGTGAAGACCCCCGTGTTAGTCACTTAGGTCCCTTCAATACAACCCCTGATAATTTCAAGAAGGATTTTTTTTTTTTCCAATTAATTCTCTCCCCAAGTTTTAATATGTCTCTTACAAACATCAGTTCTTTTTATTCAGGTTGTCTTCACATGGCATTACCATAAATTCAACTTCCGTTAAGTCAGTTAACTCATCTCTCATTCTTACATCATCACTCTTCTCACTTCTTTGTTTCCTTGTAAGGCAGTGGATAGCCAACAACGAGCAGAGGAAGGAGAATAGAAGAGTCGACATGCTTTTTAGAGAAGGGTAGTGTCACATCTCAACACTGCAGAAAAAAGACCAGCACAGCCAAAAAAAAAACAGTACATCACCGCAAAAGAAACAAAAAGAAAGAAGGAAATCCCACAGCCCTCTGCACTTGTTGCTGTTCTATTTTTTAATGGCTGTGACTGCATTAAAAAATATAAAATAAAAGGAATCCCGCTGCCCACCGCAACCACAAAGATGAGCGCGACCTATAAATATAATTTTTTTTAACATCCCTTGAAAATGAGGGTGGGACCTTTATGCGCAGACGACTTATATGCGATAAAATATGGAATTTCTCTTATTAATCTATAAACTGGATTTATATAAAAAGGTTTTATTTTAATATAAATACCTACATTAATATAATTTAACCAACTAATAAAAGTGATAAGTAAAAGGCAAAAACAAGCACTATGGTTTTAAGAAGTATGCAGCATATATATATATATATATATAATGATTTCCTTTTTTAAGTACTCACTGCCTGTGAGTACTTCCAATTACCTACGGTAACTTGTAACAACCTGCGACAACACGTGACTACCCACAACTACCTGTGGCTACCTGCAACTACTTGTGACAACCTGCGACTACCCTTGACTACTTGTGACAACATGTACCTACTACCTGCGACTACCCGTAGCTGCCTGCGACAAATTGCGACAACCCGTGATTACCTGCGACAACCCATGACTATGTGCGACAACTTGCAACTACCTGCGACTATCTGTGACTACCTGCGACTACCCATGACTACCTGTGACTAACCGCAACCACTTTTGACTACCTGTAACTACCCCCGACCACTTGCAACTACTTGCAACTACTTGCAACAACCTGTGACTACCCGTGACTACTTGTGACAACTTGCGGCAACCTGTGACTACCTGTGGCTATCTACGACTACTAGTGGCTACCTGCGACAACGTGCGACAACTTGCGACAACCCGTGACTACATGTGACAACTTGCAACTACCTGCGAAACCTTGTGACTACCTACGACAAATTGCAACTAACTGCGACAACTTGTGACTACCTGCGACAACTTGAGACTACCTGCAACTAACTGCGATAACCTGTGACTATCCATGACTACCTGCGACAACCTGTGACTACCTACGACTATTTGTGACAACTTGCGCCTACCTGCAACTATTTGCCACAACTTGCGATAACCTGCGACTACCCATGACTACCTGTGCCAACTTGCAACTACCTGCGACTACCTGTGACTACTTGCGACAACCTGTAACTACTTGCAACAACTTGCAACTACCTGCGACTACCCGTGTCTACCTGAGACTATTTGCGACTACTTGCAACAACCTGTGACAACCCACGACTACTTAAAACAACTTACAACTACCCATGATTACCTGCAACAACTTGCCACACCTGTGACTACTTGCAACTAGCCGACTACCTGCAGCTACCTGCAATTACCCATGACTTCGTGTGACAACTTGCAGCAACCTGCGACTACCTGCGACAACTTGCGACTACCTGCGACTACTTGTGATTACCCATAACTACTTGCGACTACTTGTGAAAACCTGTGACTTCCTGTGACTGCTTGCGACAACTTGCATCTACCTGTGACTACCTACGACTACTTGCAACTACCTGCGACTATTTGTGATTACCTTAGACTACTTAAAAGAACCTGCGACAATCTGTGACTACTTACAACTATTTGCGACAACTCACTACTACCTGTGACTGCCTGCGACAACTTGCAACTACCTGCGACTACTTGCGACAACTTTCGACTACCCATGACTACGTGTGACTACTT
Organism: Dryococelus australis; assembly: GCA_029891345.1. Taxonomy (NCBI): domain Eukaryota; kingdom Metazoa; phylum Arthropoda; class Insecta; order Phasmatodea; family Phasmatidae; genus Dryococelus; species Dryococelus australis. The sequence goes on along the minus strand of CM057002.1, from coordinate 72,140,038 downwards.
GCAACAAACCTGCAACAACTTGAGACTACTTGCAACAACTTGTGACTACCTATTACTACCTGTGACTACCTGCGACTACTTGCGATTATTTGTGACTAATTGTGTATTTGTTTATATCCTGATACACGATTTCTTCAAACATTGTCTCAATTTATCTTTAGTGGTTTTGGTAGAGCATGCTTAGAAAGCAGTCTAGTAGTTCATTTTTGTCAGACTTGTTTTACAAATTTTGAAATTTCTCAAGGAATTTTTTTTAAATTACATAAACATAGCCTACGTCCATCTGGAAAAATGTAGCTTTCTAATAGTGAAAGAATTACAAGAATCGACCGTGTAGTTTCAGAGATTACCCACGACATATAAACAAATAAACAAACTCATATTACCTCTTTATGACATTATTAGTATTAGTATAAAAGTATAGATGTAAAAAAAGTTGAAAACTCTATTTGTGTACACAAAAATTCTTCTCATGCCTCCATGTTATGGAGAAGTAAGACTATAACTTATTAATACAATATATTTTCTATAAAATCCACAACAAATTTTTTTGCAAAATGCTGAAAATATTACGAGAATTTATGTGTTAATGTCAAGAGGTCAGCTCTCGATCAAATAGAGTCATCAAAGTTTCAGTGACACTCAGGCCTACGCACAGGATTTTAAAATGGAAGGAGTTGTTCTAGTAGGCACAACGCCATGTAACATTGCTCTTAGATTCACAATAAACATAATTTTCTGGTACAGTCCAGTTTTAAAATATTAATGTGACAACCAAATAGCATCACATTTTAAATGATAATTAAAAGTGAGATTGACACAGTTTGTACACATTTTTTAAATGCTGTTTGATTTTCTTTTAGTTCTTGCAACTTCATGGGAGGTATAGCAAAGGGTGCGGAACCCTGTTTCAAACCCACCACCATTTGAAAAAATCCCTTGGGTGGCAATGGGAACTGAGCCGAGCTGGAACTCTGTGAGAGAGGCATCAGTGCTACCAATTACACAAAAGAGACAATCCTGTTAATTGCCTTCTCAAAGAAAATACTACAGTACTACCAAATACAACCAAGCACTGCTAATTACCAGAAAAAAATTAAATTGTATTTTCAAAACTATAATGCTAAACATTTAAATACAAGATCTGAAATGGATCACATAACATAAAATATGTGAATGCAATATGGTGGGATAAGTCTACTATATGGCAAGGGTTTGCAAGTAATTTCTAGTTGGGGTTTGGATGGTTTTCAAAGTTTTGATAGAGTTTCAAGAAAAATTCAGAAAATCACCAAGGAATCTTTTTCCTCATAAAAGTACATGCTTTACGAAAACATAATTATTCTGTACTTAGAAATTACAATAAAAATGTTTAGGTATAGGCTTTATCCTCCTGCAGAAATAACAACATTTTTTCATTTAAAAACTTGTGATTTTCACTGGTGCTGCTTACAAAAATATGCACTTACATGTCGTGGTAGGATAGCAAATTTGTCTACTGGAGAACAATTAACTTTTATGTATAAATATAGTCAGCAAGTTTAAGCAAGATATTTTATATTTTGGCAGTCCAGTTTTCTGCCCTACGCTGTCTGGATTCACAAAACAGCCCATCTGTTGCCAATCCCTATTATGTACCTACAAGTAGTCAGTTTGCAGTCTCTTCCTAATCCTATACCTAATCCTTTTTATTGGAATTTATAAGTACAAAATAATTTTAAATGTAATTTAAAATGGAAGGATGTTGACTAAAGATTTGTTCTAAAATTTTTGAGGTACCTACTTGTGTGTTTTTGTAAAGCATGTACTTAAATGAGGAAAAAATTTCCTTGATTTTCTGAATTTTTCTTGAAACTACCAGAACGACTCCCATTTTAAAATCCTGTGCGTAGTCCTGAGTGCCACTGAAACTCTGATAACTCTATTTGATCCAGCGCTGACTTCGTGGCATCTAAAACATAAATTGTCTCGTTATATTTTCAGCATTTTGCAAGAAATTTGTTATGGATTTTATTGAAAATATATTGTATTAATAATTTATATTCTTACTGCTCCATAACATGAAAACACGAGAAGAATTTTTTTGAACACAAATAGAGTTTTCAACTTTTTTTCATCTATACTTCTATACTAATACTAACAATATTATAAAGAGGTAATATGAGTTTGTTTATTTGTTTATGTCTCCGGTAATCTAGGAAACTACATGGCCAATTCTTATAAGTCTTTCACTATTAGAAAGCTACATTCTTCCAGATGGACATAGACTATGTTTAGTTAAAAAAAAATTTCTTGAGAAATTTTAAAATTTGTAAAAACAAGTCTGAGAAAAATGAACAACTTGGCTGCTTTCTAGGCATGCTCTACCAAAACTACTGGGCCAATTTTTATAATTATTTCACTGTTAGAAAGCTACATTCTTCCACATGGACATAGGCAATGATAAATTTAAAAAAAAATTCCTTGAGAAATTTCAAAATTTGTAAACCAAGTTGGAGAAAAATTAGCTACTTGGCTGCTTTCTAAGCATGCTCTGCAAAACTACAGGGCTTATTCTTATAATTCTTTCACTGTTAGAAAGCTACATTCTTCAACATAGGCATAGGCTACATTTAATTTTTTTTTTTAATTCCATGAGAAGTTTCAACATGATATGTTTCTGTGTTTACAGAAATTTAAAGAGCTTGTGATACCTGATATATATAGGAAACAACCTAAGACATCATATATAAATTTATTTTTCAAAGGTTTGGTACAAGTAATTTTTAGTGGGGCCCGGATGCTTTTCAAAGTTTTTATAGAGTTAGTTAAGCTGTGTTTGTGTGAAGTGGAGGAATAGTATAAAAGTACAAATTTAGCAGGCCTTCATCAAAGTTGGAAGTAACCATGAATGGACCACATATGTATTTCGAGAGGATGGACAAGTGTAGACTGACCTTCTCGGCGACAACAGCTCCATGCCTGAGAAGTGGGTGTTCGAGCAACTCGCGCATGAATGGCCGCTGCTCCAGGTCCTTGACCAAGCACTCCGAGATGAAGTCGGACAGCTGCGAGCTGTAGTCCTCGGGATGAACGAGAGAGGGTGGGGGGTTGCGCGGGATCTGGAACAGTGCTCGCATGGGGTGCAGGTCCGACAAGGGCGGATCCCCCTCTGCTAGCTCTATGGCTGTGATCCCCACCGACCACACATCGCAGCGAACATCATACGATGAGTCCAGCTGCTGCTCGCATGCTATCACCTGCGCACCATACACACACATTTCACAAATCATCCTCACACACACATACATTGAACCAAGAATGGATTATTGTTATGGTTAGTTAAGCACTTTCGAAATAAACTTTTGAAAAATGTCACTGCCCCTACCTGCACATACCCAGTGAAATTGGTGACAATGAAGGGAGAGTACAGTACTTCCATCTCTTAGCATTGAATAAAAAGAGTGTTAAGTAAACATTTGTGAACACTAGGATTATTTGTTTTCCCCTCTTGATTTTTAATACATCTTTTCTAATAATTCCATAGTTCCACTCAACTGACACAAGATTAAATGACCAAGCCCAAGGCAATTTTAATTTTCCATATCGTGAAAGAATACACAATATGCATACTAGATCTTAAACAGAGCTTTCAAAATTGCTCAGTTTACCATGAAAAGCTTATACCGAAAGCCTAGCAAGCTGTTTATCAAACCATTCTCTATACCCATATCTCAAAGCAACCTACTCATAATCTATTTAAAACAGTACTTAACATGTGTTTGGTAGAAAGGAACACTTCTACTTTGATAATGGTGAGATGCTGCCTTCAACTGGAACTAAGTTTTTGCTCACATATTTAAATAGAGACCTGTTGCATTTCATCAGGCAAAATATGCTTGTGTCAGTGCTTTGTTATTGTGTCTTCTTTTGTTATTTTAAGATTTTTGTTGTTTTCCTTTGTGCTTTTAATTACAAAGTATAAAAGGCAAAGATTTTATCTGTAAATATGGCATGCTTCTACTGGTACTCCCCGCAGGCACAAGTTTGTAGAGTCAGTCTATTTAGGTTTGTTTTGGTTTGTGTCAAATAGTGTATGTACTTGGATTCAAATTCAAACTTGGCGCTAACTGTTGTGAGTGCCATGGCCGGCGGCCATCTTGATTTGTGGTGCTATCTATAATTGAAAGCAGTTATAGGCTGTTCACGGTAAAGTAAGCACTTTTGACACCCTAGTTACATTTTTATTTCAGCCATTTTTTATCATTTAACCATCTTTTTAAATAAATATTGCTGTGCGAGTAATAAACACAGTGTGTATTTTCCACCGCACTCAGATGTTAACATCTAAGCCTAAAATAAAATGCATTTATAGACTATTATTCCAAATGCGAGGGCGTTTAAAAGTGCTCACTTTATCATGAACAGCCTATAGTTACCGCTACTCCGTGTTGCTGGACATCACGCAGCTGGAATGTGTTACAAATATATTGTGTGGAAACATTTTTTGGTCCTCCAGGCCGGATATGCATTATTCGAGCCACTTAACAAAGTTTAATCTATAATTATGGTAAACAGTGGACGTGTTTTCGGTATTTATTTGTGTGCGGAATCGGGCGTGGTGTGGCACTGAAACTACTTCGTTTCGCGCCATAGCGGTTATGTATACAAATACCACTGTATTTAATCACAAGACTTCTGTTATACAATAAGTGTCGTATTTATCATTTTCGTGATTCGTGGTGAAAGAGTGTTTTTTGAGGTTAGTTGCGCGGTATACTAACCATAACTGCAATTGTTTATGTTTTCATCAAGCCGGCAATTTATTTGAACCACAACGAGAAATTGTTAAAATGTCTCAACACCAATTGAAGATACGTTTACGCCTCGTGAAGTGTATAAACAGACTTCTGACCTTGGCTGATGAAGTTGACAACAATCCGAGTCGGGCGGGACTTTTCAAGGCAACATGCTGCGATTTGCAGCAACTAAAAACAGACTTCAAGGAAAGCCATCTGCAACTTGCTGTTCAAGCATCGGAAATTACGTCAGTTGAAGAGTCTGAAGCCAGCGATAGGGAGCTCGAGGAGTTTGACAAGGCCTACTATATAATACAGGAAGTTTTCAACAAACGTGTTGTGATCAAAGAAGTAGGAAGAGAACAGCAATGTCATCTCGGCCGAGTCTCATCCAATGTTAAGTTACCAAAGTTGCAGTTGTCTACCTTTAAGGGGTGCTTACTGACTGGCCTACCTATTATGATTTATTCACCTCACTGGTGCAAAACAACAAGGCCCTCGCTGCGGTGGAAAAGCATCAGTATCTCCTTATGTCAGTTTCAGGTGAGCCATACAACCTTATTCAAGCTCTCCCACTGTCTGAGGATAATTATAACCTAGCATGGCAAACATTAACTGAAAGATACCATAATGTCAGAGCAATAACCATGATACATTGGGAAAATGTAATGCGACTTCTTCGCTTAGCTGCTGTCTCTCCCGACAAATTGCAGAGTATGGTAGATATTCTTAAGAACTTGAGTGCCTTGAGAATTCTAAAACTGCCAGTGACTGAATGGAGCTTTGTATTGTTAAACCTTATGTTACTGAAGCTTGATCCAGATACAAGAGCCCAGTTTGAAGTAGCTAATAAGACCATACAGATGCCCACATTTGATCAGCTTCGCGAATTTTTGGAATCACTTGTGCACGATCAACAACTAAGAAGTTTGTAACTTCAGGCACAAACATCAAAGCTTCATTCTTGGCAACTGTGGAACAAGATATTTGTATAACCTGTGAGGGCGCACACCGAATTCACAAGTGTCCTATGTTCAATGGTCAGTCAGTTGATGAGAGGATAGAGTTGGTGCGATGAAAGATGTTGTGTTTCAACTGTTTGCAAAGCCACAGGGTGAAGGATTGCAAGTTGAAAAGAAACTGTATGTACTGTAGTAGGAGACACCACTCCCGTCTTCACACTGCTATCTCTCCAAATCAAGTGGAGCAAACTCCAGATATTTCTAACCAACAAGAAGCAGTCACTTCCATTCCCAATGAGGAAACTGCAGCTGTACTCTGACTTACCTCTTCCACTGATGTGTCGACAACTGTCATCTTAGGTACAGCAGTTGTTAGAGTTAAAGATGTAAGTGGCAAGATGCAGAAGGTTCGAGTGTTGCTTGACTCGGGATCCCAGAGCTCATTCATCTCTGAAGAGTATGTCCGCAAGCTAGTGTTAAAACGCCAAAGGACTCGTGTTCCTGTTGTGGGGTTGGCTCAGTCTGTTGTTCTTGCAAACAATGGTTCTGTTACTTGTGTTCTGACACCTGCGACAAGTGAAGGGCCTCAATTAATCACCAATGCACTGGTCTTGAAGGATATAGCCTCCAAATTACCCAGCATCCCACTTCCTCACCACATGAGGATTGTGTATCGTCATTTGGAATTAGCTGACCCATCGTCTGATACTCCAGGGACAATCAATCTTCTTTTGGGTGCTGATATATACCCAGATGTGTTTGATGGTGGGCGGTACCAACCACTACGTGGGTTCCCCATTGCTCTTCGCAGTATATTTGGTTGGGTTCTAATGGGTAAAGTCAGTCAAACTGCTGCCGCCAGAAGTGTTGTTTCTCTGTTTGCACTGTCTGAAGCTTCCCTAACAGACACCATCCGCAAGTTTTGGGAGAGCGAAGAAGTACCTTCTGTTCAACATTGTAGCCCAGAAGATATTGAATGTGAGAGTCACTTTGTTGAAACCCATTCGCGAAACCCTGAGGGTAGATATGTCCTGAGACCTTTCAAAGAAAAGGAACCAGAGTTAGGAGATTCCCGCAGTTTTGCTGTCAAATGGTTGCATCAACTGGAACACAGATTGTATAGTCAGCCAGAAACCAAAAGGGAGTATTCCAATTTTTTGCGTGAGTATGAACAACTTGGACACATGCATCCAATTAAGAATGGAGTAGGGCACTCTCCTCATTGTTATATCCCACATCACTATATGTTGAAAGAATCTAGCTCAACAACCAAGTTAAGAGTGGTGTTTGATACTTCAGCGGCCTCCACTTCTGGAAAGTCTCTTAATGATGTTCTTCTGACTAGACCTAAACTTCAGAATGACATTGTGGACATTATTACACATTTCCGTCCTAATCCTATTGTAATGACCACAGATGTTTGTAAAATGTATCGACAGGTGCGCCTACATCCAGAGGATGCATCTTATCAAATAATTCTGTGGCGTGAGTCCCCTGATCAGCCAATACATGAATTTCAACTAGACAATGTCACTTATGGTGTGTCAGAAAATCCTTTCATGGCTATGAGAGCCTTACAACAGATTGCAGTTGAGGAAGGTGGCTTGTATCCCAAGGCTGCTAAGGTTGTGATGGAAGACATATTTGTTGACCATGTCGTGACAGGTGCAGCATCAGTTGCAGAAGCCCTCAAGTTGCATCAAGAACTGATAAATCTCTTAAAGCAAGGGGGTTTTGAATTAAGAAAATGGTCCAGTATTAGCCAAGCTGTCTTAGATGCAGTACCAGAAAACCACCAAGAGAGTCCACTTAGCTTTCAAGGAAATTGTGAAGTAATCAAGGTACTTGGTCTCCAGTGGGACTCAAGGTTGGATGCGTTTTCATATAATATTCAATCAGTCAGCCCAAGAGTCACCAAACAAACTATTCTTTCAGACATTGCTAGGTTGTATGACCCACTAGGGTAGATTACTCCAGTTGTAATTTGAGCTAAGATTTTCCTCCAAACACTCTGGCTGTTGGGTGTGTCATGGGATGAAGCTCCACCTCGAGATGTGCTGGAGGACTGGCAGGCTTTCATCTGCCAACTGGATGTTCTCAGCAAACTGCCCCTACCTCATATTGTGTCAGCATCACAGTAAGAATATCAGCTTCATGATTTTAGCGATGCATCCAATGAAGATTACGCAGCTGTTGTATACCTACGTACTGCTCATCAAGGTGGGGTAAAGACACACTTGCTCCTGGCCAAATCATGTGTTACACCACTAAAAACAGTCGCACTTCCTCGACTTGAATTGCAGGCTGCACATTTACTCATTAAGTTACTTGAGTCAGTAATGTCGACCCTTTCAGAACGTATCCACATTAGCTGTATTACTCCATGGTGTGACTCAAAAGTGGTCCTCGCCTGGATCAGGATTCCTCCTCATCATCTGAAAACTTTTGTGGCAAACAGAGTTACTCGTATTCAAAAGAGCAAGATAATAATACAGTGGAGACATGTGCCTTCTGCTGACAATGCTGCAGACTGTGCTTCCAGAGGACTCTCACCCCCAAGATTTACTGACACACTCACTTTGGTGGACTGAACCTAGCTGGTTAATATCTGAGAAGGAATTGTGGCCACGTGGAGGAGTAGCAACCAGCATTCACGAAGGTGAAGAAGAGCTAAAGCAGCCTAAGGTAGTCTCATTGGTTGGACATTGTGAGCCAAGCCTCTCTAGGTTTTCTTCCTGATCACAGCTTTAGAGAGTGCTTGCTTATGTATTAAGATTCATTTCAGACCTGAAAGTGTCACTAGGGTGTCGACGTAGTGATCTCCTTACTGTTGTAGAACTTGACGCTGCTAAGAAGATGTGCCTGAAGCAGGTTCAATGAGAATGTTTCAGCTCTGAGATTGAATGTTTGATTTCAGTGGGTGAATGCCCCCCTGGTACTGGTATTAGAAAGTTGAATCCATTCTTGGATTGTGATGACATTCTGCACGTGGATGGATGTTTACAAAATTCACAACTAACTTACAAAGTACAACATCAAATCTTGCTACCCAGACGAATTTCATGACAAATCTGATAATTGATTATTATCATCTCATGCACCTCCACGCTGGTTCCAATGCCACACATGCAGCCATTCATTGCGAGTACTGGATTGTGGCAGGGAAGGGATCTGTCAAGGCCTGGATCCACAGTTGTATAAAGTGCCACAGCTTCAGGGCTGCACAGCCATTGATGGGAAATCATCCACCAAGTAGGGTTCAACAAGAGAGGCCATTTCTAAACGTTGGTGTTGACTATGGGGGCCCATTCCAAATCAAGCAGTCGCGTGTTCGGAACACAGTCATGTGTCAAAGGTTTATTTGTGCCTATTTGTTTGCTTAGCGACAAAGGCAGTACATTTAGAAATTGTTTCTTCTTTGAGACCACAGCTTTTCTTGATGGATTATTCAGATTTACTGCTAGGCGAGGACTGTGTAAAAATGTTTTTTTTTTTTTCAGACTGTGGAACAAACATTACAGGCGCACACCATTATTTCAATGATCTAAAGAAGTTCTTAAGTGAGAATGCCAACTTGCAGTGTGTTGCGGATACCCTTGCCACTCGTGGCATTCAGTGGAACCTCAATCCCCCATCTGCACCACATTTTTATGGGTTGTGGGAGGCAGCCATAAAATCTGCTAAGTATCATCTGAAAAGAGTTTTAGGCCAGCAGGTTCTTACATTTGAGGAGCTGTCTACTCTCTTTGCCCAGATTGAAGCTGTCCTTAACTCACATCCACTGTGTGCTATTTCGTCAGATCCAGATGACTTAGAGGCCCTGACAGCACCTCCAGTTTCAGACCTTACAGAGATCCAGTCAAACATATTGGACCGGTGGCAGCTAGTACAGTGTACCACTCAGCACTTTTGGCAGAGATGGCACAACGAATAACTGCATACACTACAACCACGTGGAAAGTGGATCAAGAGTGAAGGTGTGGCGACCTTGTCCTTGTCAAGGAAGACCACTTGCCACCCCTGCAGTGGCAGCTTGGACGTGTTGCAATTCTACATGCAGGCAAGGATGGAGTTTGCAGGGTGGTCACCATTAAACAGCAACATCGAACAGTGAAGCGTCCTGTTATCAAGTTGTCGCCTACCTATTCACTGAGAACCACATATATCATTGTGACATTGTACAGATTTTCTAGTTTGCTTAAAAATGTTATTTTTGGTGGGCGGTATGTTTAGGTTTGTTTTGGTTTGTGTCAATTAGTGTATGTACTTGGATTCAAATTCAACGCCAATAGTTGTGAGTGCCATGGCCGGCGGCCATCTTGACTTGTGGTGCTATTTATGAATGAAAGCAGTTAGTTACCGTTACTCTGTGTTGCTGGATGTCACGCAGCTGAAATGTGTTACAAATATATTGTGTGGAAACACAGTCTGAGGCTGAGCATGTAAGTGGAAGGGCTGTGCCGCTGGGATGAGCTGCCTCCGAAAACTTCTCACGCTTTGTTATTCAGTTGTGTAGTTATAAATTGCTTATATTCAGATATTTTTGTGCCTGGAGGTAGTGCAGTACCTTCCCCACCCCTGCCGGCTGTAGAATCTCAATGGCTTAAAAAGTACATATACACTAACATGGAATAATATTTTACTGACATTTGTGCTGTTGAGTTGTTGAGTAGTGACCAACTAGAAATGAATAGCCCACTGGCTCAATATATACCAGCTCAGTATACCAGGCCTACCAGAAGCTGGCATGAGGAGAATGGCTAATGCTTTGGGGCTTTGAGGATATGTCTGGCAATTGATTAGCATCAGAAATGTTACTCTCCACTATAATCACTATCTGCAAGGAATGGCTGCACTAGTTTTGACTAAGTTGTTAAATTAGTGCAAGAAAACAGAATAGTTTCACAATTATTATAAGATAATTTGTGTTTGCACCAATTTAGTAAAATTGTATTAGCCATACCAACACAGACTCAACATATGCAAAATTGATGTAACCATTTGGCAAATTTTTCAGATCTAGTATAAATATACCTCGAACATTTTAAATTCAAGTAACTTGTTCAGCAGTTTAGCAAAATTACAGAACACAGATATAAAAGTCCTAAGAGTATGTTCCAAACCTGGCAACAAGTATGTTCAAATAAAAAATTAGGCACTATCTTTGATGTGGTACTGTCAAATATTTCAGTAACACATACATGTCATGTCTTGTCTTCTGGTTACATTTGAGATTGAATCAAACAATTATGTAGATGTCTGAAAACCAAAACAAACAAACACCCATACTACAGAAAATTCAAATAATACGATTAATGATGTATTATATGCACCATAAAAGCAAGAAGTTGACACGTGCCGCTTACCCCATTATACCAAATACAACTACGACTCATCCACATGTGCTTCTACAACTACAGGAAATGACTCCAATGTTGTAACTGTGTAAAGTTGGTATTGATGGCAGCAATTTTGTTCATGTTATTTTTGTAAGGTTAGTAGATGTGTGTGAAAAGAAGGATCACGGGAGTGGTGTATTGTGTTAGTAAAATGTAGAAAAACGTGTAGAGAAATTCTGGAATAAAAAGTAGCACAACAAAGGAAGTGACAGTGTATTTATTTTAAGTAGAAGTCATTAAATTAACAACAGGTTATGGACCCAGGGCTTACCGCAAAGCGCCGCTGAAAAAAATATGAGAAGTAACCTGCAGTGAAAAAGTGGAACAAAGTAGAAATATGGCTGACCAAACAAGAGACGGTATACCAAAACTAACGAAAGATAATTATCATGTGTGGTCCAAAAGAGCGCAAGCAGAGTTAATTGAAAGAAACTGTTGGAATGCCGTAGGCCTGGGGTTTTGTGACAGTGCAGAACTAAATGAGACACAAACTTGGCTGAATAGGAAGGCAATAGCATTTCTGCTAAAAAGTGTAAGCGATGCTTATGTAGAAGACATTGAAGAAATACTGAGGGCCAAAGAAGCATGGGAGAAACTAGCACACATTCACTCTTAATATACTCTCCCTCAGTGCTTGGAAATGCTACGAGAGATGGTGAATATCGAGAAATCCGACAAAGTGAGTATGTACGAGTATATGGCGCAAAACCAATCCTTGAGTAGAAAGGTGCAAAGTGGAGGTTTTGGTTTAGAGTTTAGTGATACACAGTTAGCAGAGCAATTCCTTATCGGACTGCCAAAGGACAAATATGGACAATTGGTTAACTTCATTGCCCGAGAACCAAATTTAACTACCCAGAAGGTTAAGTCGCTGCTGCTAAGAGAAAAAGTTGACAAAGGAAGTGACAGTTCCGGGGCATTCATAATGAAAAGACCATTGTGTACACAGGGCTATGGTGGAAGAGGTTCTAGAAAATGAAAGTAATGGCTGGCGGAATAATTCTGTAAAATTTGAGTAAAGTGAACCAGCGAATAATGAAGTGGAAGAGAATCGGAGGTGTTTTAAATTTCATAAATGGGGTCATATCTTGCAAGAAACTTTTCAAAATTTAAATGTTTTCATTGTGGAAAGCATTGGACACGGGGCAAACGAGTGTACCTTTCAAGTTTCAGACCAAGACAGACAAACATCGTCGACAAAATTTGTATCAGGAAAGGGTGAAAATGCGAAATACAGAACATGTGTAACGGCAAGTGGACTTGTATCCCCAGTAAGACGGATGAATGGACAGTGGATTCGGCTGCCAGCGACCATATGTGCTACAGACATGACATGTTCAAGACATTCGAAACATGTGAGGGGAAGGGATTTGCAAACATAAAAGGGTGTGGGAATGTTGAAATCACTATGACATGGATGTGGAGGATGGACATTAAGCTTGCCGAATGTTTTTTGTATGTTCCTGAGTTCCAGTACAATCTAGTCTCAACTTTCCAGCTGGCATCAAAAGGTGTTGTCACAGAGTTCAACGAAAAATGTGTGGTGGGATGTGATGGAGACAAAAAGATCTTCAAAGCAGAAGTGTCTAATGGACTATACAATCTGAAGGTTATTGACGAAACAAGTGCCACTGCAGCATCATCAGAGGTAAAGAGTGAGTGACAGCTGTAAAAATTCCAAGGGAAGAAATTCAGTTGCTCTACGAAGTGTTCAGGTTTGGCATGACAGGTTGGCACATCTACACGAAGCTGCCTTAAAAAGGATTACTAACCTAAAAGTGACTAGTAAGTTTGGTGAAACATGTAGTGTATGTGTACAGTGCAAGTCAAATAAGACCGGCTGCTTTACAAATAAAAGTGAGAGGGTCTCTTCTAAGCCACTACAACTCATTCATAGTGATGTAATGGGGAAGCATCCGTTGTCTCTTGGTGGTGCATGCTACTTGGTGACATTCATGGATGACTACTCTCGATCGATTCATGTCTATTTATTTTGTTCCCAGAAAGAGTGATGTTTTTGAAATGTTTAAGGACTACAGATAATAGGTAGGAATGCTGCATAGCAATAAAATAAAAGCGGTACAGACAGATGGTGGGGTGGGGGGGAATATTGTAGCAAAGCATTTGAAAAGTATTTGAATGAAAATGGAATAATTCACAAAAAGAACCGTAGCAGGATGCCCTGAACAAAATGGCACTGCAGAGAGAGCAAATAGGACCATTGCAAATGGTGTGAGGTGCATGTTAATACAATCAGGTTTACCACAAACCTTCTGGGCAGAGGCTGGAAATATGACATGTCATGCTAGGAATCTTTCTCCCCATCTAAGGCAATTGGCGATCAAATACCACTTGAGTTGTGGAAGGGAGAAGCTATAAATATAAAGGAGTATGAACGATTAAAGATTTTTGGATGTAAAGGTTGGCTTCATGTGGAAGGGGTGAGTAAATTCAGTAAGAGAGGTAGGGAATGTATTTTCCTTGGTTATGAAACAAATGTAAAAGGGTACAGAGTGTGGGTCCTTGAAGAGCACAGAGTGAAGGTAGTTCATCACATAATCTTTGATGAAACTGTTTTTCCACTTGCAAGAAAGGCGAGTTTCGAAACAGGGAAAGATCTTAATTCTTCAAGTCACTTGGACGTTAGTGCAGAATCTGATGTTAGGGAAGTTGTTGATTGTATTACATGGGGTCAAGATGGTGTCGATGATACAGATGACATCATCGAAACCAAGTCTGATGATGAAATCTGTACAGATGCAGAATATGATAAAGGTAATTTAAATACAGTATACTTGAGTGATGAAAGTAGTGAATGTGAGCCCTTCCTTGGTTGGGATGAAAGAAGTAACTCGAGAGTGTGAGATTGTACGAAAGTCAAGTAGAACACGCAAAACAAAGGACTGTTCATGTATTGTAGCAATGACTGCGTTTCTGCTCCAAACTGTGAAAAATATATAGACTTCGGGTCCACCTGTAATGAGATGCAAAGTATCAAGGAGGCTATGTCAGGGGAAGATGTTAGTTTGTGGAAGGAAGCTATGTCGGAAGAAATTAACCAGCTCAAAGATAAGAGTGTGTATGAGATTGTCGACAGGCCAACAGACAAAAATGTATTGGGAACCAAATGGGTGGTAAAGGTCAAGAAAAATATAGATGGTTCTGTTGATAGGTATAAAGCACGGGTAGTAGCCAGGGGATTAAACCAAGTCTATGGTATAGATTTTCAGCAGACATATTCACCTGTTATACAAAAGAAAACTGTAAGACTATTATTTGCTTCAGTTGCATGCAATGGTTGGGTTGTAGAACATATTGATGTGCTCACAGCTTATCTGAACAGTACTTTAGATGAAAGTGTCTATGTAGAACAGCTGCAAGGCTATGTTGAAGGTGGAGGTGGAAAAGTGTGGAAACTATTGAAAAGTCTGTATGAACTTAAACAAAAGTGCCAAACAGTGGCACAAAACTATAGATGGTATTCTTACGAAACTAGATCTGAACAAAGCAAAAATGGATAAGTGTGTATACATGAATAAAATAAAATATTTGGTTGTAGGAATTTATGTTGATGATTTGGGTGTATTGGGTTAACCTCATTTGCTAACATGGTTTAAATCTGAAATTGGAAAGGTGTTGGATGTGGGGTTCCTAGGTAAGATGTGTAATTTCCTTTCCCAAAGAATCAGTGAGTGTGACAATGGCATTACTATTGACCAATGCCATTATCTTCAACAGATTATGTATGATTTCGGTTTTAGCAAAGAAAACTGTAAAGGTAGAAATGCCCCCTTGCCAGTAAATAGCAATGAGCAAACAGGAACAGGTGAAGAACAGTTCAACCCCAAAATTTATCAGAACACAATATGGAAACTGCTGTACTTGTCTGGGTCAACTAGACCAGACATAAATTTTGCGGTGTTTAAGTTAAGTACAAAAAACAAAAACCCAACAAAGGATGACTGGAGGAATGTTAAGAATGTGGTAAGGTATTTTAAACACACTAGTGAATTTAAGTTACAATATCGGAAGGATTCCCTGGATTTCCAGGCCTGTTGTGATGCTGACTGGAGGAACGATAGAGAAGACAGAAATTCAATAAGTGGTCATGTATTCATAATGGCATGGCAGGTGCCCCTATCACATGGCGGACCAAAAAATAACCACTGTTGCTCTGTCCACACAGACGCCGAATACATATCCATGTGTGAGGAAGGCACTTTGGCTCATTATGATGCTAAGAGAACTTGGGAAGGAACACATCATCCCCAAACTATTTGTGATTAAATGTGACAATTTAGACTCAATGTGTCTGGTTGAAAATGGACTAGATTCTGAAAGGTCAAAATATATGCCTATTAAATTATGTTTTCTGAACCAGGTTGTCAGTGAAGGAGAAATAAAGTTTGCATATGAACCTACAAATGATAATGTAGCTGATATGTTTACCAAACCACTAGGTGGTGTAAAGCCATTTTGTAACAACCCTAGGGCTGACCAAATTGTAAAAATCATGTTTGTTTGTTTGTACTGAAATAGTATATGCTGTCTACTGTTGGTTTTTAACAAAATTACTGCCAAGGGGAAGTGCTGTAACTGTGTAAAGTAGGTATTGATGGCAGCAATTTTGTTCATGTTATTTTTGTAAGGCTGGTAGATGTGTGTGAAAAGAAGGATCACGGGAGTGGTGTATTATGTTATTAAATGTAGAAAAACGTGTAGAAAAATTATGGAATAAAAAGTAGCACAACAAAGGAAGTGACAGTGTATTTATTTTAAGTAGAAGTCATTAAAATGTCAATATCCAAGACTTCTAGCAGGATGTGTTCCCGGGAAGGGACATGGAAGATACTTGGTTTCCAGACTGATCCTGACCTGCCCTTTTCTCTCTACTAAGAGTATTAAAACCCAAGGAAGTAGCAAAACAAGCGCGGAGTTTTACGAATGCGCAGAGAGTAATTTCAACTCAAAAGCAACTTGTAAACACGTATAATTCCAGGTATTAAAAGCAGCTGCGTGACACGTCAGCGACCCCCCCCCCCCCCCCGGCGCACCTAGCAGACATAGTGTCGCAGCCCTGCCGAAGATGGCAGAGCGCCGCCGAGCACCTGAGGCCATATCCCGAGCACACGAGGGTAGTCCTCCCACCCCGTTCTCCAGGCAGATGTCACAGGGGCACGTTACGCCTCCCACTCCGGCCTGGCGCGTACTCATGAGCGAGCCGCATATAAGGTGATGCGCGGCCAAGGTCGGGAGTGATCGTCTCCAGTAGCTCGCCTCAACACTTCTTGTGCTGGGGCTTTCTACTGATCTAGGTCCTCACAGTCCTCCAAGAGCTTCCAGTTCTTCACCAACGACCAGTGGCTACTGCCACCACCTTCCAGAGGCTTCAACACCTTCTGGCAATCGTCATCACCAGAAACCTTCATCTACAAGAAGACATCAACCATTGACTTAATGCTTCAGATGTAGATGCTCCTGGGTCTTCAACTACCACTACTTGCTGGTAGTGACTCCTTATAAAGTTATGGCCTCTTCTATGCAAACCCGATAGGTAATTAGTTGTCTCAATTAGTTTATATTTTACCCTAGCTTCTTAAGTAGGTTTAGAAGCAGGTCACCTTCACTCGTAACTTGCGAAGCTTAAGTACTTCTGCGGCACAGACCTATTGGTAGCACGTACGAGTCACCTAGTACATGTTGTTACAATAAATACTAAATCTTAATGTATCAGAGAGTTCTTTGTTATAGAAGTATAACCTATCTGCCACCCACCAAATATTCAACCTCAAAGGGCAAGCAAGAGACCGGATGTTATCACGAACCTAGAATAGTATGTCAGACCCCCTTCAGGGGCCTGTCTGTCGTCACACACACCTCATCTTTCAACGGCCACCCATTTTGTACATCTCGGTGCAAAGAACGGTAGAGCCTCTACCAATAGGACACACCCCTCCGAGGCAGAACAGCCACCTCAAGTTGTATTGCTAACTGGAGCACCTAGCTGAGGTGCTGGCAGGGGTATTTGCTTGGGATTGGAGCCCTACCTTTGTGTACCACACCCGGCAGTGGCAGGAAGGCGGTTTACAACCCACACCTCCAGGTGCTTGCACTGTTTGGAGCCAGGGAGCACACCGCCAGCCATTGCCGGCTTATGCGACTAATTTAGAGATACGTCAATTGCTTACCGGTCCAAGGAAATCAAGTGTGTTATACGTCTATGCCATTCCACAGCCGGCACGGAGCTCAGAGAGCGGAAAAGAAGGCAGAGTTCAGTGCCACAAAGCAGGCTGTGCAGCAAACCTCGTTGCTTCAGGGAGTGATAACCCTCGGGGGCAGGCACAAGCTGCTCCTCCCGCGGGGAGACCGGCTTCTCCTGTCAGGAGTTACGTGTTTCACTCAGCTCCAATTAGGACCAGCTATGAAGTTCATCCGGTAGTCCAGGCCCTGGTCACCACGAGCAACACCAGGCTCAGACATGCCAATCCACACATCGGCAGCTGGGCAGGAGCAGAGTGGAATCGCAGACACCTGGCAGAGCATCACAGGAGCTCCACCCCCACCAAGTCCAGTGTACCCAGGGAGTCTGCTTGCCCATACTGCAGCACTACTTCTACTCCCTCCAAGACAAATCCACCAAGCTCTGGTAGTATACGTTCCCCCAGAGGGCCAGTGCCATGGTAAGGCATATTGCTCAGCCAACTGTACCATACTTTGTTTCCAGTAGACAGCCTACAAGACTAACACTGGTGACCGGGAAGAAAGGAAAATGAGTTCCTAGTGTTGCGCAACTGATATAGCACAGTCCCAAAGTTTCTTGTACGACCGGTAGCTAAGCGACATGCATCAAAGTTATAGTAGACTGACAGAAAACCTAGAGAAAGAAAAAAACTACTTATATGAAATTTTTTCAAATATACCCTATCAAAACAGTGGAAGTATGTCAGAAGCTGAAGGATATGTGTCTATATGTGTTGAAACAACAGCGGAAGCATTTGAAATAAGCCCTCTAAGGCACTGAACATTTAACATGGGAGTAAAGTGAAATATGTGTCAGTTCAGAAAATACAATGTTCACACACTCCATGATAAAAAGTCTATACAGATTTGGTAATTAAAAAGCAATGGGAATTTCCAACAGAATTTGGTGATTGCAATGTTTCAACCATGTCAACAATTTTCTTGATACCATAGTGAGAAAGCTGGAGACCATTAAGGTATTGTAATTATGCTATTATTAAAAATTGGCTATACAGCCTACATGTTTTTGTTTTCTTTTTACATTTTGGGCCGTGTGTGTGCTACTGTAATAGAAGGCAAGATGTACATGTTTCTTACTCTGCATACTGGTGGTTTTTATGTTACAAGTAAAGTTTGAAGACAGAATCAAAGTCAGGGACACAGATGCAGTTGTGGATGTTCTATTTCAAGAACTGGTAGGCAGCAGGATCTATATATCTAAAATTAGCAGGTTGGACATAACCTCTGCAACGTCATACCTAAGCCGGTTTCTGGACCAGCCAACACTGTATATATTGAACACAGCAAAGAGGGTACTTCGCTACTTGAAGAGGTCTATGAAAAACACCCAGAAGATTACAACAAAGTCATAGTCTACACAGATGCAGTCTGGAGATGTGACAGGAGAGACCGCAAGAACATGAGCAGAATTGCATAGTTCCATTGTGGTAACTTAGTGTTCTGGGGTTCGAAAAAACAGCAGGCCGTAGCTTTGAGCTTGCGAGACGGAACATATCGCAGCAACTGAACTTCTCTACTTAAAGAGTCTCGTGTCCGGGTTTGTAAGTAGTAAGGGGTGCAGTTTGCTCATAGACAACTGAGGAGTGATACATATGATGAGGAACTATGAGAACACTAAACGTTCTAAACATATTGACATCAAGTTTCATTTTTTGAAGGATATTGTAGTCAAACAGCTTGTAAGTGTTAAGTATGTAGAGTAAAATTTGAATATTGCAGATGTTTACCAAGCCACTAAGGTCAACCAAGTATTGTGAGATCACGGATAAATAATTATGTCTGGAGGGGAAAATGCTAATCGTTGTTACCGAGCGAGGTGGCGCAGTGGTAACTCACTGTACTCGCATTTGGGAGGACCCGGGCTCGGTTCCTGGTCTGGCCATCCTGATTTCGGTTTTCCATGGTTTTTGGAAATCACTCCAGGCGAATGCTGGGATGAGCCCCTAACAAAATTCATGGCCAATTCCTTCCCCAATCTTTCTTCCCTATGCAACTTCCACCGTCTCTAATGACCTCACTGTCGACAAGATGTTGAGCCCAATTACCTACCTACATAATCTTTGTTAATGAGAAGTGCTGCATGTATGAATTTAAACAATTTCCAGTCTTAATTATCAATAACTGTGAATTGGGTTATTTAGGTTATCATAACACATATCATGCTATTGCAGAACTGTGTTCAATGGACATGAAATTAAAAAATAATGTTAAGGTTTGTGATTACGTCATTACTATAAGTTCGCTATACTGCATACATGTTATTGTTTTCTTATTACATTTTGGGCTGTGTGTGTGCTATGTAATAGAAGGCAAGTTGTACATGTTTCTTACTCTGTATACTGGTGGTCTTTATGTGACGAGTAAATTCATAGTTTAATAGGGGTGGGCAAAGCTGGATATTTCATTTTGAAGTGAATTCGAAGTGAATTTGTTAAAATATTCGCGAATTCGAATCGAATATCGAATTGAATATCAATTAAGAGTGTTTTGTTGATAAGTATACATTGCACCAATTATATATTTTTTTATAAATTTAATAACTACATACATTTTTACAAGATAGGTAAAAGGCAGATAAAAAATAAATATTTTCGACCGATTTGCAGAAAAAATATAGAAATATAGTTTTTCACTATCTACAGTATTTACCCGAAAGGAAGACGAGTATTTTTGACAGAAAGGAATAGAAAAAATAAGGGGTCGTCTAAAATTCAAAACCTAGGACCACAAATACTATAAATGTGTAACACTGCTAGTACAGTATTTAATGTGTTACATGCACAGCATTACTACGGGCTTCTATTCACAATTTTTTACTAAAGAAGCAGCTAATCCTCCAAAATTGGCATGCCATGAGACAGAGGATTTTGATAAATACTTGTCATGCTTAAGTACAGTCTGTCCTATAGTTGTACGTATTTTTGTAGTGCTGAGACTGTACCTGTCAACTTTGACAAGGGTCCCTTATCTGATGTCACCCAGAGAAATAAAGCGCTTGCGTAATAGTAGTTGTAGGGGCGGGCGGGTTCTAATTCACTAGGCGAATGATATATTGATGGGATGGTCAAAAAACAGAGTTTGCGTATTAAGGGCTAATCCGATTAATGGCTAATCCTAATCCGATTAACTTGCAAATGGCTACGAAGACGAAGCACTTTGCTGTGAAGCAAAATGGCTCAAGTTACATAACATATGACGTACAATTATTTTCTTTGCTTATATGACAAACTTTCAAATCTGTCTCTGAATACGTGGAAAAATCTATTTTCTCGACTAAATTTGATTCGTAAAATCATAATCGTGTATGTAAAGAGTGAAAATAAACATACAACACCCATTAAAATGTGAGGTCTCGAATTAAGTTTCGAAACATAATGAAGTGGTTAGTAATATAAAAAGATTTTTCCCAGATAATTCCGTTTTGTTATATTGTCAGTAAAATTAGATACTGACAATTATTTTACACCGAATGTAGTTTGGACTAATTTGTGGGCATTCTGTTGAGTTGAGGTTATGTTTTCATGTTTCACTAGCCATGTGTGTGGCAAACGTGGGATAAAAACATTGATATTATTAAGCGAACATTGTCTTCTTTTGCTTTTTGGGCAAATAATAATAAATAATTTAAGTTGCCCCAAAAGTAATTTTTTTGTTTCGAAGTTCGCAGCAAAAATTTGATTTCAAATACAAAGCCGAATATTGAAAATATTTTATTCGAATTAGAATTTTCGAAGCTTCGCCCACCCCTAGAGTTTAATAGAGATTATTGGCTCTCTTCTTAGCAAGAGTTGGAAACATCAACCTGCAATGCCTCAAGCATTTATGGACAATGTTCAAGAACATTTACTGAAAACCAGTGGCGGCTGCTGACGGAGGGCTGCGGGCGCAGTCCCCCTAGTAAAATCTCAGAACATAGACTCTACTATTATTTGCTATCAGCAAATAACACTGCATGCGAATACGGAGGTTATTTCGCAGCAAATGTTTTTGAGATGGACGAGCCTCTTGTCACGAGAGAAATGCTTTTGGAAATGTCGAGTGGTGGGGCTACAAATTCTTCGCCCCGAAGTGGGTCGAGTCAGTAGAGAGAGATGACCATAACAATGGTTGAATGATGCTACGAGAGGGAGGGAAGAATTCAGAGGCCCTTTTCACCCAATCACATGCTGTAAATCAGAGAGAGCAGGGCGCGCCCCTGCTCTTACACAGAATTCCACTGTTTAACAGAATGTGTTCTATAGTTATACACTACATGTTTAGTAGGCACACTTTCGCGCTCCGCTCTTTTGCATTTGTTAACCACATTTCATAACAATTCTTGTATTTATTTCGAATAGTTTTTATTTATAGATATTGTTCAAACTCATGTGAGCTTCAAATACAGTGTGTAATATTCTGAATAAGTTTGTTGTTAACGATGAGCCATAAGCATCAGTCAGAAGCAGGGTTGAATTGTTGATAATGTCGTGTTGTGTAAACTTGTAAATAATACACAATTCTGCGAGTAACATTTTAAACCTTATTACGACAACGAATTTTAATTACGAGAATAAACTAGAGCTTAGGAATTTGGGACCAGCAAGGCCACAGTTAAATATAACAAAACAGCAAAGCCAAGGTGGTAAACGCATTAGTTTGTATACACAAACATTCAATGTAAGTACATACAATTTCGCGGACTTTCTATGCGGGTGTGAAGTTAGAAATTCATTGTTTTGTTTCTTTTTTTTTTATAGTGAAGCCTAATGTACTTGCATGGACTGCCAATGGGTTAAAGATTTGAAACATTTGGGAGAAAAGTTAAAATACATTAAAGCCGTTCACAACATATAAAAAAGCTATAAAATTTTCAGTGATTGGTAAGGTGAATATTCACTGCCTGTTAGATAGCACGTACTGGTTGAAGAATGTAATTTGTTTACAAATATATTAATTAAGATATGCCACTATAATCCTCTTATTTAAATTTGACAGACATTTTGTATGTGCTGTATGAAAATTAGTATTGATTTTTTATAAATTTTTTTTTTAATATATTTAAGTTATCATCGACATAAGTATAGTAGAACTAGTATAATTATCATCTAATCTCTCGTTGTCTCGTGTGATGTACCACACCACGTAGGTACTGGTTGGAAGGCATATATCCTACACAAACTTAAAATAAAGCAACGCCTGTGCTAGTGATTAGCTCTGAACCAGTGGCCACAGTATGTTGACCATTACAAATCGAGCGATGATAAATTTTTCTTCAAACAAGCACTTATACGTGTGCCTATTTAAAAATGCTATTTGTAATGATCTGAGTTAGGATTGCCACAGCCCTCCCAGTTTCAAAAGTCACCAGCCGCCACTGCTGAAAACACCCAAGATATCATTGTGCAGATTAAGCTAGGTAATAGGCTACTCAAATAACATACATTAAAGAGCAGCAAAGAAATCATGTTTACAACCATACAGAGTACATATCATGTATACAGATTTGCAAAAGTGAGTGTATTATTGTCAATGGTTCCAGTCTTCTCTTAATGTAAACCTACACATTTTGTGCTACTTTCAACAAGATGGTGCACCAAACGTGCCATTTTTAGTTATGTAAAGACCTATAAACATGGTACATTTTGTAAATAATAGGGCAAGCAGTATACAATAAGTTATCAATACTTATTACAATCTGAAGTAGTGACCAACCACTGTTTTTCTACCCAGGTGGACGACGACCCTGCTGAAAGTGGATAGGCTACCACCCCCGTTGACCCTCTGTACTCGGTGCTTATGGCTGCAACATGTCATGTCTAAGAACAAGTTTATGAAGCTAATAACCAGCTTCTTCGGCCACCACGTAATCTCAAAGAACCTGTACCATCCCCACCTCCCAATCATATTATCAAACCTCTCAAGATTTTCACTTGTGGAGGGTACCTAAAGGACTAAATGTATAGGAATAGACTACCTACACATTCACAAGAACATTATGGAAAACGTCACTAAATGGTGCAATGGGTAAAATTGTGCTTGGATGCAGATGGGAGCCATTTTCAACATTTACTGTAATAAAAATCATTCCTCTTCAGTTATTGTTCATTTCAGAAGTCATTACACCTGTGTGATAGCCTATTTTTGTTCAATAGTTACAAGTAATTAAAATGGTAAAGGTTTACATGGATAATTTAGTAAGCATACTACATACTACAGTAACAATGATTCTGTATGCATGCAACAATTCAGCCTATTCAGTAAGCATGTGATACTTTCATGATAGAGAAAATGAAACTCTTTTAAAATAAAATTTCAGTTACCTCAGGAGCCATCCAGTAAGGAGTGCCAACTGATGTGTTTCGACGACCCAAAGTTGCACAAAGATGGGACGACACTCCAAAGTCTACGAGCTTCACGTGCGCATCTTCTGTCAGAAGAATGTTGTGACCTTTGACATCTCTGTGTATACAGTGATTGCCATGCAAATAAATCAGGGCCTGGTGAAACAAAAAAAATGAGTGCACTTGGATAACATACCATATCACTAAAACCTGGCCAGTAACTTTAGACAGAGCTTTCAATAATATTGTAACATGAATGGCTGGGGAGCATATCTGTGTTCGTGAGGGGTTAATATCTTAAAAAAATAAATGAACAAAATTTTATTTTTAGTTTATTTACACACCTATTACTTACAGCATTAAATTATATGTCTCCACTATTGCTCTTTTTTTTTTACAGTGAGCACAATATTAATGTCCATATCAACTCTAATTAACATCCTTCTTTATGTCTATGTTTAGTTATTGTCAATGAACTCACACTCATCACTAACACATGTTCAGTCCATCTGTTGCCATCATTTGTAATGTCTTTTCACTCACGCATCCAGTCCAGTAGTCTAGCCTGCAGTCGTACTCTTAACTGCTCTGATGTTCGCAGTCGTAGATTTTCCTCCCGCTGGTCACTTCTCTTGCTGCGTGATTCTCTTCTCGCTAGTCTTCTATCACTAAAACTCATCCATTCAACAACTGCCAGCTTGGAGGCCAGACGTGCTTTTTATACTCTGCTGGTCTTGAACTGGAAATTTCGCAACACCCCGAATCTAGCTGAGAGAAATAAGGTCAGTACTCCAGAGCATTCTTCAAATGTCTCAATGAAACCCTATGCCCAAATTCGGGAGCAGCGTGTGTCCTGATAGGTATAACAGGCACGCTTTGTAAACATCACTTTGTGAGAAGCCACTGCATCTCCAATTGCAATTGATAATGCGCATAGCAATAAATCATCTAACTACTCTGTCCTTCACTTCCACTTGCTTGCATAGGGCAGAGCAAAGAGCGCATAACACTGCCTCCTCAAGCCACATCCCGAACAGACTCTGCAACGTCAGTACCTTCATAGAGTGCCAGTTGTTAATGTGGACAACCTTCGGCTTCGCCCAAGAGCCTTGAAGAAAAATGCAAAATACCACATCATTGTTCTTATTCGAAATCCTGTAGAAGCCTTCCCACCATTTCTGTGGCTTTGGGCAGTACCCTTTTCTCCTCTGTGTGTTGTACAGCCACACCAGTTGACCTTGAAATACCTCGCCCGACATTCTATCATACCGCATCTTCATCCTGACACTATTTATTATAAGGTGCCGTCAAGCAAAATCATGAATGCCAACAAATCTTTTACTAATTTGCTAGTATAATCAGGGGCAGTAGCTACCTCTTCTGCCAGTCAGCCAAACAGCAGGTCACTAGAGAGGCATAGCTCTCTTTCATACAGCATCCTTGATTTTGTAACCCTGGTGGACTCATGAACTGCTGATCGATAAGCAGTAAGAAACAATGATACCTTTGAATCCCAGTCCTTTTGGTTGTCTGTCACAAAGTTCGACAGGTGCTGTTTAAGAGTACAGTTAAACGTATCGACAATTCCATCCAATTGAGGGTGTAAGACTGCAGTTCTAGTCTTTTTCACCCCCAGAATTTTTGTTGCCTCCCGGAACACCGTAACTTCAAAGTTCCTTCCCTGATCGGAATGTAGTTCTAGTGGCCCCCAAACCTCAAGAAGACATGCTCTATGAGTGCTTCAGTCACAGTAAGTGCTTCCTGGTTCGGGTGGGGAATGACCTCAGTCCACTAAGTAAAATAATCTTGGGCCACTAATAGATACCGATTACTTCTCTCTGTGACAAGCAAGGGACCCAAAATATCTTCTGCCATCCACTCGAATGGGGCTATAACATTATATTTCCTTAGATACCTTTATCCTCTGGACCTTCTGCCCTTCCTTGGAGTGCAGGTGTCTCACATTGGACACCATTTCTCAACATCCTCCCGACAATGAAGCCAGTAGAATCTAAGTCTAACTCTACCAAGGGTCTTCATAACACCGAAATGCCCACTGGCTGCTGCATTATGTAGTTCATTTAATATTTCTGGAACCCAGCATTCTGGAAGAACCTACTGTAAAAGTGTGTGTTTTCCATCATTACTTCACAGTTTCTGTATACTACATCATTCTTCAGTACGAGGGAACTCCATTGTCCCTAGTATGCTTTGACTGCTGTGCTCAGGCTAGATATTTCTTCCCATTTTGGCAGACAGCCAGTTTCTTTCCACTTTAGTAATGGCTGCAAATCGCAGATTTTCCTCCCGCTGGTCACTTCTCCCATCGCACGTTTCCCTTATCGCTAGTCATATATCGCTGAAACTCATCCATTCTAAAACTGCTGGCTTGGAGGCCCGAAGCTCCTTTTATAGCCGCTGGCCTTGACCTGGAAGGTTCGCCGCACCCCGAGTCTAGCTGAGAGACACGAGGTCTGTAATCCAGAGCATTCTTCAGATGTCTCAAAGGCACCCGATACCCAATGTTGGGAATGGCACGTGCCCTGAGAGGCATAACAGGCACACTTTGTAAACATTCCTTTGTGAAAATCTCCTGTGTCTCCGGCTGCAACTGATAGTATGCGCGCAGCCATAAATCTTCTAACTACCCTGACCTTCACTTTCACTTGCTCACATGAGACAAAGCTGCGAGCGCGTAACAATATGCTGAATAGCATGGCATGGCTATTTTTTTTAGTCATGTTCAAGGTGTAATTTCAAAACATTCTTTTTCATAAGCTTTTGTACTGTCATTGTCATCTCTAATTTCAGCTTCACAGAAAAAAAACTTTCTTAAATTGTACACCTATGACTGAAATTAATTGTGAAGTAAATCAGTTCTGTAGCTTAACTATTAGACTTCATGATATGTCTGTCTGGGGAGAAATATTTTTCATTTAATAAAAATTTTCTTTGAAAACTGAAAATGCATTACATCAAACAACAGATCTATAACTTCACAACCCTACTGTACATAAGCAATACTTCTGTATTCTATACATATTACTGTATAGCCACTTAGCTAAGCATATGGTGATTATTAAATGCATGCAGAAAAAACTCATCACAACATAGTCTATTAAATATTAAAGCCTTCAATGGAATTACTTTTAAAACTAGAATAGTTTTTTTTTTTATATGAACAACTTCAATCATTTAACAAAAGTATATTTACATGACTTTGTGATTAATGGAAAGGAAAAATTAGTTTGTTTCATAAATTCATTATTATTACACTGATAGCTTTACAACACTTAAAACCACATTTTGCTAAATAGCTGTCCTTCAGCGGACTGCTTGCTCACAAATATCTGCAATACTAGATGTAAACACAGCCTCCCAATGCCCAAATATTTACTGGTTTGAAGCAGCCACACTACTCTCATGTATTCTTGAACTTACATTTATTCACTAGGCAACAATAACATAGTTTTAAAACAATTATTTAAAGTTTTTACACCAAGTATCTGACTGTATCTGAAGCAACGTACTTTCACAGAAGTACACTCTCACCTCCACAGTCTCCCTCAGGATATATGCAATTTGGTCCTCCGATAATCTTGTATTTCTCTTCTTAAGTCCCTGTACAAGGTCCGTGACCGAACCTCCAGTGCACAACTGAAACACATTCACACGTAACCAAGACATTTAGAAAAGATTCTCACATGAGTAATTGCTCAAAAATGCCCACTGCATCACAAAAGGATTCCTTGGTAATCAGTCAATATTATGTGAACACAAAAAATGATATTTAATGTTGATGATCTACACATAGTTTTGTGACCGCTGTCAAATTAGCAAAAATTGACTATCCGTTTAGATAAACAATTACAATAAAAGCCTAACTGTTATAAGCAGAACAGTGTGCCGGAAATAGTTGGAGCTTAAGCGGCCATCAGAACGTGCAAAGTTCCCTCCTCCATGCCACTACTTTTCTACAGTGCATGGACAGTTACCTTTGGTTTTCCATTAGGTTATTCATTAATTAAAAAGATGTTTCAATGTAAAACAAATCATTAAAACGTAAAATGTACAGGTGTTCTTTAATTTTAAACAGCATATTCTAACTTCAACTAGAACACCGTGAATAGCCTATAGATTAGACTATGTCCCGAGTGCGGGGCATGTTCTCATCGATGCACTTGTTTGTGAACAGTTTGGCGGGAACTTTCACTACCCGACTCCACGCGAGGAAAGACTGTTTCGCCACGTCTGGGACACAGAGAACAGGCGCGGTCTCACGGGAATCGAACCCACGATCTCTCCCCGCCTGGCGTGTCCGACCCGGACGACGACACGACAACAGCAGTGTCGCCAACTCTGTGAATTTTCCGCCATATTTGGTGGATTTTTATTCCTACCCAATGGCCAGAATTTTTACCTGGTGGTCAGTGGATAATCTATTGATGTTTAAAACATTGTCGATAGCATATGGAGGACACTTTTCTGGAAGTAAAGAATATATATTCAGGGAGTATCCAAAAATTATATTAAACTGGACATACGATGAAACTGTAAATATTCTAGCTTACTTGTGTTGCTATGCTAGGTTTTACAGTGGAAAAATTGAGCCTTTAATTATACGTTATAACATGCACAGAAAACCCGACTGTGTGTTATCTTATGTAATGGTTTCCACTGGAACTAAGCAGGTCGTGTGCGTTGTAGGGATTTCCAAATACAGTACTTATATTTTATATCTTTCTAGAGCTGTATTTACAATAAAAAATCACGCGTTAAGAATTATACAGTAACCCAGGCTCTCGCACACGGAGCTACTCACTCATCTGGATTAACGATTCACAGCCCACCCGATAAATATTAATTCCAGCTTATGAAAACTTGCAACAACCCTGTCCTGTTTACTTCTGTTCCTAGCTTAACCTTGAATAATACTACTAACTATATTTCAGCATACCATACTTCAAAGCCAACATTTTATATTAAAAAAAAACACTTATTTTTGTGAACAAATGTAATTGTAAATATGTATGCAAACACACACCTTTTTAATACGTATTTTTTTATACTTACATTAGATACTGTAAATAACAGTTTCCCCACCAACAACACCGACTGATCTGTTGTGATTGGTCATCGCCTCACAAATTTCACTTTAACTATTTCTTTTTATGCTTAACGAAATTTCAACAACGCACAAGACATGTTAAGTTCCAATGGAAACCAATACATACTTTCGTTTTTTCTGTACACGCCATAATGTATAATTTAAAGCTTAATTTTTTATTGCGAACCCAGCTTGAGTAAAACTTGAGAAACGATGACCAATCAGAACAGAGTAGTCGATGTTGTTGGCAGGAAACTGTTATTTACAGTAACGTAAGTATAAAAAATATCAAAAAGCCATGTGTATTCACATCTTCACGATTGTATTTGTACCGGAAAAATAAGCTTACCTGCTATCAGAAATTTGCTTTGAAGTATGATCTGTTTAAATATGGTTGTGTTTTACGAGGTTAGGAACAAAAGAAAACAGGGCAGGCTTGTCGCAAATTTACACTGGCTGGGCTTCAGAATAATCAGGTGGATCGCGACTCGAAAATCCAGAAGACGTGTAGCTCTGTGTGTGAGAACCGAGGATACTGCGTCATTCATAATAGTAAGCCCAGCTTTATTCATGAATTAGCAGTATTTCATCTTTATAGTTATTTATTTTGTTGTAGTTGCTGTTCAGTTTTCTGATAACTATATAACATGCACATCCCGCAAATTTGACTGTGGCAAAGAAAATGTAGTATTAAAAGTATGCGTAACTATTATTTTGAGATGAATGTTTACATATAGTTACTGTTGATATTCTAAATATTTTTAGATATAGGCTGGTCACGGTTATTCGAGCACTTTTCAAATCAACCATTGAGAAATGTCACAGCCCTTTACCCACGCACGCTGGACAGCGTGCGCCCAGTAAAGTTGGTAAAGGAAAGTAGTTCCAATGACATAACGTTGGATTAAAAGTGTAAGGTAAACTTTTGTGAATACCGAAATCATTTCTCTTGTTTCTGTTTGTTTTTTATGCATGAAAAGTGTAAGAATTAGCATATCTGTAAAATATTAACTTTCCTAGTTATTTCAAAGTTTTACTTGACTGACGCATTAATAAAGTGCTAAGTAGGTATAGCCTGTTCACGGTAAAGTGAGCAGTTTTGAGGTCCTAGCTACTTTTTACTTTCGACAATTTTTTATCCTTTAACGACCTTGCCAAACAAATATTTCCATGTAAGTAATAACCATAGTGTATAATCTACCACTAGCGGAACTTACCATCTAAGGTTAAAATAAAATGTATTTATTGACTATTATTCCAAATGAGAGGGAGTTCAAAATTGCTCACTTCACCGTGAAGTGCATATACCACGGCAACGTCAATTTTACATGTGATGGAAGAATCTAGGCTATTCATGGTAAAATGAGCACTTTTGAAAGCCCTGCTTAAGATCTACTTGTAGACACGTTGTGTATTCTTCCGCTTCATGTAAAATTAACATTGTCATAGGCCTCATCACTTTATTCATGCGTCGGTCAAATGAAACTGTGAAATTATTAATAAAGTAAATACTTCTAAAGTCTGCTCATTTTTACACTTCGATGCATTAAAAATAACAGAAAAGGAAATAAATAATTTTAAATTATCACAAATGGTCACCTAACACTTTTTATTCTCCATTAAGATATTGATACTTCCCGTCCATCATTAGCAACTTTACTTGGCGAATGTCACTCGGTGCGCCCATTAAAATATATGCATACAGGGGCAGTGATTCTTTTCTAAGGTTCATTTCTAAAGTGCTCACTTTATCGTAAACAGCCTATAACACATTTTTAATGCTTGCCTGTGCAGTGTCCTTAAGTGGCAAGAGAAAAGTACGAAGATACGGCCGTAGTTTAATCTGTGGTTTTTCATCACGTGTAATAAAATCCCACTGTTACAGATCTAATTTGCACGGTAAGGTGTTACGGCGGAAACATTGCACCCTTGCGCGTAGGAGCGATGCGGCACTAGGCGTGCGTGTTTGTGTCGCCCCTATTGCTCCCTCGCTTCTTGACCTTGGACGCGCAGCTCCGTCCCATCTATTTCATGAAAGTGACGTAAATTTGGACAATTTTAGAAAAGACGCACAGCCACAATGTATCCATCCACCACAGCTGTTTTGTCACTGAAGGAAAAGACGTTTGTAAAGAAATATTTTAAGTCCAATGCACACTTGCATTTTCCTCTTTCCTCGTGTTTTCTATTGTGACAGGCACTGAAAGACTGACGATAGCTAACTCTTCCGTCTAGTAATTAATGTAGGATATTATAGCTAGATTGACATTCCAAACTGTGTTTTGGTTTTGTAATTACCGAGTTAAATTTGTCGGGGTTCCGTTAATTTTATTTCGGGGGTAAGAGGAAACAGTGTGGGGGGATTTAGTTTAAAGTCTTTCGTGAGACAGCATTATTTTGAAGTTCTTACTTTTTTTATGGAGCAATGGAAAATTTGGCTCGTGCGGAAATAACATTTAAGTTAGTTAACTTCGAAAATTTTAACTTTAATGAAAAAACAAAACGCGTTACATACGTCGCTGTTCGTATTCGTACAGATGCAGCAATATATATATATATATATATATATATATATATATATATATATATATATATATATACACACACATATATGCACACACACATTTTGACCGAAGTTAACCTTACACTCGTTGAATTTACGATATAGACAAATAAACAAATATTATGCACTCACTTCAAAAGTGTGGAAAACGCGGCTTTTAAAGGCCACGTGCATTTCAATAATTATATTAATGGTTTACAAATACATTTACAAAACATGCAAACTTACTGTTTGTAAAATTTGCAACCCCTTGAACATTATTTAAATGGCAATCCTTGCAAGTTTACTTCACTAAAATCATGTCTGTTCGTCACTGGCATTAAAAAAAATTTATTTAAATAACCACTCAGTAAAATTAACACTGCGCATGTTTGCTGAAACCAACAAGCTTAAACTTATATACATAGATTATATACGTGTTACTTCATTGCTGATGGCGGCAAGGAAAATGGCGGAACGAGCTGTTTTACGAGGCGGTAAACACGTGCTTATTAATATTACATTTCACTCAAGAAACCACAGTGCAACTGTACCTACAACCGATTATGCTTGAAAAAAAGTAAATAAAAAATAATTAACTATCGATTAAATGTTCCGACAACACCAACAAGATATTCGTATAATAAACACGATGAGAAAAGGCACACGCACAACGGCCTTCACCAGGCTGGAAACTGGAAACATAAACATGGCTAGCCATTGGCTGGAAACATTTACTGTTCGTACATGTCGACATACTCTCCTGTCATAATTGCTAAACATTTTTTTGAAGTCCAGTCACTAATAGCCAAGAAAATTTAATATTGCTTTAAAAATATAATTTAAACCATAAATGTTGTAAGTATAATTACGATTTTAAATTACAACTTTAAGTTCTGAGTACTATTTTCTTCCAAAGCCATAATCAAAATCGTCAACTTAACAAAACGGATCCTGCAGCAATTCATCAGCTGATACATTACTTTACAAACGAGAGCACTTAGTATTTACATAGTGTGTAGGTTGGTCACATTGACTGCCAGATTTTACCCCACTTATATGAAATAGACTATACCATCATAAGCTCGTAGTTGAATCTGTGAACTTTCATCGCGTCCTACAGTTACAGATCTAGTTTGTACAGAACAGCGTCACGACGGAAATACTGCCCATCAAGCGCGTAGGAGCGATGAGGCTCTAGGGGCACAGAGCAAGTATGAAGACACGAGAGGACACTTCCATGCCCATCATGCGCGTAGGAGTGATGAGGCTCTAGGGGCACAGAGCAAGTATGAAGACACGAGAGGACACTTCCCTGCCCATCATGCGCGTAGGAGTGATGAGGCTCTAGGGGCACAGAGCAAGTATGAAGACACGAGAGGACACTTCCCTGCCCATCATGCGCGTAGGAGTGATGAGGCTCTAGGGGCACAGAGCAAGTATGAAGACACGAGAGGACACTTCCCTGCCCATCATGCTCGTAGGAGTGATGAGGCTCTAGGGGCACAGAGCAAGTATGAAGACACGAGAGGACACTTC
Source organism: Dryococelus australis (assembly GCA_029891345.1). NCBI lineage: Eukaryota > Metazoa > Arthropoda > Insecta > Phasmatodea > Phasmatidae > Dryococelus > Dryococelus australis. The sequence continues at coordinate 72,107,130 of CM057002.1, read as the reverse complement.
CCTGCCCATCATGCTCGTAGGAGTGATGAGGCTCTAGGGGCACAGAGCAAGTATGAAGACACGAGAGGACACTTCCCTGCCCATCATGCTCGTAGGAGTGATGAGGCTCTAGGGGCACAGAGCAAGTGTGAAGACATGAGAGGACACTTCCCTGCCCATCATGCTCGTAGGAGTGATGAGGCTCTAGGGGCACAGAGCAAGTATGAAGACACGAGAGGACACTTCCCTGCCCATCATGCTCGTAGGAGTGATGAGGCTCTAGGGGCACAGAGCAAGTATGAAGACACGAGAGGACACTTCCCTGCCCATCATGCGCGTAGGAGTGATGAGGCTCTAGGGGCACAGAGCAAGTATGAAGACATGAGAGGACACTTCCCTGCCCATCATGCGCGTAGGAGTGATGAGGCTCTAGGGGCACAGAGCAAGTATGAAGACACGAGCGGACACTTCCATGTTGTAACGATCTTCTTATTTTGAAGTCTTTTTCAGGGGTGGTGGGTGGGTGGTAGGTGCCTGGATACCAACAGCAGACACGCGTTACGAAAAATAACCACTTAGTTTAATAAAAGAAAAATAATAGTTTTTAATGATTATTTTGTAATAAACACGCTTCATTGAAGTGGTTAATAATCACGTTGTGTTCAATGTTTAGTAAAATACCTTATTTACAAAAAAGATTTTTTTTATAGGCTTGCCGGGTAGCATTTACAGTATGTTTACAGCTTGCATTATTCTTCAGAGGTTCTACAACAAAGTTTTAAAATTGCTTTACTAGAACCTACTTGACTACCACCATTTATTTGCCAAATACTGTTTTCGGCAATAATTAAATTTATACCTGCGCTGTTTATGTTAGCTCTGTCTTTGAAATATTTATGCTACTTCCAATTGTGACCAACATAATAGAATAAATCTTGCACAAGCAGTGCAAAATACGGATTAAATATTTCTAATCGTTTTAGTAAGTAACTAAATGAGCACCTCAAATATATGTAGATTGGATCAGTCTGTTTGAGATACAAAACACTCATAGTTTTGACTCAAAACTGATCTGTTCCATAAAATCATTAATTCTAGTGGTAAAATGTCTATGTTGGTGTTTCCACAGGCATTAATTTCAAATAACGCGATTACAAGCCCTATCTAGTGCCTCCCCCCTGTCTAGGGATGGATGTTAGTGTCGCCCGTATCGCTCCCTAGCTTCTTGACCTTACGCAACGACACAGTCCTCCCAGGCTGGACTCACAACCATTCGTCGCACCCTTCTGTCGTCTGTCCGTCCGCCAGTTGAAAGCGATTCACAACAATCCGTCGTCCGGCAATCCCTCTGCGCGGCAAAATTTCAGTGTGGCAACTTAACATCGCGATCTTTCTTTAGTTGGAGATAAATGTTGGTTGTAAATGCATTTTCAAGAAAAAAAATATTGAGGGGAAACAATTTTTTTACGCGATAAGAATTTTTACTGAATTCTTTAACATTTAAAAGTCCTTTTTACAACCCAATATAAATAAACATAGATCCAACACTTTGCATTTTATTTAAAGCGCGTATTCACGTCTAAGGAATGTCGTCGGAAGGCGGTGGCTCATCCGTCCGTCCGCCGAAAGTTAACAGTTTAGTATAGGTCGTTCACGGTAAAATGCGCACTTTTGAAGACCTAGTCACTTTTTCTTATAGTCAATTTTTATTTTCCCACCGCTTGTTAATGTAAGCCCTGCCTTGCGAATAATAAACACAGAGTATACATTCACCATACCCAAAACAAAAAGTCCGAGGCCACAATGAGATGTATTTATTGGTTATTATGTCTGATGAGATAGCTTCAAAAAGTGCTTACTTTACCGTGAACGGCTTATAAATATTTTACGGATAGATGGGTAGGAAAAAAACCAGTTGCCCTATGATTGGCTGTAGATGACGTAGCCGCCCGAATAGTGCACGAAGGATGGCTGTGAGTCGAGCTTGAACAGCGAACCAGCGTGGAGCATGCAGAGTGGGAGAGTGTGAGACGCACGCACCTCCATGACGAACCACAGCTGGTCCTCCTCCTGCGAGGGCCCGCGCTTCAGGAAGAGGCCGTAGAAGGCAGGTATGTTGGGATGCAGGCTGAGATCGCGCAGCACCAGGAACTCCTCCTCGATCTCCTCCACATTGTCCGCCACGTTCTCCAGGATCTTGATGGCCACGCGCTGCCCTGCACACGTACACACACGCTCGCCGTTACACCAGCGCGATCGCGGTGGTGTGGTGGTCAGATTACTCGCCTACCACCAAGTCGAGCTGGGGTCGCACGTGCAGGGACGACGCCGCTGGTCGGCGTGTTTTCTCGGGGTGCTCCAATTTCCGCCGCCCATACATTCCGGCGCTGCTCCGTACTCACCTCGCTTCACCCTCATCGGCTCTAAGGACATTGATATTAAGAGTCGCCCAAATCTCTTCACTCCCTCACTAGAAAGGATCAGTCCCAGCCATTTTGGACTTTTCAATATTTTTGCCACATGTTGCATTTAAGAATGTTTTCAGAAATGTTTCGCACATGACATAAATAATAGCTTTATCAAACTATTACGTCTCTACTGCCTTTGCAATTTTGACTAGTGGCTGCCGGCTAGGTAATATTTCAATACCTAGTCGAATAAAGAAACTTTCACCTCGTTTCATTTTAAGATTTAGTTATTTAAAAAAAACAGATTCTATCCCAGATCTAGTAAATTTTTCTCCCGCCTAATAAGGCAAGACGAGTGTATACAGTTCCACATTCCAGCTCGTATCAAACAAAAGGCTGTACTGAAATGTATGGCGCTATCACTGAGTGTCAACACACACATGACAGTGTTAAACGCATATTATTAAGAGAGTACTTTACTGTGTTTGATGAAAGCAAGAAACGTACGGGTAGGGTACTTGCGTTAACTAGAGGCCACTGGACTAACGAAAAAAAAAAACGTACAAAAGTCAAACAACTGCAGCAAAACATCGCCGCAGTAAATACACATTCAAACACAATTTCTTCTACTTGTTTTGGGTATAAAGCAATATGCTTTGTCGTGTGGAAATGCACAGCAATGATGTGTTATAAATTAAAGTAATCTGGGAAGAACTCGTATGAACTAAAAATAAGTTATCAGAAACAAAATGTCTTACTTTTACTAAATAGTTTTTTTTTCCCGAGAAAACACATTAAGGTTTAAAGTATAGTGCTTCAAAAATGCCAAATTTACGTTAAATTTATGCCCTGGCTTACTTTTCCAGTAGCGCCTTTATGTGAAAACCATGTTTAAATAACTAAGCATTGCAACTAGTACACTCCCGTTTATTCGTGCTTAGCTTAACCGGTTTTCGGCTTATCCGTGTGGCTTTTTGACTTTTTCCAAAGTCTACTGGAACTTCTGCGGCAAGGCGATGCTGTAACATGAGTCGTTTAACAAGCAGTGGTACAATCTACGTCTATCGCTGTGCCGCGTGAGCTGATGTCTATCTCTTTTTAAACTGTCAGCCTATCACAGAGAACTGCGTGAGTCATCCATTTCCGCCTGTGGATTTACAGCGACCCGTCGCGTTCGTCCGTCCGTCATCCGTCTGTCAATCACGTGACTAACGGCCAATCAGAGGTGGCCATTAATTCTATCCGCCCGTCTGTCAAAACCTTGACAAGCTTTAACTTTTGACGGACGGACGGATGACGGGCGGACGCGACGGGCTGCTGTAAATCCTGCCATTCTCATCCCCTGGAGGCCGTGTCCGAAATGACAGATTTTGTTGAGATGACCACATGACCCGATTTTGTATACAAAAATGGTGGCGTATTCTGTAATTTGGTATTTCGTATTTTGTATCCTGCGGATGTTGGTAAAAATACGAAATAACAAAGCGCCATGTTGTTTCTTACCCTCAGAACATATGCGCGAGTACGTAAATAAAATGTTCTTTAAAACAAATAATTGTTCATCAAATACACTACTAAGCATGTTTTAAAAGCAAGAAAGCGTTGTGCTTTGTTTATATATATTTCGCAACAAATTTTTTTGAAGTCGTTAATGCATAATTAATTTTCTTCTTTATTAACGTACTAGCTTTAACCCGCTGCTTCGCGCGCGGCCCCGCTGTCGGGTGCTGTACTCACTGGGCTACTGCGGCACCACTATAGCGTTCTCTACCCAATGAACTACTGCGGCCCCTCTATAGGGTTCTCTACTCACTGAGCTACTGCAGCCCCACTACCGAGTTCTCTACCCACTGACCTACTGCGGCCCCACTATTGGGTTCGCTACCCACTGAGCTACTGCGGCCTCGCTATCGGGTTCTCTACCTACTGAGCTACTGCGGCTCTTGGGGAGGAATGTAAGACAGCCCATAGATAAAAAAGAATGTATACATTTTTAACAATGCTTTTTTATGCAGTAATCCTAAGAAAAGTTTAATTCAGTACATATGTACATCCCTAATCACCATTTTTTGGAACCGTTTGAGATATTTTCCTGGGAAAAAAGTAGCCTATATCATCTCTGGGCCTCCAACTATATCTGTGCAAAAATCCGTCGATCCATTGCTCCCTTTTGGCGTGAAAGAGGACAAACAAACAAACACACTTTCGCATTTATATAGTAGTAAGGATTCGCAGCATTCCAGTGATGAATGTAGAAATATTACGTCCGTTTTAAGCATAAAATGTAGATAAAAGTATTTTTCACTGTTAATATAAAAATCTGTTGCCGCAAGTGCTCTGCTATCTAAAGAAAGAGTCTGAGTGACGCACGTTGAGAAAGCGACACACACCCCTACGCAACGCTAATCTATCGCTCCTTGTCGCCCGCCCAACGCGCCCGCGCCTGGCTCCGGCTGTGTATACTCGATGCGCCGTGAATTTCACTATACTCAGTGCAACATGAATATCAGTTAAAGTATCGTGTACTTTAAATCCTGCGAGATTTGTGTTTGCTTTGAAATGTATAGTACGTACTTTGTTTTATCACGATTTTCGGAGTCAGTATCACTTTTCCGTTGATAGCAGAAATGCTTAAATTCGATTATCCGGGGTTTTTAATACAAATTCGCTTATTCGTGTTTTCTCGGGTCCCGATTAAAACGGTTAATCGAGAGTTAATATAATAAGCAAACCTTCTATGTCTTATCCACGTGGAAATTATTTGTATGTTTCTATTAATTTTATATTATTTGTCACTCTAAAAATTATCGTTTTTGGCATGTGAATGATCACGGACGTCACTGTTGATCGGAAAATGTCTATTTGAGGACAATTTCGCGAGTTGTTTCACTAACTAATGTTATGCGGTAGCGTTTTCCTGCAGTCCATGCTGGGTGCCATTTTTGTGACATATCTGAAGATTTGTTTATAACACGTTGGTCCAGAATAAGACAATGACAATCCATGTAGAAATTTGCGATATAATTTTTACGCAGTTCGTCAATACAGCGTAGTTGTTGTTAGATCTCTTCTGTATTTCATGAAACATCGCCGAAAATAACACACGCCAAATATAAATATGTGTAACTTCCTGGTGTATAGTTTCGCGGCCTAAGGTTTACCTTTGATCATGAGCCAAGAAAATTTAAATTAAAATCTATTGGCGATTGGAATATTTGCAAGACTTCTTGCATAAGTAATTTTTTTATGAAATGTCTTTTTGGGTCAGCATATTTGCTAGTATTAATAAAATGCATAAATTTAATTTTTGAGTTGATTCTCATGCCGAAAATGATTACAAAAAGATGTTGCAAATATGGTCAAAACTAATTAATTTACACAAAATTCTTAATTAGGTCTCGTACAATTAACACTGATATTAGCACATTTTTTTAAAACTAAATCCATAACGCCTTAAAACAATAACTATAATTAATTAAAAACTGAAAAATTAAAAGATTTTCCTTATTACATATTGCATAACAGTTTCCATTGTACATTAGTACGAGTTTTAAATACATTTCAGAACCAATTGAAAACCATTCATATGGAGATACTCCCTTCGGCTCTATTTCAATAGTTCCACTAATTCGTAACTTGAGACTGTCAAACACCAAAACAATGTCACTGCGAGCGGGGTCCAGGCAACATCACTTTAGCAAGTTCAGGTATAAGGAACCAGAAAGGGAGACAAGCTGATGTTTAGAGCGATGATAGAAACTTCCCTAGCATACTCCTCGCTTGTGCTATACGAACCCTCAACAACCGGCCGGCGTGCAAAAGTGGCATACGACCACGATGTACCGCGCACCTTTCGGGCGAGAAAATTGCGTATTTCGCCCCAGTAACTTCCAACTCTTAAAGATGAGCGAATAAAAATACAATGGCAAACGAAGTGTGTTTGGTCATGCGATAGCGTGACCGATGGCGTGCACATAATAAATAAACCTATAACGTCTCGCCATATTAAAAAAAAAAAAAAAAAATTTCATGCTTCGGTAATTGAGTGTGTAGTGCTCATGTAAAACACTTTACAAGTTCACAACCTTTCCTGTTCACGGGGGTACGCCATTTCACAACGTTCCGAAGAACTTATAGCAGTGAGATCTAGACATCGTAACAATCAGTAAGCTCAAAGCTGCAACTGATTTCAAGTGGAGCCATTTTCACTGTGTGGCTGTCAATGATTTTACTCCTCTTTCACTATTTCAGGTTTAGTTGTATTCGACATATTTGGAGTTGGGCCTAGTTACTGCTCCACGACCTCTCGAGAGCACATGAGAGACAAATCAACGCTGTACGTGTTAATTGCATTCTACAAGTTCATGGAAGCCACTACAGAGAAAACTATGAGCACACAATCCTAAACAATGGTTTTTAACAAACTTTGCGAGCAGACAGTAGAATAGTTTTGTATAGTAAATCCACGGTTACTTCCGACTTATCGGAAGCCTTGCTAAAGTTACGTTCAGGATGTTCATCCACCCAATGCAAACAAAGATTAACCGAGCTGCAAAACTTCACCATAGAGACAATGCACCGCATTCATGCGCACACAGTGTAATAATATTTTGTATAAGAACTATTTATTACTAGGCATTACCAACACACCTCCTTTCTCTCTGTCTTTAAAAATATTAATTATAAATATAATATTTTAATGTATGATTAAAATATAAATAAAATTTCAATTTAACCAAAAAGAAAGTACCTACTTTTATAACAGAAGCATAAAAACTTGTTATACGTGGCATATTTATGAAACAACCAAAGACGTCTTACGAGAGGTGATTTCTTAAAGGTTTCATTCCAAAAGTGTGAAGAAACCGTGAATACGCTACAGTATATATGTTCTGAGGCAATGGCACCCGGCACCGGAGCTGCAGCCGGCCGACCGCCATTTTGTGAAGCCACCGCAGCCACAAAAACTTCCCT